>JAVJIF010030223.1:0-551451 GCA_038442645.1 Agave tequilana
AAGACATAGGGAGCGGTGGTACCTTGATAGTGGTTGTTCAAGACACATGACATGGGACATCAACAACTTCACAACCCTATCAAGGTACATGGAAGGTGGCACCGTCACCTTCGGGGATGACTCCAAAGGAACTATCATCGGTATAGGTAACATCAAATTGGTGCATCTCCTATTATTGAGAATGTTGTTTTAGTAGATGGTTTAAAACATAATTTGCTTAGCATTAGTCAACTTTGTGATCGTGGACTTAAAGTTGTATTTGATGATACTTCTTGCAAGATTTTTGATGTTAAATCCGATATTTGTATTCTCACCGGTTTTCGTGATAATAATGTTTATATTATTGACATGCTTAATTTAGATTGTTCTACTAAATGCTTAAATGCTTTTGATGAAAATTCTTGGCTTTGGCATAGAAGATTAGGACATGCATCTTTTGACCATATCTCTAGGATTAATTCAAAGGAATGGTGAAGGGTATACTTGCTTGGATTTTGAGAAAGACCGCATTTGTAGTGCGTGCCAACTTGGGAAACAAACCAAGTCTTCCTTTAAACCAATCAAGGATATCATGTCAACTAGGCCTTTAGAATTAATTCATATGGATCTTTTTGGACCAACTAAAACTAAGAGTTTAAATGGAAGTAGATTTGCATTTGTTTTAGTTGATGATTTCTCCCGTTTTACTTGGTTTTCTTTTTACAAATAAAGATCAAACTTTTTCTCATTTTAAAATTTTTCGAAAAAGAGTTGAAAAAGAAAAGGGTTTTCCGATTTTGAGAATAAGGAGTGATAGAGGTGGTGAGTTTATTACCAACTCTTCATGACTTATTGTGATGAAAAGGGAATTAAGCATGAAACGTCTTGTCCTAGAACTCCACAACAAAATGGAGTTGTAGAAAGGAAAAATAGAACACTTCAAGAGATGGCTAGGACAATGATAAGTGAATATGACCTCCCTCAATATTTATGGGCCGAGGCCGTAAACACCGCATGCTATATATCGAATCGTATTTATTTATGCAAAATTCTTCAAAACTTCTTTTGAAATGTATCATTCTAGAAAACCAAATGTTGTATATTTTAAAGTTTTTGGATGCAAGTGTTTTGTTTTGAATACTAAGGATAATTTGGGTAAATTTGATGCTAAGGCTTATGAGGCTATCTTTATTGGATATTCCTCTACTAGCAAAGCATATAGAGTTTTCATTAGATCTTCTCAAACCATTGAAGAATCCATGCATGTTAAGTTTGAAGAATCTAATGTGTTTGTTGAGAATGTTGTAGAGTTTGAACCATTAGGTGAAGACATGGAGAGACTATCCTTAAAGGACTCACCCGCTCAAGAAGAAAAGCTAGATCCTATTGGTGAAGTTCAAGAGGATAAGGAGGAAAGCACTCAACCGCTTCCTAAAGCTTGGAGATACGCTACAAATCATCCTAAGGAGCTCATCTTGGGTGATGCATCTAAAGGAGTCACAACGCGCTCCAAACTCCATGACCTATGTGGTAACTTTGCTTTCATTTCTCATTTTGAACCCAAAGGCATTCTCGAAGCCGAGACGGACCCATATTGGTTGCTTGCCATGCAAGAGGAACTCAATCAATTTGAGCGCAACCAAGTTTGGCACCTTGTTCCTAAGCCCCACGATAGACCAATAATTGGTACTAAGTGGATCTTTAGAAACAAGATGGATGAGTCCGGAAATGTCATTAGGAATAAAGCTAGGTTAGTGGCCCAAGGTTACACTCAAGTTGAGGGAATTGACTTTGAGGAGACCTTTGCACCCGTAGCACGGCTTGAAGCCATACGGATGACACTAGCTTTTGCATGTTTTAAAAATTTTAAACTTTTTCAAATGGATGTAAAAAGTGCATTTTTAAATGATTTTATTAATGAAGAAGTTTATGTTGCTCAACCTCCCGGTTTTGTAGATCATGTTCATCCCGATTTTGTTTTTAAACTTGATAAAGCTTTGTATGGATTGAAACAAGCTCCAAGAGCTTGGTATGAAAGGCTTTCTAGTTTTCTCATTTCAAATGATTTTATTAAAGGCAAAGTAGACACAACTCTTTTTACTAAGCATGTTGATAATGATATTTTAATTGTGCAAATTTATGTTGATGATATAATTTTTGGATCTACTAATGAGCTTTTGTGCAAGGATTTTGAGAAGGTAATGCAACTAGAATTTGAAATGTCTTCCATGGGTGAGCTCAATTTCTTCCTTGGACTCCAAATCAAGCAATTGCAAGACGGAACCTTCATTAACCAAGCCAAGTACGCAAAGGAGCTAGTAAAGAAGTTTGGGCTTGAAGGATCAAAGGCTTGCAACACTCCAATGGCAACTACAACCAAGCTTGATAAGGACGAACAAGGTAAAAATGTTGATATTAAATTATATAGAAGCATGATAGGAAGTCTTTTATATTTGACGGCAAGTAGGCCGGATATCATGTTTAGTGTGTGTCTTTGTGCTAGATTTCAATCGTGTCCTAAAGAGTCTCATCTTATTGCGGTAAAACGCATTATTCGTTATATTAAGGGCACTATTGGAATGGGTCTTTGGTATCCGAAAACTATAGATTTTTCAATGACTAGTTATTCGGATGCCGACTATACGGGTTGTAGAGTAGATAGAAAGAGTACTAGTGGGACATGTCAATTTCTTGGTAATTGTCTTGTTTCATGGTCCTCTAGGAAACAAAATTCCGTAGCTCTCTCAACCGCCGAGGCGGAGTATGTTGCCGCGGGGGCTTGTTGTGCACAAGTCCTTTGGATGAAACATACTCTCCTTGATTTTGATTTGCACTTTGATCATATAAATATTTTGTGATATACTAGTACTATACACATGACCAAAAATGCAAATCAACATAGTAAGACCAAGCACATTGAGATTAGATATCACTTTCTTAGAGATCATTTTGAGAAAGGTGATATAGATATTGATTATGTTTCCACGGATTTACAACTAGCCGATATTTTCACTAAACCCCTTGATTTTGCTAGATTTTCGTTTATTTGTGGAGAACTTAATGTTTGTATTATTGAATAGACATGTTTTTCATAACCCTTTTTGATGCATGACAAAAAGGGGGAGAATAAGTTTACATGGACAAAAATAATTCATTTGGTCTTGGTTCCATATGAATTTATATGCTTTTTTATGAATTTTTGTGTTTTAAATAAATTCTTATGTTTTAGTTGTTTTTGGTATTTTTGGTATCAAGAGCAATTTTTGTGTTTTATATATTGTGTTTTATATATTTGTTTTAATTGGTTTAAATAATTGGTGCATCATTTCAATTTGGTATCTAGAGCATATTCTTGTGTTTTATGTATAGCATAATTTGAGGGGGAGTTTTCTTCTACCCTATATTTTTGTTAATAGCCTATTTGTTTTGTCATCATCAAAAAGGGGGAGATTGTTGGCCCAAGAGGTTACACTCTCCAATTGTTTTATGTTTTGATGATGACAAACCAAATTAGTGCTATTTGGTACTACAAGTTTGCTAAGATGAGTTTCAGGTCTTGTACCATGTTTAGAGTCCATTCGCTTAGCTATTGCAAGAAGAACTAAGTTCCACCAAGCAAGGAAGGCAAATTGCACATCAAGGAAGGATCATAGAAGAGAAGGCACTAGCAAGGCATTGGATGGCTCAAAGACTTGAAGATAGCTCAAGAAGTCTTCATGTATTTTGTTTTTCAGTTTATAGTATGTTAAAGAATAGTGGATAGGTTTGAAGCTCAATCACACACGTTTTTGCGCATACACTATTTCTTAGTTTATTTCCTATAAAATATACAAAAATATTTTAGTACAAAATCTTTCTTCTACAAATTTCTTTTTATGTTACATACTGAATTCCTGTTTAAAATAGTTTTGTTAAAAATATTTTCTACTCAAAATTCTGTCTTTATTTCGTTTTCTGACCTGATCCGGTCGACCGGCAGTCTACCGACAGTCGACCGAGTCTATGTCAGGCTGGTCCGGTCGACCGGACCAGTCGACCGAGGTCCTGGCAGAATGCACGTATCCGTGTGCATGTCTGTCGGTCGACCGGGGCAGTCGACCGATGTTTATTTTTGAGTCACAGTTTGTATCAGTCGACCGGGTCGGTCGACCGATAGCCTGTAACGGTCGGAATTTTGTACTACCGGTCGACCGGCCCGGTCGACCGATGTAGCCGTTGAACAGTAACGGGTAGATTTTTAAGAGCTGTTTATTTTTGTTTTGTGCTTAAAAATTCGTTTAAAGATATATTTTGATCTAATTACCTCCTAAACTTCAGTAATTATGTTTTGTCCCTAAACCCTAGCCCTCTCCTATAAATAGGGGTGTTTGGGGAGAGATTGGTTACAACAACAATTATTGCTAAAAATTCAAAAGTTTAAGGCTTTCAAAGTTCTTAGTTTTTGAGCTAAATTCTCTCAATTTCTGAAGGGTTTTCAAAAGTTTTTCTCTGATTTCAATTTCTTTCCTTACACACAAAAGAGCTTCATTCCTACTATATTCTCTAAGGACCTTTGTAAGGGAAGAGATATTTGAAAGAGAGAGTTTGTGGTCTTTTGACTACCAAGGAAATTACTTGTACTGAGATTGTGGAGTTGGGTACTCCATTGTAATTGAGATCTTTGTGATAGTGGAAGTAGCTAGAATCCTTCTGGGGAAGGCAGGGAGTAGAGCTGGGTGCTCGAACCTCGATAACATATCCTTGTGTTTGCGATTGGTTTACATTCTTGCAATTATTACTCTACTTTGCTTGCACTTATTACTTGCTCATCATACTTACTTGCTTGCATTCATCTTGTGACTCTTGCTTGGTAATAGTTGTAGCTTTAATTTTTAATTTGCCCCTTGATTAGCATTGTCACCTATTCACCCCCCCTCTAGGTGACTTTTCAATTCTTAACATCCAAACTTGAAAAGTTAAGATGTCAATGTACCTCAAAACCCTAGGCATCCATGTTTGTCTTGCTACCAATAAGGATTCATATTTTGGTAATAATAAGTATCTTGAGGCTAACTCAAAAGCCATCTATGCTTTAAAGAGTACTCTAAATGATGAATATTTATCTAGATTTCCTAACTTTGATTCGACTTTTGTAATATGGAACACTACAGTTTCCCTTGACGAACAAAAGCAATACGATGCGAGGAGCGACTCGGATGATGGAAGTGATGCTTCCAACATATGCTATATGGTCCAAGGGGATAACCCCCTTGAGGTAAATTCTGAATTCGAGCTTGATGATGATGTTGACTTATCATATGATGAGTTTGCTATATTTTATCAACAACTTCTTGAAAAATATGATTTGCTCAAAATAATAATAAGAAATTGAAAAAGAAATATGATTCCATTTTAAAAGAAAAAGATTCTTTTCAAAATAAATTGGAATGCATTTCAAATGAAAATGAATTTTTAAAAAAAGAGAATATTTCCTTATCTTCTAAATTAAATGATCTTTGTGAAGGAAATAATTCTTTGAAAAATAAAATAAATTTGGTGGAAAAAGATAAAGAAATTGCTTTGGAAGAAATTAACTCTTTGAAAAGAAAAATTTTTTCAAAAGAAAAGAAAATATTTCTAAAAAGAAAAAAGTTGTTGATTCTCATTCTTGCCGTGCTCTTCATGCTACTATCAATAAAAATGAGATTCAAATTTTAAAAAATAGAATAAATTGTTTGAGCTCAACTTTGAGCAATTGTGCATTCAACCTTTCTAAATTGGAAACCTTATTTCAAAAGAAACAAGCTCCACATGTTCATGCACATAACCCACGACATACATATGCACACTTTGCACATCATGATCACACTCATTCTCATATGCATGCTAGAGTATACAAATGTACACATTGCGGCCGCAAAGGCCATTTAGCAAAAGTTTATTTTGATAAGGTAAATTCTATAAATTTGCTAATAAAATGTTTGGGTTCCTTATGATGCTAACCCCCATGGACCCAAAAGAAAATAGATACCAAAATTCTCACCACTTGTGTTTGATGTAGGTGTGGGCTCTCACATGACGTGAGAGGATTGGTGTCTTGGTGGTGGATGTATGGGCTAGATGGACATACAAAATTGGTGCATCGTTATCAAGAAAGTTGGTGGGAGGACCATCATGATTTGGAGACTTAGAGAATAGTTCATATGGTTTGGTATCTATCTCTAAACTCCTATTTTAGCTGACATGCTTCTATATAAATATTTTTAGCATGTTGATTTTTGTTCATTATGTGGTGAATACTTGTTTAGATGAATTTTTCATTAAAACTTGTGTATATACTTGTACAAGTAGTGAGGTACATTTGATTATTATATGTTTGTGCCTCGTTGCTCATTTGTACTCATTACATGTACATGTATAACCTAGTTTTGATGATTCTTTCATTTATACATGTTTTTCCTATTCTTGAATATGTTTTGCTTATGTATATGTAATTTTTGTCCAAAACTAATAAATATACATGTATACCCTTGAGTCACTTGCCTTCATGCAAATTACATTATGGACTCATTTATGTTTGGGATATGTATGCGTATTGTTAATTTTGACAGAACATACATATACCTTGAAGTTAGTTTTTAATGAAAAATAAAATTTAAGATTTTCATATATTTTGATGTTTTGAGCTTTATTACTTATTTTCATGAAAATTCTATTCATATGATTCTTGTGCACTCACACTTAATTTGTTTATTAATGATATTGTTTTCATGAGAATTTTTGAACTTTATAAATTTCAAATGTCAACTCTTGTGTTTTAGCATGCTTCATGGGATATATGATTTGTTTTCATATTTGAAGAATCTTTAACTAATTTTCAAAAACTACTTTAAACTAGTTACTTATTCTTCAATTGGTAGAGTTTTCAAACTATGCTAAAATATTTTCAAACTTTTATTTTTGAAAACCCCTACCAACCAAGGGAGGATGGTTGGGCGACCATGCCTTGTATGCTCTTATTGAAAATCTTTTTAATATGTGCATGAATAGGGTAGATAGTTATGAGTTATAAACATGATCTTCATGATATTTTCACTTTTGTATTCTCATATTTGTTTTCATATATGTATGCTTTAAAATCTCAAATAATATCAATTTCAGTTCGTATTTTCTTTTTCATACATGTATATATGTTTTGATTGTGCTTGATTTACAATATCCTTACATGGTTAAAGCACAAATTATGTTTATGCTAAGCTTGACTTAAATTTAAATGTTAATTGGTATCTTAATGAGCTTATGCATTGTTTCAATTAGTATTTCTATTGATATCAAAATATAATTCATATTTTACCTTTTAATTGGTATAAAAAATTTACAAGATATTTCTATTGATATCAATAACCTACAAGTGATATCTTAAAATTTTGTTTATCTACAAATGATATCTTAAAATTTTATTTATTTATAAGTGGTATCTCAAAATTTGTTTTGTTGACTTAAGAGATTTCAAAATTTGTTTTAGAGTAACTTCAAAATTTGTTGATGTATATTGCCTATATACAAGGGGAGCTTAACATCTCTTTTATATTAGATTCATGTTAAGTGTATCCTATATTGAGGAGCTTGGCATCTCTTCTTTATGTGGTACACGTGTGTAGGGGGAGCTTAACATCTCCACTTATACATTATATATGTTTTATGTGAGTTAGAGTTTTGTCATTCCTTCTTCATGTAATGCATGTATACAGAGGGAGCTAACTTCACGTCACTTTTCGTAATGAATGTTTGTCGCATATATATTTTTATTGTTTGATTTATTTTCACCCCTTTATTGATGAATTGACAAAAGGGGGAGAAGGCTTTTGAGAGTTTATATATGCATGTTTATTTCTTGTTTATGCATATATATTTTGTTTATGCAATAAGGGGAGAAGAATTTGGTAAGTTTATGCATGTTTATCTCCTTGTTTATGCATATATGTTTGTTTAATTTTATGCACTTTATTGAATATCTTATTGTTTGTTGTTATGCATGAGTTATGGGAGAGCTTCTATGAAGCTTAACTTTAATCCTTACATGTATAACTCCATAAGTTTTGTCATCAACAAAAAGGGGGAGATTGTTGGCAAAAAGGCCCATCACTCTAGTTTTGATGATAATTAACTCATGTAGTTATAGTACTAATGATTTTGTGTTTAATTAGTCTCAGATATTTGATCAAGATCTTAGTAGGTGTTTAGTTTCAACAAAGGATTCATAGTCAAGTTTTGGATCTAACACGTGTTGATTTAAGAGCTCGCGCAATAAGATCGCATCAAGTACTCAAGAGGAGTCTTGATCATTGGATCAAGGTTTGGATCAAGTCAAGAAGAAGAAAAGATTTTCAAGAGAAGATTTTCAAGAAGACTTGTGTCGATTTTTGTAAGTGTTAAGTTTTTGTTTTTAGATAAAATATAAAGGATAGATTAGTTGGTGGATTGCTCAAGTTCATTTACGCGCACACAAAATTTATTTTGTTTTAGAAAATACCGATTTGGTTTTTAAACTTCAAAATATACTTGTGTTTTTTTATCAAAACTGATGTTAGAGCTTAAAATCAAAAACATAGATATTTCATCATATATGTGTAGTGGATCATATTCATACACACTAAGCTTCAAAAGTGTTTAAAATATCTTATTTTTGTATTTGGAGAAGTTTTGGAAAAATCGTTTTTCAATTTAGAGATAGTTTTTGAAAAATACAGATTTTTATTTAAGCCAAATTTTTATATCCCAAAAATAGTTCAAAATGTTTGTAATATGTTTGATTTTTAATCAAACATGTTTGTAAATCAAAGTATATTAATGAACATATTTTGTGAAATTTATGAGAATTTATGGGATTTTATTAAAAATAAAAAGACCAAGTTTTAATCCCTGAAAAATGTTGTCCAGGTCTTCTGCTAGTCGATCGGACGGTCGACTATGACAGAAGCCGGTCAACCGGTCCGGTTGACCGATGTGCACAGACGTGCATGGCCATTTGGCTAGAGGCCGGTCGACCGACCTGGTCGACTGCCAGAGAGCTCTGCTCTCTGGATCTGGCCCCGGTCGACCGGGCGATCGACCGGCAGAGAGCTTCTGCTCTTTGTATCCAGGCCTCAATCGACCGGGCGGTCGACCGGTGGCAGAACGATCAGAAATCCGACCGTTGGCGGTCGACCGGCCGGTCGACCGACAGTAGGGTTTCCTACTGAGTTGGCTCCAACGGCTTTATTTTTGAGGCCTATCTATTGGGGCTGTTTTGGGCTATTTTCAACAAGATTTTTAGAGAGTTTTCAAGCTAGTTTTTCCTACCTTACTAAGTGTTTACCCCACTTGTTTTTGAGCTAAAACTTTCATATCAAAAGGAGAGTTTATCAAGAGTGTTTTTCAAAAGTGATTTCTTAAGTTTTTCACCATAAATCCATCCTAGTTTTTCTCACACATATTTGAGCTTTCCATTACCATATCTATCCTACAGGAGAATTGTTGTGAGAGTATTTTAGGTGATCAAAGTGTTTAGATCATCAAGTGTCCATCTTTGTATTTGAGAAGGCGAACTTGCGGGTTCGTGTTGTTTCGAGTTCTTGTGGGAGCTTGGTGTAGAGGTGGGGCCTCGGCAAGCTAGTGTGCTTGTGCGTGGTGTTCTTGCGGGAACAAGTGAGGGGACTAGTGAGTCCAAGAGTTTTAGTGTGAACTCCTTAAAGGTGTTGTGACACCGATGATCCGGTGGGATCGATTCTAGTGAAAATCCTTCATAGTGTTGAAGGCAAGGATGTAGAGGAAGGGTGCTCAAACCTCGAAACAAATCTCCCGTGTTTGCGATTGCTCTCTATCTCTCACTTGTGTTTATATCTTGCATACTTACATTGATTATTTCTTTATATGCTTGATATATCTTGTGCCTAATTGTTATATGCTTGGGATTGTTTGCTCACACTTGTATTCAACCAAGAGAGGCATGGTGGCACCTCAACTCTTATTTAGAGGAATCTTGAGGAGATAGTCTAGAGCCCTTCATCGGGATTTCGGCTACACTCTTGTGTTATACTTGGTGTGTTTAGCTTAATAGTTTTTAGTTTGCATAAATAATTTTAATTTCACATTAATTCGTCACATTAATTCGTCATTAGATTAGCTAGTCACCTATTCACTCCCCCTCGAGGTGATTTCACAAAGAGGGTGAGGACAATCAAACAATAACAATGTATATGCGATAATAACAATGTATATGCGATATACATTAATGAAGAGAAGAGACGTAAAGTTAGCTCTCCCTGCATACCTGCATTACATGGAGAAGGAACGACTAGACTCTAACTCATATAAAGCATAATATACAATTTTAAGCGGAGATGTTAAGCTCCCCTTATATACATGTACCACATAAAGAAGAGAGGTCAAGCTCCTCAATATATAAACTACCCATGAATCTATATATAGAGAAGATGTTAAGCTCTCCTTGTATATAGGCAATACATATCAGCAAATTTTAAAAGAAAATTTAGATAATACTTAAAACATAATTTTGAAATTTCTTAAGTCAACAAAATAATTTGATACCAATGAAATCAAATAGTAGTTGACAAAAGTAGGTACCACTTGTAGAATTTTTTTTATAACATACCAATAGTAGATTTTGATACCAATTGAAGGTAAAACATGAAGTGCATGTTGATACCAAATAAATACCAATTGAAATCAATGCATAAGCTTGTAAAGATACCAATTAACATTTAAAATAAAATCAAGCTTAACATAAACATAATTTGTACTTTAGGAATGTAAAGACATTGTAAAAATAAGCACAGTAAAATCATATATATGTATGTATGAAATTGAAAATACCAATTGATATTGATATTAATTGAAACTTGAAGCATACATTCGTAAAAAAATAAATATGAGTATACAAAAATAAGATTCCATGAAGATCATGTGTATAACTCAAACCTATCACTCTATTCATGTGCAAGTTTAAAAGATATTTAATAAGGGTATACAAGGTATGGTCGCCCATCCAACCGCCCTTTAAGGGTAGAAGTTTATAAAAATAAGATTTAAAAATAGTTATAAATTGAAAACACTACCAAATGAAGAATAAATAACTAATTAAAATAATTTTTGAAAAACTAGATAAAGATCTTTCAAACATAAAAACAAATCATATATTCCATGAAGCATGCTAAATACACAAGAGTAGACACGCGAAATCTATAAAACTTATAAATGCTCATGAAAAAATAAAGTCAAGAGTAAATAAAAGGATGTGAGTGCACAAGAATCGTGTGAATAGGCATATTCATGAAAATAAACAGTAAAGCTCAAAATACCAAAACATATGAAAATCATAAAAATTTATTTTTCATCAAAATTAAACAAACTTCAAGGTATATGTATGCTCTATCGAAACTAAAAATATACATACATATCCCAAATACAAACGAGTCCATAATAGAATTTTACATGAAGGCAAGTGACTCATGAGTATACATGTTTATTTATTAGATTTAAACAAAAATAACATATATATGAAGCAAACATGTACAAAATAGGAAAAACAGTATAAATGAAGGAATCATCAAAACTAGGTTATATATGTACATGTAATGAGTACAAATGAGTTATGAGGCACAAACATATGATAATCAAGTGTAGCTCACTACTTTTACAAGTATAAATATAAGTTTTAATGAAAACTACATCTAAACAAGTAATCACCACATGAAGTATAAAACATGATCAATTAACATAATGAGCATTGAAACCAAAATATACTAAAAATATTTATATTAAAGTATGTAAATAAAAATGAGAGTTAGAGATAGTTACCAAAACCAATAAAATAATGTCTAGGTCTCCAAACCATGATGGTCCTCCCACCAATCATCCTTGATAGTGATACATAAATTTGGTATGTCCATATAGCTCAAAACGCATCTGCCATGAAGGCACCATACCTTCCAAGTTATGTGAGAGCCCATACCTACATCGAACACAAGAGGTGAAAATTTTGGTATCCATTTCTGTTTGGGTCCACGAGGGTTAGTATTATAAGAAACCCAAACATTATTATTTGCAAAATTTATAAAATTTAATCTATCAAACCAAAATCTTACAAGATGGCCTTTGCGGTCACAATGTGTACATGTGTACACTCAAGCATGCATATGAGTGGTGTGAGTGTGAACATGGTGTGCATATGTATGCCGCGGGGTTTATGTATGAACATGTGGAATTTGTTTCTTGTGAAACTTGGATTACAATCTATTATGGTTAAATACACAATCGCTCAAATTTGACCTTAAACAATCAATTCTCTTTTTCAAAACATGAATCTCATTTTTATCAAAAGAGGATGCAACATTATTAGCATGAGAGACATGGTAAGAATGAAAATCAACTATCTTTTTCCTTTTAGAAATGTTTTCCTTTTCTTTTAAATTAATTTTCCTTTTTAAAGAGTTATTTTCTTCTAAAACAATCTCTTTTTCTTTATCCAACAAAATAATTTATTTTTCAAAAGAATTATTTCCTTCATAAATGTCATTTAATTTTGAAGACAAGAAATATTCTCCTTTTTCAAAAATTCATTTTCTTTTAAAACACATTCAAATTTATTTTTAAAAGAATAATTTTCTTTTAACAAAAATGTGTTTTCCTTCTTCAACTTATTATTTTTAATTTTTAATAAATCATATTTTTCAAGAAGTTTTTTGAAAAAAGGATGCAATCTCATCATAAGGCATGTCAATATCTTCTTCTAACTCGGATTCAGAATTTATCTCAAGGGGATTATCCCCTTGGACCATGTAGCATAAGTTGGAAGCATCACTTCCATCATCCGAGTCACTCACCAATAGTATTGCTTTAGTTCACCAAGAGAGACAAGTGTGTTCCATACTACAAAAGTCGAATCAAAATTAACAACCCTAGATAAATATTCATCATTTAGGGTACTCTTTAAAACATGAAGGGCTTTTGCTTTATCCTCTAAATGTTTGCCATTTCAAAAATATGAATCTTTAATAGTGGCAAAATAAGCATGAATTCCTAGTGCTTTGAGGTACGTTGACATCTTAACTTTTCAAATTTGGATGTTAAGAATATCAAATATGGGAGGTGTCATAAAATCCATATGTGTGTGTAAACAAGTATTTTAATTAGCTAAAATGAGGATCTTTAACTCAAGGCTGTTAGACCCAAATCAAGAGCACCAAGCTTTGATAACAATTGAAAATACACCTCGAGGGGGGTGAATAGGTGTACTAGCTAATCTAATGAAAATGATGCGGAATTTAAAAACTATTTAAGGAAACTTAAGCTATTAAGCTAACACACAAAGTATAACACAAGAGTTTAGCCAAATTCCCAGTGAAGGGCTCTGCATTATTTTCTCAAGATTCCTCTAGACTAAGAGTTGAGGTGCCACCAAGGCTCTCTTGGTTGAATACAAGTGTGAACAATCAATCCCAAGCATATATCAATTGAGCAAGAGTATATCAAGCATATACAGAGATAAATAATATAAGCATGTAAGATATATAAACACAAGTGGGAGAGAGAGATGAGCAATCGCAAACATGAGAGAATTATTTCAAGATTCGAACACCCTTACTCTACGTCCCCGTCTTCAACACTATGAAGATTTTTCACTATAATCGATCTCGCAAGATCACTTGGTGCCGCTACACCTACAACGAGTTCACACTAGAACTCTTAGACTCACTAGTCCCTCTCTTGTTCCTGCAAGAACAATACACGCAAGCACACTAGCTTGCCGAGGCCACACCTCTACACCGAACTCCCACGAGAGCTCATCACAATACGAACCCGCAAGTTTGCCTCCTCGAATACAAAGATGAATACTTGGTGATCTCTACACTTTGATCACCAAAAAACTCTCACAACAGTGATCCTAAGAGGATTGATATAGCAATAGAAAGCTCAAGTTTGTATGAGAAAAGCTAGATAGAGTAGTGGTGGAAAACTAAAGAAATCTCTTTTGAAAAACACTCTTGAAAACTCTCCTTTTGATATGAAAGTATTAGCCCTAAAATAAGTGGAGAAAAACTCTAAGAGAGATGGGAAAAACTGGCTTTGAAACCCTCTTCAAATCTTGTACAAAACAGCATAAAACTGCCTCTTACATAGACTTCAAAATATAGTCGTTGGGGTCAAACTGCAGGTCAGAATGACCTACGTTCGACCGGCCAACGGTCATATTTTTGACCGTTGGGTCCTGCCGGTCGACCGCCCGGTCGACCGTGCCCTGCACTTGACCTGTCGGTCGACAGCTCGATCGACTGAGACATAATCCAGAGAGCAAGGCTCTCGACGGTCGACCACGTGGTCGATCGGGATCCGATCAGTCGACCACCCTATCGAACGGCCCACAAGCCAAAGGGCTGTGCACCTTTCTGTGCACATCGGTCGACCGCCCGGTCGACCGACTTCTTTCTCGGTCGACCGGCTCTCAAGCTAAAGGGCTGTGCACGTTTTTGTGCACATCGGTTGACTGCCCGTTGACCGACTTCTATCTCGGTCGACCGGCCCTCAAGCCAAAGGGCTGTACACGTTTCTATGTACATCAGTCGACTACTCAATCGACCGACTTCTGTCTCAATCGAACGGTCGATCAACCGACAGAAGGCTAGTTCAGGAAATTTTGGGATAAAAAACTTGGTTTTATAAACTCTTATAAAATCCCATAAAATTACTAAAAATCTACAAAATAAGTTCATTGAAATACTTTGAAGTATAAATATGTGTGATCAAAAATTAACACATATTATAAACATTTTGAACCATTTTTGTGATATGAAAATTTAGCCTTAAATAAAAACCCGTATTTTTCAAAATCAATCTTCAATTTGAAAAATGATTTTTCCAAAACTTCTTCAAATACAAAACCAAGATATTTTAAACACTTTTGAAGATTAGTGTGTATGGATATGATCCAATATACATATAAGATGAAATATCTATGTTTTTGACAATAAGCTCTAAAATAAGTTTTGATAAATACAAAACTCAAAACACATGATATAAGAACATCAAATAAGTTTTTCTAAATATTTGAACTAATAATGTGTATGGATGAAATCCAAAACACATATAAATCATATAAACATGTTTTGATAAAATCGAATCATGAAATATAAATATGTATTCTTTGAAGCTCAAAACCAAAATGGTATTTTCTAAAACTGAAACTATTTTATGAAAATACATATAAATTTCGTGTGTGTATATATGAGCTTGAGCAATCCACAACTAATCCATCCTTTACATCTTTTCTAAAATAAAATCTTAACACTTACAAAAATGACTCAAGCCTTCACGAAAATCTTCTTCTCCTTTATGACTTGGTCCAAACTGTGATCCAATGATCTAAGCTCAGTACTTGATGCGATTTTGATGCGCGAGCTCTTGAATTAATACGTGCTAGCTTTGAAACTTGACTTCAAATCTTTTGTTGAAGCTAAATACAGACTAAGATCTTAATAGTAAATTTGAAACTATATAAACACAAGATCATTAGTACTATAACTACAAGTTAATCATCATCAAAACTAGAGTGATGGGTCTTTTGGCCAATAGTCTCCCCTCTTTTTGATGATGGCAAAACTCATGGAGTTATATATGCATGGATTAAAGATAAGCTTCATGGAAGCTCCCCCTTAACTCATGCATAGCATAAAAAATAACGATATTCAATAAAAGCATAGACTAAATAAAACATATATGCATAACAATATTAAGCATGCATATATAAACTCACTAAATTCTTCTCCCCTTTTTGTCAGTTCATCAACAAAAAGGTGAGGACAATCAAACAATAAAAATGTATATGCGATATACATTCAAGCAGAGGAGAGACATAAAGTTAGCTCCCCCTGCATACCTACATTACATGAAAAAGAGATGACTAGACCCTAACCCACATAAAGTATAATATATAATATATAAGTAGAGATGTTAAGCTCCCCTGCACACATGCACCACATAAAGAAGAGTCAAGCTCCTCAATATGTAAACTACCCATGAATCTATATATAGAGGAGATGTTAAGCTCCCCTTGCATATAGGCAATACATATCAAAAAATTTTAAAAGAAAATTTAGATAATACTTAAAATAAAATTTTAAAAATCTCTTAAGTCAACAAAACAAAATTTGATACCAATGAAATCAAATAGTAGTTCACAAAAGTTGGTACCACTTGTAGAATTTTTTTTTAACATATCAATAGTAGATTTTGATACAAATTGAAGGTGAAACATGAAATATATTTTGTTACCAAATAAATACCAATTGAAATCAATGCATAACCTTGTAAAAATACCAATTAACATTTGAAATAAAATCAAGCTTAACATAAACATAATATGTGCTTTACGAATGTAAAGACATTGTAAAAACAAGCACGTCAAATCATATATATGTATGTATCAAATTGAAAATACCAATTGATAGTGATACTAATTAAAATTTGAAGCATACATACATAAGAAAATAAATATGAGTATACAAAAATAAGATTCCATGAAGATCATGTGTATGACTCATACCTACCACCGAATTCATGCACAAGTTTAAAACAAATTCAATAAGGGTATACAAGGCATGATCGCCATCCAACCACCCTTTAAGGTAGAAGTTTTCAAAAATAAGATTTAAAAATAGTTATAAATTGAAAACACTACCAAATGAAGTATAAATAACTATTTTAAAGTAATTTTTGAAAAACTAGTTAAAGATCTTTCAAACATAAAAACAAATCAAATATTCCATGAAACATGCTAAATACACAAGAGTAGACACTCAAAATCTATAAAATTTATAAATGCTCATGAAAAAATAAAGTCATGAGTAAACAAAAGGAATGTGAGTGCACAAGAATTGTGTGAATAGGACATTCATGAAAATAAATAGTAAAGCTCAAAATATCAAAACATATGAAATCATAAAAATTTATTTTTCATCAAAATTAAACAAACTTCAATGTATATGTATGTTCTATCGAAACTAAAAATATACATACATATCCCAAACACAAACGAGTCCACAATAAAATTTTACACGAAGGCAAGTGACTCAAGAGTATACATGTATATTTATTAGATTTAAACAAAAATAACATATACATGAAGCAAACATGTACAAAAATAGGAAAAACAAGTATAAATGAAGGAATCATCAAAATTAGTTTATACATGTAGAAGTAATGAGTACAAATGAGTAATGAGGCACAAACATATGATAATCAAGTGTAGCTCACTACTTTTACAAGTATAAACATAAGTTTTAATGAAAACTACATCTAAACAAGTAATCACCACATGAAGTACAAAATATGATCAAATAACACAATGAGCATTGAAACCGAAACATGCTAAAAATATTTATATTAAAGCATGTAAATAAAAATAGGAGTGAGAGATAGTTACCAAAACCAATGAACTAATTTTTAAGTCTTCAAACCATGGTGGTCCTCCCACCAATCATCCTTGATAGTGATACATTAATTTGATATGTCAATATAGCTCAAAACGCATCTACCATTAAGGCACCATACCTCCCACATCATGTAAGAGCCCAGACCTACATCAAACACAAGAGGTGGGGATTTTGGTACCCATTTCCTTTTGGGTCCACGAGGGTTAGTATTATAAGAAACCCAAAATTATTATTTGCAAAATTTATAGAATTTAATCTATTAAAGCAAAATCTTATAAGATGGCCTTTGCGGTCACAATGTGTACATGTGTACACTCTAGCATGCATATGAGTGGTGTGAGTGTGAACATGGTGTACATATGTATGCCGTGGGGTTTGTGTATGAACATGTGAAATTTGTTTCTTGCGAAACATGGATTCCAATCTATTATGGTTAAATACACAATCGCTCAAATTTAAGCTTAAACCATCAAATTTTTTTCAAAACATGAATCTCATTTTTATCAAAGAGGATGCAACATTATTAGCATGAGAGACATGGCACGAATTAAAATCAACTATCTTTTTCCTTTTAGAAATGTTTTCCTTTTGTTTTAAAATAATTTTCCTTTTCAAAGAGTTATTTTCTTCCAAAATAATCTCTTTTTTTTCCACCAAAATAATTTTATTTTTCAAAGAATTATTTTCTTTATAAATGTCATATAATTTTGAAGACAAGAAATATTCTCCTTTTTAAAAAATTCATTTTCTTTTGAAACACATTCAAATTTATTTTTAAAAGAATCATTTTCTTTTAACAAAAAGGTGTTTTCCTTCTTCAACTTATTATTTTTAATTTTTAATAAATCATATTTTTCAAGAAATTTTTAAAAAAAGGATGCAAGCTTATCATAAGGCATGTCAATATCTTCTTCTAGCTCGGATTCGGAGTTTACCTTAAGGGGGTTATCCTCTTGGACCATGTAGCATAAGTTGAAAGTATCACTTCTATCATCCAAGTCACTCCCCACATAGTATTGCTTTAGTTCACCAAGAGAGACAAGTGTGTTCCATACTACAAAAGGCGAATCAAAGTTAGCAACCTTAGATAAATATTCATCATTTAGGGTACTCTTTAAAGCATGAAGGGTTTTGCTTTAGTCTCTAAATGTTTGCCATTTCATCAATATGAATCTTTAATAGTGACAAAATATACATGAATTCCTAGTACTTTGAGGTACGTTGACATCTTAACTTTTCAAATTTAGATGTTAAGAATATCAAACATGGGAGGTGTCGTAAAATCCATATATGTGTGTAAACAAGTATTGTGATTAGCTAAAATGAGAATATTTAACTCAAGGTTGTTAGACCCAAATCAAGAGCACCAAGCTCTAATAACAATTAAAAATACACCTTGAGGGGGAGGGGTGAATAAGTGTACTAGCTAATCTAATGAAAATGATGCGAAATAAAAAAACTATTTAAGAAAACTTAAGCTATTAAGCTAACCCACAAAATATAACACAAGAGTTTAGCCGAACTCCCAGTGAAGGGCTCTGGACTATCTCCTCAAGATTCCTCTAGATTAAGAGTTTAGGTGCCACCATGGCTCTCTTGGTTGAATACAAGTGCGAGCAATCAATCCCAAGCATATATCAATTGAGCAAGAGTATATCAAGCATATATAGAGATAAATAATATAAGCATGTGAGATATATAAACACAACTGAGAGAGGTGAGCAATCACAAACACAGGAGAATTGTTTCGAGGTTTGAGCACCCTTGCTCTACATCCCCGCCTTCAACACTATGAAGGATTTTTACTATAATCGATCCCGTAGATCACTTGGTGCCGCAACACCTACAACGAGTTCACACTAGAACTCTTGAACTCACTAGTCCCTCTCTTGTTCCCGCAAGAACAACACACGCAAGCACATTATCTTGTCGAGGCCGCACCTCTACACCGAGCTCCCGTAAGAACTCGTCACAACATGAACCTGCAAGGTCGCCTCCTCAAATACAAAGATGAACACTTGATGATCTCTATACTTTGATCACCAAAAACACTCTCATAGCCAAAATCCTAAGAGGATTGATATAGCAATGGAAAGCTCAAGTTTGTGTGAGAAAAGCTAGAAAGAGTTATGGTGGAAAACTCAAGAAATCTCTTTTGAAAAACACTCTTGAAAACTCTCCTTTTGATATGAAAGTATTAGCCCTAAAACAAGTGGAGAAAAACTCTAAGAGAGATGGGAAAAACTTGCATTGAAACCCTATTCAAATCTTGTACAAAATAGCCCAAAACAGGCCCTTATATAGACTTCAAAAATATAGCTGTTGGGGTCAAACTGCAGGTCAGAATGACCTATCGGTCGATCGGCCGGTTGACCGGCCAACGGTCATATTTTTGACCGTTGGATCCTATCGGTCGACCGCCCAGTCGATCGTGCCCTGCACTTGACCTGTCAGTCGACTACCTGGTCGACCGAGGTAAGATCCAGAGAGCAAAGCTCTCTTGATGGTAAACCACATGGTCGACCTGGGCCAGATCGATCGACCGCCCTGTTAACCGGTCCTTAAACCAAACGGTTGTGCATGTTTCTGTGCACATCGGTCGACCGCCCGGTCGAACGACTTCTGTCTCGGTCGACTGGACCTCAAGCCAAAGGGCTGTGCACGTTTCTATACACATCAGTAGACTACTCGGTTGACCGACTCCTGTCTCGATCGACCGGCCCGTCCACCTGCAGAAGGCCAGGTCAGGAAATTTTGGGATAAAAACTTGGTTTTATAAACTCTTATAAAATCCCATAAAATCACCACAAATCTACAAAAATAAGTTCATTTACTTTGAAGTACAAATATGTGTGATAAAAAATCAACACATATTACAAACATTTTGAACCATTTTTGTGATATAGAAATTTAGCCTTAAATAAAAATCTGTATTTTTCAAAATCAATCTTCAATTTGAAAAACTATTTTTTCAAAACTTCTTCAAATACAAAAAAAGATATTTTAAACACTTTTGAAGCTTAGTGTGTATGGATATGATCCAATACACATAGAAGATGAAATATCTATGTTTTTAATAATAAGCTCTAATATAAGTTTTGATAAATACAAAACTCAAAACACATGTATAGAAACATCAAATAAGTTTTTCTAAATATTTGAACCAATAATGTGTATGGATGAAATCCAAAACATATATAAACCATATAAACTTATTTTGATGAAATCTAATCATGAAACATAAAGATGTATACTTTAAAGCTCATAACCAAAGCGGTATTTTCTAAAACTAAAACTATTTTATGAAAACACATATAAATTTTGTGTGTGTGTATATGAGCTTAAGCAATCCACAACTAATCTATCCTTTACATCTTGTCTAAAATAAAATCTTAACATTTACAAATATGACTCAAGTCTTCGCGAAAATTTTCTCTTAAAAATCTTCTTCTCCTTCATGACTTGGTCCAAACCTTGATCCAATGAGCTAGACTTCTCTTGAGTATTTGATGCGATCTTGATGCGCGAGCTCCTGAATCAACACGTGCTAACTTTAAAACTTGACTTCGAATCTTTTATTGAAGCTAAACACCGACTAAGATCTTGATAGTAAATCTGAAACTATATAAACACAAGATAATTAGTACTATAACTACATGAGTTAATCATCATCCAAACTAGAGTGATGGGCCTTTGGGCCAATAAATCTTAGTATATTGCTCGATTTAACTTCTTTGGTGATCAAATTTAATCGATTTCAGTTTCAAATATTATTTTCCAATTTTCATGATTTTTCATAATTTTCCTGAATTATTTTTATAAAAACCTTAAAATCGGGATTAATCAGTACCGCTGGTTTATTCTTGGATTTTTACTTTAAAATGAAGTCGAATTTCAAGAAACCACGTTCACATATTTTCTTAGAATAATATTTACTATCTTAATGCATTTTTCGAAGATTTTCAGATTTTAACAGATTTCGACCAGATTTGGTGTCAACCGGTATCGGCGGTTGATTTTAAGATTTTTAATTTGAAAATCGTAAAGAATTTTTTGAAATGGATTTCATCATGATTCTTAGACTAATAATATTGAGTTTTGAGAATTTTTGAGAATCGTTCTGAGATACTTGATTTTCGGACGATTCTGGCATTATTCCGAAAGTTTTCCGCATCCGTGACTAAACCCAGGGATTTCGCCATTCCAATTATTTTCCCATTTTTTTCATTAACTTTTCTTCCTTTTTTCTTTTCCTTTTCTTTTTCTTTTTTCCCCTTCCTTTCCTTTCCACCATATGCTAAAAAGTTCTCCATTCTTCTATTACATTCTACAATCCTCCTCCAAAATATCCCAATCCACTCAACTTCCCTCTTCCATTGCCCTGGCCGGTCAAGATACCTCACCCGCTCTCCACTTTACAAAAAAATCCAAACCCAAACCCTTCTCCTTCTTCTTTAATTCCAACTCCAAAAACACACCTCCATTTCCTTCTTCTTTCACCTTCATTCCTCCATCAAAACCCTGAAACCACCAACTCCTCCTTTATCTTCACCACAACTATAACACCGACCATCATATTCTTCCTCCTCCACCTCCATTTATTCTACCACAACTCCAAAACTCCACCATGTAAACCACAATCTCCCTTACCTTCTCCAAATCAACCTCCTTCAACTTATCCTTCCATAAAACCACCACCCCACCATCTCCTTTCAGTCAGGCCACCATGCTTGGCTATGGGCCGAGCTCCTCTTCAATGACAACATCTCCGGCGACCACTCCGACGATCATTCTGACGATTGTTCTGGCGAAAACTACAATGACAATACCAACGTCACCACCACCATCTTTACTATACCATTTTCACCACCATCTCTTCTACACTTCTCCACCACCACCATCATCACTATTACCACATCACCACCATCTCAAGCTCCTACATCACCTTTCTCATTATCTCCATTCCTTCTTTTTTATTCTCCTCCAAAAAACTACCACCATCACTACACATCCTCTATCTTCACCACCACCTCTTCTATTTCCTTCCTCATCACCCCCATCTTCACTTTCACCATCACAACACCACCTCCATCACCACTACTTCAACCTCCAACATCACCATTATCTCTACCTCTTTCAACCTCCTTTTCATTCCTTCCTCAAAATCCATTTCCACCACCAATAACACCATCATTAACACCAACACCATCACCATCACCCTCTCCTCTCTCTCCCTGTGGCTGTGATCGGTCACATATAATACATATATATTATCACATTATCATGTTTATTATCTAATAAATTCTATTAATAAGTCTTATTTTTCTTTATAAAAGCAGGCTCATTGCTAAAAGAAAGGGACGAGAAACGAGCCCAAAAGCCCATCAGAATTCTGATTTAATTCAGAATTAATTCAAAATCAGAAAATCAAGGCAGATGATTAGTCTACGATTATGCATTATTATATCGCATTGCTCCACTAATTTATGAATAAATTGTCGGTCTAAATCGTGTTTTGGTTTTTATTGCAGGTAAATCTAAAGTTCAAGGGCAAAGGAGTAATAAGAGCCTAATTAAACCCAATTAAGGGTAATTAAATCCGCACTTGGAGACCAAGCAAGGGATCATCTAGAAGATACATCAAACCTAGACTCTTGCGCATGTCAGACGAATATTCGGAGGAAATTACCAAAAATGGAATATACCAGGAAGCTACTGGAGACAAGGCGGATCCTCGCACCAAAACCAGGGATTTAACTCATTGGAATTGCCAAGAAAACGCGACAAATGCCGAGCTTCCGCGACACTTTTGTGGGCCCACGCGTCGATTTTTGACGCGTGGCCCCGTCTCGTCTTCTAGAGGCTTCCTTCGCCTATAAAAACCCCTGAATAGGTCCAGAACGAGGCAGCTCTTCATTTTTAGGAGTAAGTTCTGATTCTAGGAGAAGTTTAATGTAGGTAGGTGCTCTTCATTTCTCTTGTATTTTCATTTCTTTTTAGATCATTGTAGTAAGGCTGAGAGATTCATAGAGAGAGAGATAGAGAGAGATTGATGTAATAGATGGTGACAGTTTATGTAAAGGTGCCTCCTTTCTCCTCCATTATAATCTTTTTCATCTTCTACATGATGTTTTGCTAACTTTTCTTCTCATGCCAATCTAACTACTAACCACTAACCACTTACTTGATAATCCACATGAATCGGGTAGCCTCTACTAAGGCCTTGTTCTTGCAAGAGCCATTGATGGCTCATGATGATGGGTTCTAACATCTAACTTGCTAACATGCTAACCAAGCTAACTCTCTCTTATTTCATACTTTCTTTTAATGGTTGATGAGTTAATGTTTGTATTAGCTTGATCTTGATGCATGTTTGATTGTGATGAACCATCTATGTGCCATGCTTTGTATCGTCTCTTGAAGCCAAGGATTAGTGATGGCTGAGGATCAAAATGTGAGGCAACTATCATGAAGAGGTTAGCATGGTTAGTGGAACAATTAGTAGTTAGTAGCCATGAGTTTTCTTTTACCTTGTTTTAAAAAGCAATTCTTTTATCTTTTCATCGTTGTTTTCACCGCTTTCTTTGTTAGTCTTTGTTTTTATTTTCTTTACTACAAGTTTCTTCTTCTTTTCTATTTTTCTTTCCAAACCACTTCTCTTTGGTTTTTCACATTGACATTTTCATCGCTCTCCTCATCTACCACATGCTTGTTTCCCTTTTCTTTTCTTTTCACTTTCTTTTTCATTCTTTTAACAAAGAAGAACTGTTAACATAAAACGTGAATAAAAACTGTCAATGCTT
Organism: Agave tequilana; assembly: GCA_038442645.1. Lineage (NCBI taxonomy): Eukaryota > Viridiplantae > Streptophyta > Magnoliopsida > Asparagales > Asparagaceae > Agave > Agave tequilana. The sequence continues at coordinate 24,251 of JAVJIF010030223.1, forward strand.
CTTTCGCTTCCCTTCCCTGTGGATTCGACTTGTTGAGCCAGTGCTACAACGGAAGTATCGAGGGTACATTAGCACATTCGAGCTTTTATATTGATTTCACAAACACACATTTTGAGTGCTAGTTCCACATCGATCACCAAATTTTGGCGCTATTGCCGGGGAAGGGAATGGTTTTGTTTTCACGTTTTTTTTTACATTTGTCTTCTCTGTTTTGGTGTGCAGGACAGTCTTTACAGGTGCTTAACATTGCAATACATAAACTAGCTTTGCATTTCCCTGCTCTTGAAAGCGGGGCCCCAGCTTTTAAAGAACTGCCGCGCAACCGCGACTTTTGCCGTGAAAACGCGGCCATGCTATAAAAATTATGTATCTTGTTGTGCTGGGATGTGTTCATTGTAATATCTAGTTGATCTGTATTATTATTTTCCTGCTTTGATTGCCTACACACCATAATAAATAAACGAACTAAAATACGGTAGTTGGATGCTTTTAAAATGGCTTAGACATTTGCATTTAGGCACGTGTCAATTCAATTCCAATATAGTGTATTTTGTTCTATTATCGTGATCTGGATGGAGGTGTACATATGGCATTGCATATAGCATAGGACAAACACGTGGGTGATTTATCGCTTTGTGTATATTCTTGTCTATATTGCACACTTGCACGAATTGAAATTAAGGGCAAAACTTATACAAGATAAGGTGGGGATTTTATCACCCTTCCTTAGCCCAAAAATCACCTCCCCACTCACACAACCCAAGCCCTAATAAAAATTGATAGACGTTGGCCCTAGGGACATCTCGGACTCATTAAAAGTCGTCTAGGTCTAGGTCAACCCTACTCTAGGCTTGGTTTTGATTTTTTCTTTTTGTTTGTTATTTGATTTTTTTGTGATTATTTGTGAAATGGAATTCAATAATAACAATTCTTTCAATCCTAACATGAATCCATATTTCACACCGACCCCGTTCAATTCGGATAATTCCAACCCGGTTTTTTAAAATATGCACCAACCAAATACACCGGATTGGCCTTATCTGAATTAATACAACCCATACCCACATTCTTATGACTATAGTTTCTAAAATAATTTCAACTCGTCACAGAGTCAATGGGGATTCACCTCCCCCGAGTTTAATTTTCAACCTCCTTGTCCCCCATGTCCACCTTGTCCACAATTTACACAATTTTCATTCCCCATTTTCACTTCCTATACTCCTTTTTCTGGACCTCCCATTGAAGAAAAAACTGAGTCAGAAAAGAGTATATAAATCAATTTAAAGAGGTCGAGCAACAACTTCAGAAAACGAGGGCCTCTCCCATTCCACAATATTTTCAAGATTCATACTCAGTTCCACCAGTCCAAAATAGAAAATCATCAATTTTGGAAATGAGTATGCGTGAGTCCAAACAACAATCACAAAATCTGATGGACTTACAATTTCATCATCAATTCCAAAAACACTTCATCTTTTCAACAAAACGATGAACCTATCAACTATGAAAAGATGCTTGAAGCCATGACTCAGGCTCAAAACGCTCGTAATTACGACATCGATATGATAGTCAAAAGTCTCCGTTCTCATCGTTTGACCATTCTTGATGTCACTAATCATTCTGTTAGAGCCAAAGAGTCATGTTGTTTTGGAAATCAAGATTCAATTTCAGCACACCCATCTGAACTTGTCCAAACTTCAAATGTTAAAGATCCCATTGACATTTTGGCAAGTTATCCTTTTTTTGAAATTGAACTTGAGCATGAATATGATCATGAACCTCAAATTAGTGATTCAATTCTACTTCCTGATTCAATTATGACTCCGGTGTCTTCACCTGATTTCAATCCTTTTCCTGAGTCAGTATTGGATCCAGTACCAGTACATTGTGAAATTGAATCACCAATCATTTATGATGATCATATTGAACTTGACCAATTTCATACTTTTGAAAGTCCCATTGGTAAATTGACAAGTTCCCTTTTTTGTGGAATTGAACTCAATGAGGAATGTGACTTTAATCCTCAAATTTGTGATCCAGTTCAAATTCCTGAATCATTATTGACTCCTGTTCTATTACCCAATTTGAGTAACATCTTAGAGTCAGTTTTGATTCCCATACCTGTCATTCCTAAACTTGAATCATCAATCCTAGATAGTCACATTCCATCATGGGGAAATGAATGTGGACTTGATTTTCATCTTCTTGATTTGGACCCACTTCCTGAACCGATCTCGACTCCCGAACCTTTACTTGATTTAAGTCATTTTTCTGAGTTGGTATTAGTTCATGTGCTTCCTGAGTCCAAATCAATCATTCCATCTTTTTATACTTCATTCTGGAACAAAGGTGTTGATAAATTTGACTCTGAAATTATTTTAAAAATTTAGAAATTGGATGGGGTAAAATTCTTAATAAAAATTATACATATAGACATCATTTTAGTGGGTTGTATTCTAGAGGTCTCTGGTGGGTTCCTCCGGACTCCACGTAAGAATGATTGGGCCGCATTTCGTGGACCAATCAGACCGCCATCAGAACCACCACCTTGAGGTGATTTTTCCTTCCCTCTCTATTTGTTTCATGCATACATACATCACGATGCATTGAGGACAATGCATGAGATAAGTGTGGGAGAGGGTTTACTAACATAGAGTTTTTAGATTTTCTTTCTTTTACACTTCTTTTAGGATATTTTTAGAAATCTTCTCTTTTGTATAGGAATTTTCTCTTTCTTTAAAAACTTTTTGAAATAAGAGGTAAAAGTTTTGATTTATTTTCAAGAAAATTAAGATGATCTTAGAAAATAAGAAACCTTAATTATGACATCTTAAACCTAGTTGAAATAATAGATCTTGTTTAAAATTATAGGCTAAGTAAGATAAATTGGAGAGATAGTTTTATCTTAAATTTTTTGCCTTAGATAGTATGCACATCACACTTACACATTTTTGGGATGGAAACAAAGACCTAAAATGCCATAAATAAAAAAAATATAACTAAAAAAATTTCAACACTTATTAAGCTGGATAACTATGCCTCAAGAAGCATGATTATTCACGCCTAACGGTGGTCAAAAGAAACAAATAATCCCCCTTAGTTTTGTAGCCTTGTTTACTTGAGTCCTTAAACCCGAGGGATGTTTTCTCATCTGGTACCCTAAAACCATCTGGTCTGGGAGTCATCGGTTATAGGCTCGTGATTGAGGCTAAACCTGCACAAAAATTACAGAATATTAGATTTAAGAATAAAAAATGTGCAAGTGCTCAATTCTTCCGCTATAGCAAGTGGCTATGCGGGTCGTGATCCACAAGGAGGGTTTGCGATGGAAGCTTTACAGTTCTTTATTGAAATCGTTAAGAAAATAAGCGAAAGTTCTTCTCTGTTTTTAGTTATGAAAATGAAAAAGGAAGTTATCTTAAAGTTAAAAGAAAATGGAAGATGAAGAAGGTGGAAAATCAGAAAACGATGAAAAGCGACTATGTACAAATGAAGTGGAAAGAAGAATGAAAACGATTTGGAAGAAGTGGTGTTTGTGATTTAATTTACAGAAATGAAAGAAAAGAAATAAAAACAATTGCTTACCTTCTTTTCGTCAAAAGCTTACCTTGAGTCTTCAGCGATGATTTTACCTTGAAGTGGAGGCATTCAGCGCATAGCCCATAAGATTTGAGTATTGGTCTTCATCCACATTACAACATCAAGACTACTTCAAGAATGAAATGATACAGAGAGAGACTCTATTCCATCGTCATGAGCTATCGGTGGCACTCGCAATGGCAAGGCTCTTTCGATGCTTTTAGACTCACTTGGAAGACGATTGTACGAAAAGAAAAGTAAAATAGAAAAGAAGAAGAAGAAGACTAAATAGAAGTACATACACATAAAAAACCTCGATTCGATTTCATAACAATCAAAGAAAAGAAAGAAAACCTTACACCATTGTCACTATAGCTCAAGCTTCATTCTTGTTCTTCGATGAAAGTCGATCTCCTCTGAATTACATAAATGAAAATTACAATTACATAAAAAGGAAAAACAAAAACCTAAACTAAGAAATGGAAAACTAGTCTAAAATCCTAACTCTGCATTGACGTCCCTTTTGCCTTTGAGTGAAGGTATTTATAGGAGAAATGGAGAGGGTAGAGAAGTGTGAAGATAAGTAAATCTAGCAATTTTTGAACTCCCCTTATCTTCAAACTTGATTTGAGGTGGATATTAAGTTCTGATCTGCAGTTTGTTGGCATATTTATTGCTGAATATCACTTATCAAATAAAGAATTAGAGATAATGATCAACATAAGAGTTGTAGCTCTATAAGTCTTCTTTCTGGATCATCTTGAATCATCAGAATTGAGATTCTGTAGCAAAAGTTATGATTTGAATACTAAAATGTATCCAGTCAGAATCTGAATCAAACTTGCTTCATCTCATCCCTTGATCTTTGCTTTAACCGATTGATTCTGAGAGGATTCTTCTCAACCAGTTTTCAACCTCTTGATTTTTCCCTGATTTAGTGAGTGTGAACTAATTCTGATTTAATTCAGAATTTTGGTGGGCTTTGGGCTCATTTCTCTTCATCTCCTTAAAGAATGGGCCTGCAAATAAATTAAGCAAGTAATTAAGACAATGCAAAGTTTTATTCTAAAATAGGTATGAAAATATGATATTAAATATGCAACATTAGTGATCAATCACACCCCCATACCTATCTTTTGCTCGTCCTCGAGAAAAACAACTAAACTATACTAAGGATTATTAGACCACTTTCGCAGGTCGCGCGATTGCACTGAGCATGTGCAACAAGCCGTTAAACCTCTAGGTTTCCCCTAGAGCACGAGTTTTATCTCGTGAGGGTTTTCAGCGGATTGCACCCACAAAATCCATAAAGAAAGGGAAATAAAGAGTTAGTATTTTCGAAAAGCATTTTGAAAGGAAAAAATATTTGAAATATAATTGTAAGATCTAAGCAATCTATAAGTTATAGGAAAACTGAATTTTTCATTCCTAAACTTAGTCTCTATTCAAAAATTTGTTATCAATTAGAGTAAGGAGTCAAATTGTGCTTCTCATCTAGTCTATTGCTTTACCCTAAATCATATGCACCTTGTGAATGCGAAAATTTTGACTAAGGGTTCATTAACTCTAACTCTTATGCCTTATTTATTTTTATATATATACTTGCACATTTTTTTTGTGGTATTATTCCTTAGTTTTATTAGGCTTTCTAATCTGCCCATGTAACGAGCCTTTAATCGATGACTCCCAAACCAGACGGTCTTAGGGCACCAGGTGAGAAGACACCCCTAGGACTTAAGGACTCGAGCAAATAAGGCCACAAAACTAAGGATTTTATTATATGAACCTCTTTTAGGCGTGAATACTTATGCTTTATTAGGCACAAATACCCAGTTTAATCAGAGGATTTTTCTTTTTAAACTTATCTAATCATCTTTCGCATAAATACTAAGGCTTGCTTAGGCCAAAGCACCTAGCTAATCGATAATTAGACTTGTTTTTTTTTCCAAACTCATCTAATTATCTTTTGCATAAACACTAAGGCTTTCTTAGGCCAAAGCACCTAGCTAATCAATAATTAGATTTGTTTATATATATATATTTTTTTATAAGGCATAAGAATCTTTGTTTTTGAACCCTAAGTGTGTAAGTGTATGAAGTGTGCATATTTCATCAAGGTAAAGATCAAGACTAAATTACTTTGACAAATTATCTTCCTAACTCTAAAAATCAAACAAATAATTATTTTGACCAAGTATAAGAAATCCTAATTTGGATTTTCCTATTCCTTAAAATTAACTTAATTTCTTACAAAAATAAGTCAAAATATTGTTTCTATTTTTCAAAAAGTTTTTAAAAGTAAATAAAAGTGTTATTTTTTTTATTTTAAAGAAAAAGAAAAGTTATGTTAGACCCTCCCCCACACCTATCTCATGCATTGTCCTCAATGTATGAATTAATGCATAGATGCATGAAAAAGAAGAAAGGGAAGGAAGGGGTTACCTTAAGGTGGTGGTTCCGGTGGTGGTCTGATTGGTCCACGAAATGTGGCCCAATCAACTTTTCTTGGGTCTCGGAGGAACCCACCAGCACTATCTTTAATATAACCCATTAAAAAGATAAATCCATGAAGGATTTTTATTAAGTATTTGACCCCATCTAATTTCATATTCCATAACTAATTTCGGAGTCAAATTTATCAACCACCTCGTCCCAGAATGGAGTATGAAATGATAGAATGATTGACGTGGACTCATGAAGGATAGGAACTAATACCGACTCAGGAAGGTGACTTAAATCAAGTAAAGGTTCAAGAGTCGAAATTGGTTCAGGAATTGGGTCCAAGTCAAGAAGTTGAAACTCAAGTCCACATGTATTTTCCAACAATGGAATGTGACCTAATATGGGTGATTCCAGTTCAGGAATGATAGGTGGAGGAATCAAAACTGACTCTAAAATATTACTCAAGTTTGGTAACAAAACGGGAGTCAAGATTGATTTAGAAAGTTGAACTGGACCACAGATTTGAGAATCTAGGTCACATATCTCATTGAGTTCAATATCAAAAAATGGAGAACTTGCCAATTTGTCAAGGATTTTCAAAATTGTAAAGTTGGTCAAGTTCAACATGATCCTCAAAGATGGGTGATTCAATTTCTTTATGAATTGGTACAGGATCCAATGTTAACTCCGGGAAAAGATTGAAGTCAGGTGAAGATACCGGAATCATAATCGAATCAGGAAATAGAATTGAATCACTAAGTTGGGGTTCAGGATCATAATCATTTTCAAGTTCTATTTCAGGAAAAGGAAAACTAGCCAAACTATCAATATCATTTGGAGTTTGGGTAAGTTCAAATGGTTGTGCTGAAATGGAATCTTGATTTCCAAAACTACATGACTCTTCGGCTCTAACAGAATAGTTAGTGACATCAGGACGGTGGGAACGTAGAGATTCGACCATCATATCTATGTCACGATTACGAGTGTTTTGAGCCTGAGTCATGGCTTCAAGCATCTTTTCATAGTTGATAGGTTCATTGTTTTGATGAAAAGATGAAGAATTGTCTTGAAAGTGGTAGTGAAATTGTGAGTCCATCAGATTTTGGGATTTGTGTTTGGACTCACGCATACTCATTTCCATAATTGATGGTTTCCTATTTTGGACGGGTGGAACTGAGTATGAATCTTGAACATAATGTGGACTGGGTGGAGAAGGAGGGCAAGGTGGTTGGAAATTATGGTCGGGGGAGGTGAATCCCCACTGACTCGGTGAAGAGTTGAAATCATTATGGAAATTATAGTTATTAGATGGGGGTATGGGTCATATTGATTCGGATAAGACCAATCCGGCACACTAGTTGGTCAAAGTTATGATATGCCGGGTTGGTAATATCCGAAAATGAAGTCGGTGTGTAATATGGATTATTATTGTAGTTGAAAAAATTATTATTATAGTCCATATCACACAATAGAATACAAACAAAGAAAAAAAACAAATAAACAAACAAAAAAAGAAAAAATTCTAGCCTAAGTTAGGGTAGACTTAGGACCTAGACGACTCCTAACTGGTTAGACTGTCCACGGGAGGTCTAATGTAGACTTTAACCACAAGCTAATCAGCCAGGTCAGGGCAAGGTTGGTGGGAGGTTTTCCGTCAAAGACGTTCCTTAATTAAATAACCACCAACCTTCGGGCTTTCGGTCCTCAATCCCTTTCCTAGACACTGATTTTGCAGGAGTTAGATTCTAACATTTTTCCCTTAGGATAATCTCCTAATTGAGTCCGAGATGTCCCTAGGGCCAACGTCTACTCAATTTTAGTTAGGCTTGGGTTAGTGAGTGCTTGAAATGTGATTTTTGGGCTAAGGAAGGGTGATTAAATCCCCACCTTATCTTGTTAATGGGTTAGTGCCCTTAAGATCAATTTGTGCAAGTGTACAAGATATGAAAGATTCACTCAAAGCGATATAAATCAACCAAGAAGTGAGTCCTATGCTAAATGCAATGCATACGTACCTTGCTCCAGCACTCTTCAACAGTAAAAAATAAAGGAATTAAAAAGACACGTGCCTAAAATGCAAATGTCTAATCAATTTTTTATCTTTTTAACAAATATTTTACTGTTGATTATTAGCAGGCTTATGTTATGGCATATAAGAAAAATTAAAGTTGCACCAAACTAGAATTTGTAAACTAAGCAGCCCTGCAAAAAGCTGTTAGTAGTCAACTCGTCCTTGCCGCGGATCCGCGGCTTTTGCCGTGGAAACGCGACAATTCAGAGGGCCCTTGGTCTCTGCTTTCTAGAGCAGAGGCCCAAGGCCACTTGTATGTCACTGCAAACTTATTTTCCTGCTTTGCTTGCCCTGTAACCTGCAACAGAGAAGAAAATTCGTTTAGTTCTAAAAAATTTGCAAAAAAAATTCAGATTTCAATAAAAACCGTTTTACCCTCCCCGGCAACGGCGCCAAAATTTGATTGAGGCTAAACCTGCACAAAAAATTACAGAATATTAGATTTAAGAATAAAAAATGTGCAAGTGCTCAATTCTTCCGCTATAGCAAGTGGCTATGCGGGTCGTGATCCACAAGGAGGGTTTGCGATGGAAGCTTTACAGTTCTTTATTGAAATCGTTAAGAAAATAAGCGAAAGTTCTTCTCTGTTTTTAGTTATGAAAATAAAAAGAAAGTTATCTTAAAGTTAAAAGAAAATGAAAGATGAAGAAGGTGAAAAATCAGAAAACGATGAAAAGCGACTATGTACAAATGAAGTGGAAAGAAGAATGAAAACGATTTGGAAGAAGTGGTGTTTGTGATTTAATTTACAGAAATGAAAGAAAAGAAATAAAAATAATTGCTTACCTTCTTTTCGTCAAAAGCTTACCTTGAGTCTTCAGCGATGATTTTACCTTGAAGTGGAGGCATTCAGCGCATAGCCCATAAGATTTGAGTATTGGTCTTCATCCACATTACATCATCAAGACTACTTCAAGAATGAAATGATACAGAGAGAGACTCTATTCCATCGTCATGAGCTATCGGTGGCACTCGCAATGGCAAGGCTCTTTCGATGCTTTTAGACTCACTTGGAAGACGATTGTACGAAAAGAAAAGTAAAATAGAAAAGAAGAAGAAGAAGACTAAATAGAAGTACATACACATAAAAAACCTCGATTCGATTTCATAACAATCAAAGAAAAGAAAGAAAACCTTACACCATTGTTACTATAGCTCAAGCTTCATTCTTGTTCTTCGATGAAAGTCGATCTCCTCTGAATTACATAAATGAAAATTACAATTACATAAAAAGGAAAAACAAAAACCTAAACTAAGAAATGGAAAACTAGTCTAAAATCCTAACGCTGCATTGATGTCCCTTTTGCCTTTGAGTGAAGGTATTTATAGGAGAAATGGAGAGGGTAGAGGAGTGTGAAGATAAGTAAATCTAGCAATTTTTGAACTCCCCTTATCTTCAAACTTGATTTGAGGTGGATATTCAGTTCTGATCTGCAGTTTGTTGGCATATTGATTGCTGAATATCACTTATCAAATAACAGAATTAGAGATAATGATCAACATAAGAGTTGTATCTCTATAAGTCTTCTTTCTGGATCATCTTGAATCATCAGAATTGAGATTCTAAAGCAAAAGTTATGATTTAAATACTAAAATGTATCCAGTCAGAATCTGAATCAAACTTGCTTCATCTCATCCCTTGATCTTTGCTTTAACCGATCGATTCTGAGAGGATTCTTCTCAACCAGTTTTCAACTTCTTGATTTTTCCCTGATTTAGTGAGTGTGAATTAATTCTGATTTAATTCAGAATTTTGGTGGGCTTTGGGCTCATTTCTCTTCATCTCCTTAAAGAATGGGCCTGCAAATAAATTAAGCAATTAATTAAGACAATGCAAAGTTTTATTCTAAAATAGGTATGAAAATATGATATTAAATATGCAACATTAGTGACCAATCAGCTCGCTACATGGGTGAACTAGAAAGGCTAAGAAAACTAAGGGAAGAAAAAAAGAAGAAAAAGAAAGAATATATATATAAATAAATGGCTTGATGGTTGGAGTTGAAATCCTAGAAATCTTCACTATCACAAAGTGCATATTATCTAGGTTTTATGAAGGATAAAATTTAATTTTTTTAATTTTGTTGAAGAGTGCCACAAAATTTTGATTGAGATTTTACCTGCACAAAAAATATAGAATTTTAGATTTAGAAATAGAGAAGTGCAAGGTGCTCAATTCTATCCGCTGTAGCAATGGCTATGCGGGTCGTGATCCTCAGGGAGGGACTAACGATGGAAGCTTGTTTAGTAAGTTATCTCTTTTTTATTTATTTTGTTATTTACAATGGTATTTACAATGAAGAAGTGTGAAAGAGATTAGAAAGATGTTGTGTTGGTTATCTAAACTAAAGAAATAAAAGAAAGAAAGCTATAAACTAAAAAACACATACCTACCTCTTCTGCGCTGTTTACCTTTGATCCGTTGCAACGACTTACCTTGTCTTTGAAGGCATTCAAGCATGGTGTATAGGATCTTCCCCCTTCTCGATCTACACTACGAAAAGAAAAGACAAACTATACTAGCAAGAGAAGGCTTGTTCATCACCATAGGCCATCAAGGGCACTTCTTCGGCTAAGCAGTCTCGAAGCGATCAAATACCGATGTCACCTCAGTACAAGCATGATCTCCTTCCTCCATGAAAGCATCCTCTACTCTCAGTTACATAAAAAATAAAAATTACAAAAAAAGAAAAATAAGAACCTAAACTACAAACTAACCTAAAAACCCTAGATTTAGCTCTGTAGTTCGCTGGACGCTCTTCTCTGTTACTCTGCAGGGGTATTTATAGGAGCTGGAAGAAGTAGAGTCCCGGTACGACTCCTCTAAGAAAACAATTGCCCAGTCTCATCCAGATTGCCGCGGAAACGTGGCTTTTGGCGGCGTTTCCGCGGCCAAGTATTGTCGGCTGGCCACGCGCTTTCACGCGTGGCCTCCTCTGGTCCGTCCATCTGGGTTTATCCGTCTGGAAGCTGTATCCTGACTCTTTATTTTGAGATTTCGGGATAACTTAGGAAGCAAGTTATCCTAAATCCAAATCTTCCAATATCTTTTAACAACGAATTTGTTATCTTTGCACTCTCTTCTTTGGCTTTTACTCTCATCCTGCAAGCATTTAGGGTTGAATAGAAGTCTATCCTTCCCTCTTCTTTTAGTATTTGCAACTATTGCCCTTAGTAATTGCAATTTTGACATTTGATAATTGCAACTTTTGCATTGGGCTTGAATATGGGCTTTTGGGCTTCTTTTAAGGCTTTATTCCTTTATTTTTATTACTCAAGGCCTGCACACAATAAATAATAAAACATTAGTAATAGTGCAAAATTATAGGAATAAATATGAAAATGTGATAGTAAATGTAGTGATAAATATGCATTTTTTACTACCTATCACACCCCCACACTTATCTTTTTGCTCGTCCTCGAGTAAAAATCAAAAAGAAAAAGAAAAACTAAACTAGCTAACTCACTTTCGTAGGAATCACGGTTGCACTTAGCATGTGCAACAAGCCGTTAAACCCCTAGGTTATCTAAAGGACGAGTGTTGTCTCGTGAGGGTTTTCAGCGGATTACACCCACAAAATCCATAAAAAGGAAAATATTTGAAATACGTTTGAAGAGACTAAGTAATCTATAAGTTTTTAGGATTATCATTTTTATTCATTCTTAAACTTAGTCTTTATAGAGTAAATTGTTATCCATTTTAGGTGAGGGTCAAAATTGAATTTTTGTATAGTCTTTTTCGTTACCAAAAGTCATATGCATCCTTGTGAATCTTTATTAGGAATTTCTTAACTTGGACTCTCATGCCTCTTTATTATTATTATTTTTTTCTTTTTTTTTAATATGTATAACTCATCTAATTTTCTTTTGTGTAAGCATGAAAGCTTCTTGAGGCCCTCATACCTAACTAATTGACTATTAGATGTGTTAGTACATATAAAAGTTATTTTTCTTAGTTTCCTTAGGCTTTTTAATCCACCCATGTAGCGAACTTAAAGTCGGTGGCTCCTAAACTAGTTGGTCTTAGGGCACCGGGTGAGAAAACACCCCACGGACTCAAATTCGAGTGAACTAGGCCACAAAACTAAGGACTTTATTTCATAAAATTACTTTTAGGCGTGAATACTTATGTTTCTTGAGGCACATGTATCCAGCTTAATTAGTGATTTTCTTTTTTTTTTATATATGAAGCACGAGAGTCTTTGTCTTAGAATCCTAGATATGCATTAGGTATGCACATTTTATTAAGGTAAAAATCAAGACTAATTACTTATTCAATTTCTCCTCCTATACCTAAAAATTCAACAATTTATTTATTTTGACCAAGTTTTTAGAATTCCTAATCATGATTTTCCTAATTCTTAAGACTAACTTAGATTTCTTTCAAATGATAAGTCAAAATATTGTCCTTTTTTTTAATTTTTTAAATTTTTTTTAGCAAATTTTTTTTATTAGCAAAATTTTTTGTTAGTTTCTACCTATGTTAGTATGTTAGTAAAGCCTCCCCCCACACTTATCTCATGCATTGTCCTCAATGTATGAATGAATGCATGTATGCATGAAAAAGAAGAAAGGGAAGGCAGATGTTACCTCAAGGTGGTGATTCCGGTGGTGGTCTAATTGGGCCAAGCGTTGCTACCCAATCAAGATATTGTGGTAGTTCACGGGACCTACCTTTATTGACCTCTTTTCTATTTACATGTTTACAGTCCCCAGTATGAATAGGATCATGGAAGATCCTCTCGTGAAACTTACTTCCTTTACATGACCAGTCCTGGAAAATCATCACAGAGTCATGGTCTATACTTATGTCCAACAAAAGAATGTGACTTGGTAGAATGGTTGATTTGGACTCAAGAATGATAGGTGCAGGAACTAATATCGACTCAGGAAGGTGACTTAAATTAAGTAAGGGTTCAGGAGTCGAGCTTGGTTCAAGAAGTGGGTCCAAATCAAGAAGTTGAAACTCTAGTCCACAATTATTTTCCAACAATGGAATGTGACTTAATATTGGTGACTCAAGTTCAAGAATGATAGGTGTGGGAATCAAAACTGACTCTAAAAGATTACCTAAGTCGGGTAACAAAACAGGAGTCAATATTGATTCGGGAATTTGAACTCGATCACAATAAATTTGAGAATCAAGGTCACATATCTCATTAGGTTCAATCTCATAAAAATGAGAACATGCCAATTTGTCAATGGGACTTTCAAAAGTATGAAATTGGTCAAGTTCAATATGATGATCATCAAAAATGGGTGATTCAATTTCATGATGAATTGGCACAGGATCCAATGTTGACTCGGGAAAAGTAAAATCAGGTGAAGACACCAAAGTCATCATTGAATCAGGAAGTAGAATTGAATCACTAAGTGAGAGATCATGATCATATTCATGCTCAAGTTCTATTTCAGGAAAGGAATAACTTGTCAAACTATCAAAAATTGGAGTTTTGGCAAGTTCAAATGATGGTACTGAATTAGAATCTTGTTGTCCAAAACAACGTGGCTCGTTGGCTCTAACAGAATGGTTAGCAATATCAGAAATGGCCGAACAGTGAGAACGTAAAGATTGAACCATCATATCTATTTCATGATCACGAGCTAATCTAGCTTAAGTCATGGCTTCAAGCATCTTTTCATAGTCGATTGGTGCATCATTTTCTGATTGGACTTGAAAAGAGGAAGTGTTGTTAGGACAATCATGATAAAGTTGTGAGTCAGTCAGATTCTGTGACTGTTGCTTGGACTCACGCATCATCATGTCTAAGATTGATGGTGGTTATTGCTTGGACTCATGCATACTCATCATTTTCAAGATAGATGGTTTTCTATTATGAATGGGTGAATCTGAGTATGAATCTTGGAAATATTGTGGACAAAGTGGATATGGAGGACAAGTTGGTTGAAAATTGGACTCGGGGGAAGCGAAACCCCATGAACTCTGTGAAGAGTTGAAATCGTTGTGGAAATTATGGTCATAAGATGGGGGGCATGGGTTATATTCATTCAGATAAGACCATTCCGGCACATTAGGTTGGTCAAAGTTATGATATGCCGAGTTGGTAATATCCAAAAAAGAGGTTGGTATGTAATATGGATTAAAATTGAAAAAATTGTTGTTATATGTCATATCACACAAACACAAACAAAGGAAAGAAAAAGAAAACAATCAAATAAGCAAAAAAAAAATTCTAATCTAAGTTAGGGTAGACCTATGACCTAGACGACTCCTAACTGGTTAGACTGTCCACGGGAGGTAGAGTGCAGACTTTGACCACAAGTTAATTAGCCAGGTCAGGGCAAGATTGGTGGGAGGTTTTCCGTCAAAGACGTTCCTTAATTAAATAACCACCAATCTTCGGGCTTTCGGCCCTCAATCCCCTTCCTAGACACTGATTTGGTAGGAGTCAATTTCCAACACCTTTCCCCCTTAGGATAATCTCCTAATTGAGTCCAAAATGTCCCTAGGGCCAACGTCTACTCATTTTTAGTTAGGCTTGAGTTAGTGAATGAGGAGATTGTTTGTGGGCCAAGGAAGGGTGATGAAATCCTCACCTTATCTTATTTATAGGACAAGCCCTTAAGTCAATTTAGTGCAAGTGTAAAGCATTAGACAAATATTCACTCAAAAGCAGTAAATCAGCCAAGGGTGCTTCCTAGTTCTATATGCAATGCGAACGTACCTTGTCTCCAGCACTCTTCGATAAAAATTAAAAAAATTAAGTAGACACGTGCCTAAGATGCAAGAGTCTAATTTTTTTTTTTCAACAAATAGGTTACTGTTAATTAATTAGCAGTATACAGGTTTATCACAGAGCAAATTTTAACAGAGCAATAAACAAATCTTTCAATTTACAGTAACCTGCAGAAACCTTAGTGAGTAGTTCACTACTAAGGTCGCGAAAACGCGGCTATTGCCGCGTTTGCGTGACACTATAGTAGGCTCTGCTGCTCTGCCTTCGAGGGCAGAGGCACAGAGTTGTTATATGTCATTGCTGCTGTTATTTTTCCTATTCTCCGAACCTGCAAACAAAAAGAATAAAAGAGTTGGTTAAATTTTTTTTTATTTTTTTAAGAGAATACTTACCGTCCCTCCCCGACAACGGCGCCAAAATTTTGATTGAGATTTTACCTGCACATAAAATATAGAATTTTAGATTTAGAAACAGAGAAGTGCAAGGTGCTCAATTCTATCCGCTGTAGCAATGGCTATGCGGGTCGTGATCCTCAGGGAGGGACTAGCTATGGAAGCTTGTTTAGTAAGTTATCTCTTTTTTATTTATTTTGTTATTTACAATGGTATTTACAATGAAGAAGTGCGAAAGAGATTAGAAAGATGTTGTGCTAGTTATCTAAACTAAAGAAATAAAAGAAAGAAAGCTATAAACTAAAAAACACATACCTACCTCTTCTGTGCTGTTTACCTTTGATCTGTTGCAATGACTTACCTTGTCTTTGAAGGCATTCAAGCATGGCGTATAGGATCTTCCCCCTTCTCGATCTACACTACGAAAAGAAAAGACAAACTATACTAGTAAGAGAAGGCTTATTCATCACCATAGGCCATCAAGGGCACTTCTTCGGCTAAGCAGTCTCGAAGCGATCAGATACCGATGTCACCTCAGTACAAGCATGATCTCCTTCCTCCATGAAAGCATCCTCTACTCTCAGTTACATAAAAAAATAAAAATTACAAAAAAAGAAAAATAAAAACCTAAACTACAAACTAGCCTAAAAACCCTAGATTTAGCTCTGTAGTTCGCTGGACGCTCTTCTCTGTTACTCTACAGGGGTATTTATAGGAGCTGGAAGAAGTAAAGTCCCGGTACGATTCCTCCAAGAAAATAGTTGCCCAGTCTCATCCAGATTGCCGCGGAAACGCGGCTTTTGGTCGCGTTTCCACGGCCAAGTATTGTCGGCTGGCCACGAGCTTTCACGCGTGGCCTCCTCTGGTCCGTCCATCTGGGTTTATCCGTCTGGAAGCTGTATCCTGACTCTTTATTTTGAGATTTCGGGATAATTTGGGAAGCAAGTTACCCTAAATTCAAATCTTCCAATATCTTTTAACAACGAATTTGTTATCTTTGCACTCTCTTCTTTGGCTTTTATTCTCATCATGCAAGCATTTAGGGTTAAATAGAAGTCTATCCTTTCCTCTTCTTTTAGTATTTGCAACTATTGCCCTTAGTAATTGCAATTTTGACATTTGATAATTGCAACTTTTGCATTGGGCTTGAACATGGGCTTTTGGGCTTCTTTTAAGGCTTTATTCCTTTATTTTTATTACTCAAGGCCTGCACACAATAAATAATAAAACATTAGTAATAGTGCAAAATTATAGGAATAAATATGAAAATGTGATAGTAAATGTAGTGATAAATATGTATTTTTTACTACCTATCACTTACCTTAATTGAAGACAAGATCTTGCATAGAGACTAAGTTTAAGGAAAAATGATTTTTGGTGGACTTATGACCATAGATCGCTTATATTTTTGCAAAAATATTTTGAAAACATGTCTCTCTTTCAAAATGTGCTTTCAAAATACTAACATTTGTCTTCTTCCTTTATGGATTTTGTGGGTGCAATCCGCTGAAAACTCTCAGGAGACAACACTCCTCCTCTAGGGTAACCTAGAGGTTTAACGGCTTATTGCACATGCTCAGTGCAATCGCGTCACCTGCGAAAGTGGTGTAATAACCTTTGTAGCATAGTTTTTCTTTTCTTGTTTTGCTCGGGACGAGCAAAAGATAAGTGTGGGGGGTGTGATTAGTCTACGATTATGCATTATTATATCGCATTGCTCCACCAATTTATGAATAAATTGTCGGTCTAAATCGTGTTTTGGTTTTTATTGCAGGTAAATCTAAAGTTCAAGGGCAAAGGAGTAATAAGAGCCTAATTAAACCCAATTAAGGGTAATTAAATCCGCATTACTTGGAGACTAAGCAAGGGATCATCTAGAAGATACATCGAACCTAGACTCTTGCGCATGTCAGACGAATATTCGGAGGAAATTACCAAAAATGGAATATACCAGGAAGCTACTGGAGACAAGGCGGATCCTCGCACCAAAACCAGGGATTTAACTCATTGGAATTGCCAAGAAAACGCGGCAAATGCCGAGCTTCCACGGCACTTTTGTGGGCCCACGCGTCGATTTTCGACGCGTGGCCCCGCCTCGTCTTCCAGAAGCTTCCTTCGCCTATAAAAGCCCCTGAATAGGTCCAGAACGAGGCAGCTCTTCATTTTTAGGAGTAGGTTCTAATTCTAGGAGAAGTTTAGTGTATGTAGGTGCTCTTCATTTCTCTTGTATTTTCATTTCTTTTTAGATCATTGTAGTAGGGCTGAGAGATTCATAGAGAGAGAGATAGAGAGGGATTGATGTAATAGATGGTGACAGTCTATGTAAAGGTGCCTCCTTTCTCCTCCATTGTAATCTTCTTCATCTTCTACATAATGTTTTGCTAACTTTTCTTCTCATGGCAATCTAACTACTAACCACTAACCATCTAACCACTTACTTGATAATTCACATGAATCGGGTAGCCTCTACTAAGGCCTTGTTCTTGCAAGAGCCATTGATGGCTCATGATGATGGGTTCTAACATCTAACTTGCTAACTTGCTAACCAAGCTAACTCTCTCTTATTTCATGCTTTCTTTTAATGGTTGATGAGTTAATGCTTGTATTAGCTTGATCTTGATGCATGTTTGATTGTGATGAACCATCTATGTGTCATGCTTTGTATCGTCTCTTGAAGCAAAGGATTAGTGATGGCTGAGGATCAAAATGTGAGGCAACTATCATGAAGAGGTTAGCATGGTTAGTGGAACAATTAGTAGTTAGTAGCCATGAGTTTTCTTTTACCTTATTTTAAAAAGCAATTCTTTTATCTTTTCATCGTTGTTTTCACCGCTTTCTTTGTTAGTCTTTGTTTTTATTTTCTTTACTACAAGTTTTCTTCTTCTTTTCTATTTTTCTTTCCAAACCACTTCTCTTTGGTTTTTCACATCAATGTTTTCATCGCTCTCCTCACCTACCACATGCTTGTTTTCCTTTTCTTTTCTTTTCATTTTCTTTTTCATTCTTTTAACAAAGAAGAACTGTTAACATAAAACGTGAAAAAAACTGTCAATGCTTCTATCGCCTCCCTTCCCTGTGGATTCGATCTGTTGAGCCAGTGCTACAACGGAAGTACCGAGGGTACATTAGCACATTCGAGCTTTTATATTGATTTCACAAACACACATTTTGAGTGCTGGTTCCGCATCGATCACCAGCAGATCCTGGCAAATCAAACAAGTTGAATATCGATTAAGATGAATCTTTCCAAATCAATTGGTTAAAGCAAAAGATCAAATGCAATTTCGTCAAATACAGGAACTAAAACAGGAAAACCAGCAAGAGATAAAGGTGAATCACCAAGCGAGTGAGTGTCACCAACCAGGTGTGGCCACCTGGCCACACCATGGCCATGAAAACACGGCCAACGCGACTTGGTTGAGATGGTTGGGGGAGCATTTGCTCCCCCTATCTTCGTACGACCTCTCCCGTTTGGTTTTCCCTGTAAATATTGCATTCTACAGAGAAAAGGGAAGCGAAGTCTAGAATTAGAATTCTTATTCATTTTTAGGATTTTAAGAGTATTGTTAGATAGTTATGAGAAGCTGTATCTCATCTTTACTTTTCAGTTTAGATCAGCAAAGAGAGAAGAGTGAAATTGAATGTGTAATTCATCCTTGAAGTGACAACCAAAGGAGATTCAACTTGCTTATTCAACTCGACTCAATTCGGTAAGTCTATGTTTTATTTTCATTCTCTTATTTGTTTTCTTTTTATCATGAGTAACTAAACCATCTTCTGGGCTCACTAATCAATCTCTTCTACCTTTTTTCTTTTAATTGATTTTTATGAAAGCAACTCTCTTGAATCATAATAATACTTGAGTTAAACTTTGTGCTTGAAAGCACATGAGGATGTTTTTCTTTTAAACTTGGACTTTCAAAGCATAAATATTTTTAAATCTTTTTTATTCCATACTTGCTTCTTCATGCTTGATGATTTAACATTCTATTTTTAATGATGTGTTAAGAAAGACCTTAAGATTTAAACCAAAACCATCTTATTTGTTTTACTTGAACATTAAAGAAACTAAAGGTTTTTGCCTATGATAAAAGTGATGTACCAAAATGTTCTTTAGATAAGTAAGTTGTTAAGTAGAAAATTAGTGAGATCAGATCTTTTTCCTGTATTAAAAGCAACCAAATAATTTTCAACATTTTTTAAAGATCACCTTTTCCAAAGCCTTCTCTAAGTTTTCAAATTTTCTTTTAATCATTTCCTTACTCTCCAATCTCTTTTTCAATATAAAAAAAATAAAAACACCAACACCATTCTTTGTTATTTAATAATTTATCAAAAAACTTCTATCGCATTCCTCCTCGTGGACACGACCCGTTAGCCCAAAGCTACATGGTAATTCTGACTGCTTTCACTTGCAATCAAATTTTTGGTGCCGTTATCGGGGAGGAGATAGTGTAATTATTTTCTAACAAGTTTGGTATCTTGTTTTCGGGACATTAAGAAATCAGATTTAGCACTCAAGCTTTATAGGAGAAGATTTGCTATTCTGTGTCCCTACTCTTGAAAGTAGGAAACAGAATTTTAAGAAATTGCAGCGAAAAAGCTTGAAATTTTTTGGACTACTAAAAATTCTTTTTTTGCAGGACATATTACTTTGCAAAAATACAATTTATGTGTGTTATTTTTACTATATCTGATATTCACACTCCCTATTTTTAAACCAACAGTAATCTAATTGATTGCCAATTGCTTAAAAAAACGTATAGACTTGCATTCTAGGTATTTGTCTAATTATGTTTCTTTTACGATTACTGTTGAAGATAACTGGAGACAAGATACGTATGCATAGCATATAGTTAAAAAATATTCTTGGGTGATTATTTGCTTATTGAATGTTACTTTTCTATATCTTGCGCATTTTGCACAATCAATCTTAAGGGCAAAACCCAAATCAAGATAAGGTGGGAAAGTCATTACCCTTCCTTAGCTCACAAACCATCTCCAAGCACGCATAACCTAAGCCTAATTTAAAATCTAATAGATGGTGGCCTTAGGGACATCTCGAACTCATTAGGAGATTATCCTAAGGGGAAGGTGTTAGAATTTGACTCATGCCAAATCAGTGTCTAAGGAAAGGGATTTAGGGGCGAAATCCTGAAGGCTGGTGGTTTGGCTTAATTAGGGCCGTCGCTTTTGCGCGGATACCTCCCACCAATCTTACCTTGACCTGACTGATTAGCTTGTGGTCAAAGTCTGCATTATACCTCCTATGGACAATCAACCAATTAGGAGTTGTCTAGGTCAAGATTACCTTAGACTAGGTTTGATTGTTTCCTTTTGTTAACTATTGGTGACTTGCTTGTGATTGTGTTTGTGTATGCAAGTGTGGTCAAGAGACCTTAATTCATCTAGGCTAACTAGAAACACATCACCACCCAAGTTCGAACCAAGACCAGATTCGGTTATGGCTCAACCGACATCTTTTCAGGATAGGTTCTATCCCATTAGAACCTCACTTCCATCTTGCATCCAACTTCCATCGGTTGGTGAATACAATTTTGAGCTCAAGCCTCAGTTCATCAATATACTCGCGAAGTTTCATGGCTTAGAGTCTGAAGATACTTATTTCTTCATAAGAGAGTTTGAGGAAGTATGCTTAATGATGAAAATCCCATACCTTGTAGATGATGCTATTAGGTTGAGATTTATCCTATTCGCTTTTAAGGCTTAGCCAAGAAATGGCTTTATAGCTTAGCGGCCAGCTCTATCACATCCTAGGATGGTTTCATCAAGGTCTTCTTGAAGAAATTCTATCTAATTCATAAGACCGCTCTCGTTAGGAAAAACATCATGCAGTTCAAGTAAGAATCTAGTGAACCATTTTGGAGATACTTTGAACGCTTCAAAGACCTCCTTGTCCAATGTCCTCATCATAGAATAGAGAAATAGAAACAATGTCAAATTCTATATGACGGTTAGACTACTCAACTAAGACCCTCTTAGAAACTATGTGCCAAGGGTGATTCTTGCAGAAGGATGAGATTTATATGAGGATCTAGCTAAAATGACCATCCAATAGGAACTAACTAGTGAAAACTCTAGGAATTCAAATTTCATCTCTTCAAAAGAAGGTCTCCATTCAATTGAATCTTCCATTGCTAACGAGGCTAAGTTAGCTAACCTAGCGAGAAGACTGAAAGCTTTAGAAACTAAGGAACCAAGTCCAGTCAATTGATTGGTCGCTAATGTTGCATATTTAATATCAGATTTCCATACTTATTATAGAATAAAAGCCTGCATTGTTCTAATTAATTGTTTGATTTATTTGCAGGCCAATCTTTAAGGAGTTGAAGAGAAATGAGCCCAAAGCCAACCAAAATTCTGAATTAAATCAGAATTAATTCGCGCTCACTAAATCAGGGCAAAATCAAGAGGTTGAAACCAGTTGAGAAGAATCCTCTCAGGATCGATCGGTTAAAGCCAAGAATCCAAGGCTATTTCGTCAGAATCCAGGACTCCAACGAAGAAACCACTTAAAGATAAAACAGAAGAAACTCCCGGAGAGACCCACCAACAGGGTGTGGCCATCTGGCCACACCCTGGCCGCGGAAACGCGGCCCAAGCCGCATTTCCGCGGCTTTATTGGGGAGTTAGGGGGAGCTTTTGCTCCCTCGATCTCCCCGGGATCCTGATTACTGGGTATTTGCCCTATAAAAGGCCATGTTTTGTGCTGAAAAGGGACGCCAATGTAGAGTTAGGATTTTAGACTAGTTTTTCCATTTTGCAGTTTAGTTTTTACTTTTATGTAACTTGTATGTAGCTTAGGGTAGAAGAAGATTCATGTAAGTAAGAGAGAGAGGCATATGTTGAGAGTGACACCGATGTACTCTCCTCCTTTCTTTCATTGTCTCAAGCAATAAAGGTAAACTTTTATTTATGTTCGTTTCTTTACTTTCCTTTTCTTTTGTTTTGCTTTCCTCTTCCTCTTTCTACTTTACCTTGGTTGTGTTTGTTGAGTTTACAAGTAAAATCCAAAGCAAGTATAACTAAGCTACGTGAGAGCCAGCGATAGTTCATGAAGACGTTCTCCTCTTCCAAGATCCGCATCACTTCGTTCTTGCTAGGCTTGACGATATAATGTGCACGGGGACTGAGCTCGAGCTTATGATCTATGCGTTGAACGCCTCCGAAGCAAAGGTAGAACTTGCACAGGTTTCCAAGTAAGTCATCACCAAACTAGGTAAGTAATTCTTAACTTTCTTTCTTTTCTTTTATCGCTATAGTATAGATCGCCAACACGATTTCTTTCACCACTTCTTCCCAATCGTTTTCATTCTTTTTTTCAAATCATTTGTACATAGACGCTTTCGCCGTTTTCTGATTTTTTCACCTTCTTCATCTTTCATTTTCTTCTAACATAACATAATTCTTTTTTCCATTTTCTTAACTTAAAAACAGAGAAGAACTATCGTTTTGTTTTCTTAACGATTTCAATAAAGAACCGTAAAGCTTCCATCGCAAACCCTCCTTGTGGATCACGACCCGCATAGCCACTTGCTATAGCGGAAGAATTGAGCACTTGCACATCTCCTTTCTTAAGTTCTATAATCTCGTATTTTGTGTGCAGGTTTGGCCTCAATCAAATTTTGGCGCCGTTGCCGGGGAGGGTAACATGTTTTTTATTGAAATCTGAATTTTTTTTAGAACTAAACAAATTTTCTTCTCTGTTGCAGGTTACAGGGCAATAAAAGCAGGAAATTAATATTGCAGTGACATACAAGTGGCCTTGGGCCTCTGCTCTAGAAAGCAGAGACCAAGAGCCCTCTGAATTGCCGCGTTTCCACGGCAAAAGCCGCGGATCCGCGGCAAGGAAGAGTTGACTACTAACAGCTTTTTGCAGGGCTGCTTAGTTTAAAAAAAATTCTAGTTTGCTGCAACTTTAATTTTTCTTATATGCCATAACATAAGCCTGCTAATAATCAACAGTAAAATATTTGTTGAAAAGATAAAAAATTGATTAGGCATTTACATTTTAGGCACGTGTCTTTTTAATTCATTTATTTTTTACTGTTGAAGAGTGCTGGAGCAAGGTACGTATGCATTGCATTTAGCATAGGACTCACTTCTTGGTTGTTTATATCGCTTTGAGTGAATATTACATATCTTGTACACTTGCACAAAATTATTTTAAGGGCACTAACCCATAACAAGATAAGGTGGGGATTTAATCACCCTTCCTTAGCCCAAAAATCAGATCCAAGCACTCACTAACCCAAGCCTAACTAAAATTGAGTAGACGTTGGCCCTAGGGACATCTCGGACTCAATTAGGAGATTATCCTAAGGGGAAAAAAATGTTAGAATCTGACTCCTGTAAAATCAGTGTCAAGGAAAGGGATTGAGGGCCGAAAGCCCGAAGGTTGGTGGTTATTTAATTAAGGAACGTCTTTGACAGAAAACCTCCCACCAACCTTGCCCTGACCTGGCTAATTAGCTTGTGGTTAAAGTCTACATTAGACCTCCCGTGGACAGTCTAATCAGTTAGGAGTCGTCTAGGTCATAGGTCTACCCTAACCTAGTTAGAATTTTTTTTTATTTGTTTGCTTATTTGTTTGTTTTTCTGTGTTTGTATTCTATTGTGTGATATGGACTATAATAATAATTTTTTCAACTTCAATAATAATCCATATTACACACCGACTTTATTTTCGGATATTACCAACCCGGCATATCATAACTTTGACCAACCTAGTGTGCCGGATTGGTCTTATCCGAATCAATATAACCCATACCCCCAATCTAATAACTATAATTTCCATAATGATTTTAACTCTTCACCGAGTCAGTGGGGATTCACCTCCCCCGAACATAATTTCCAACCACCTTGTCCTCCTTCTCCACCTAGTCCACAGTATTTTCAAGATTCATACTCAGTTCCACCCGTCCAAAATAGGAAACCATCAATCATGGAAATGAGTATGCGTGAGTCCAAACACAAATCCAAAAATCTGATGGACTCACAATTTCACTACCACTTCCAAGACAATTCTTCATCTTTTCATCAAAACAATGAACATATCACCTATGAAGAGATGCTTGAATCCATGACTCAGGCTCAAAACGCTCGTAATAGTGATATAGATATGATGGTCGAATCTCTACGTTCTTACCGTTGGACCAGTTTTGATGTCACTACCAATTCTGTTGGAGCCGAAGAGTCATGTAGTTTTGGAAATCAAGATTCCATTTCAGAACAACCATTTGAACTTGCCCAAACTCCAAATTTTGAAAAATATATTGACAGTTTAGCAAGTTTTCCTTTTCCTGAAATAGAACTTGAAAATGATTATGATCCTGAACCCCAACTTAGTGATTCAATTCTATTTCCTGATTCGATTATGACTCCGGTATCTTCACCTGACTTCAATCTTTTCCCGGAGTCAACATTGGATCCTGTACCAATTCATAAAGAAATTGAATCACCCATTCTTGAGGATCATATTGAACTTGACCAATTATACAATTTTGAAAATCCTATTGACAAATTGGCAAGTTCTCAATTTTTTGATATTGAACTCATTGAGATATGTGACCTAGATTCTCAAATCTGTGATCCAGTTCAACTTTCTGAATCAATATTGACTCCTGTTGTGTTACCAAACTTGAGTAATATTTTAGAGTCAGTTTTGATTCCTCCACCTATCATTCCTGAACTGGAATCACCCACATTAAGTCACATTCCATTGTTAGAAAATACATGTGGACTAGAGTTTCAACTTCTTGAGTTGGACCCGCTTCTTGAACCAATTTCGACTCCTGAACCTTTACTTGACTTAAGTCCCCTTCCTGAGTCGGTATTAGTTCCTGTCCTTCCTGAGTCCAAGTCAACCGTTCTATCATTTCATACTCCTTTCTGGGACGAGGTGGTTGACAAATTTGACTCCGAAATCAATTATGGAATATGGAAATTAGATGGGGTTAAATGTTTAATAAAGATCCTTCATGGATTTATCTTTTTAATGGGTTATATTAAAGATATTTCTGGTGGGTTCCTCCGAGACCCAAGAAAAGTTGATTGGGCCATGTTTCGTGGACCAATCAGACCACCATCGGAACCACCACCTTAAGGTAACCATTTTCCTTCCCTTTCTTCTTTTTCATGCATCTATGCATTAATTCATACATTGAGGACAATGCATGAGATAGGTGTGGGGGAGGGTCTAACATAACTTTTCTTTTTCTTTAAAGTATAAAAAAAAAATTTAACATTTTTTCTTTACTTTTAAAAACTTTTTGAAAAATAGAAACAATATTTTGACTTATTTTTTGTAAGAAATTAAGTTAATTTTAAGGAATAGGAAAATTCAAATTAGGATTTCTTATACTTTGTCAAAATAAGATTATTTGTTTGATTTTTAGAGTTAGGAAGATAATTTGTCAAAGTAATTTGGTCTTGATCTTTACCTTGATGAAATATGCACACTTCATACACTTACACACTTAGGGTTCAAAAACAAAGATTCTTAAGCCTTATAAAAAAATAAAAAAACAAGTCTAATTATTGATTAGCTAGGTGCTTTGGCCTAAGCAAGCCTTAGTATTTATGCGAAAGATGATTAGATAAGTTATAAAAAAAAATATATAGATATACAAACAAATCTAATTATTGACTAGCTAGGTGCTTTGGCCTAAGCAAGCCTTAGTATTTATGCGAAAGATGATTAGATAAGTTTGAAAAGAAAAATCCTCTGATTAAGCTGGGTATTTTTGCCTAATAAAGCATAAGTATTCACGCCTAAAAGAGGTTCATATAATAAAATCCTTAGTTTGTGGCCTTGTTTGCTCGAGTCCTTAAGTCCTTGGGGGTGTTTTCTCACCTGGTGCCCTAAGACCGTTTGGTTTGGGAGTCATCGATTAAAGGCTCGTTACATGGGCAGATTAGAAAGCCTAATAAAACTAAGGAATAATACCACAAAAAAAACTATATATATAAAAATAAATAAGGCATAAGAATTAGAGTTAATGAACCCTTAGTCAAAATTTTCACAGTCACAAGGTGCATATAACTTAGAATAAAGTAATAGACTAGATGAGAAGTACAATTTGACTCCTTACTTTGATTGATAACAAATTTTTTAGAGACTAAGTTTAGGAATGAAAAATTCGATTTTCCTATAACTTATAGATTGCGTAGATCTTACAATCATATTTCAAATATTTTTCTCTTTCAAAATGCTTTTCAAAAATACTAACTCTTTATTTCCCTTTCTTTATGGATTTTGTGGGTGCAATCCGCTGAAAACCCTCACGAGACAAAACTCGTCCTCTAGGGGAAACCTAGAGGTTTAACGGCTTGTTGCACATGCTCAGTGCAATCGCGCGACCTGCGAAAGTGGTCTAATAATCCTTAGATGGTTTAGTTGTTTTGCTCGAGGACGAGCAAAAGATAGGTATGGGGGTGTGATTGGTCGCTAATGTTGCATATTTAATATCATATTTTCATACTTATTATAGAATAAAAGCCTGCATTGTTCTAATTAATTGTTTGATTTATTTGCAGGCCCAATCTTTAAGGAGTTGAAGAGAAATGAGCCCAAAGCCCACCAAAATTCTGAATTAAATCAGAATTAATTCGCACTCACTAAATCAGGGCAAAATCAAGAGGTTGAAATCGGTTGAGAAGAATCCTCTCAGGATCGATCGGTTAAAGCCAAGAATCTAAGGCTATTTCGTCAGAATCCAGGACTCCAACGAAGAAACCACTTAAAGATAAAACAGAAGAAACTCCCGGAGAGACCCACCAACAGGGTGTGGCCATCTGGCCACACCCTGGCCGCGAAACGCGGCCCAAGCCGCGTTTTCGCGGCTTTGTTGGGGAGTTAGGGGGAGCGTTTGCTCCCCCGTTCTCTCCGGGATCCTGATTACTGGGTATTTGCCCTATAAAAGGCCATGTTTTGTGCTGAAAAGGGACGCCAATATAGAGTTAGGATTTTAGACTAGTTTTTCCATTTTGTAGTTTAGTTTTTACTTTTATGTAACTTGTATGTAGCTTAGGGTAGAAGAAGATTCATGTAAGTAAGAGAGAGAGGCATATGTTGAGAGTGACACCGATGTACCCTCCTCCTTTCTTTCATTGTCTCAAACAATAAAGGTAAACTTTTATTTATGTTCGTTTCTTTACTTTCCTTTTTTTTTTGTTTTGCTTTCCTCTTCCTCTTTCTACTTTACCTTGGTTGTGTTTGTTGAGTTTACAAGTGAAATCCAAAGCAAGTATAACTAAGCTACGTGAGAGCCAGCGATAGTTCATGAAGACGTTCTCCTCTTCCAAGATCCGCATCACTTCGTTCTTGCTAGGCTTGACGATATAATGTGCACGGGGACTGAGCTCGAGCTTATGATCTATGCGTTGAACACCTCCGAAGCAAAGGTAGAACTTGCACAGGTTTCCAAGTAAGTCATCACCAAACTAGGTAAGTAATTCTTAACTTTCTTTCTTTTCTTTTATCGCTATAGTATAGATCGCCAACACGATTTCTTTCACCACTTCTTCCCAATCGTTTTCATTCTTTTTTCCAAATCATTTGTACATAGACGCTTTCACCGTTTTCTGATTTTTCCACCTTCTTCATCTTTCATTTTCTTCTAACATAACATAATTCTTTTTTCCATTTTCTTAACTTAAAAACAGAGAAGAACTATCATTTTGTTTTCTTAACGATTTCAATAAAGAACCGTAAAGCTTCCATCGCAAACCCTCCTTGTGGATCACGACCCGCATAGCCACTTGCTATAGCGGAAGAATTGAGCACCTGCACATCTCCTTTCTTAAGTTCTATAATCTCGTATTTTGTGTGCAGGTTTGGCCTCAATCATCAATCAAGCCAGCCTAAACCAATTTTTAATTCTGGGCTATACTTACTGTCAAGCCATGAATCATGTGTTTGAGGAGGGTCCTATGTTTCAAGCTCATTAATACTTTCCAGAACCGATGAATACGACCTTTTCAAGGCCGAAAAAAAATCCTTACGCACCAACATGCAATTCTGACTGGAAAAATCACCCGAATTTCTCATGAAGCCAAAACAACAATAACCAGTCGCAGTCAAATCATGCAAGCCACTTTCATCATTCCAATAATTCTTCTAATCATCAAGCCAACTTTTTCAATTACCATCATAATTCTTCCAACCATCTGCCTAATTTTTATTAACAAAACTTTTTCAACCAAGCTCCACAATCTTCCTTCCAGAATTCTCAACTAGAAATGAGAATGACTAACTTTGAGAGAAATATGAAAAGGTACATGAAGAACCAAGATTCCCTCGTGCAAACTATTCAGAGGCTACATGTTCAAATGAGCAAATTAACTAATCCACAGAATGAGAGACAAAAGGGTACCTTGCCTAGTTAGCCAGTAATGAATCCTAGAAATTCTTAACAAGCACATTTGGCTGAGGATTAATCATTGAATCAATATAATGCTTTTCATACATTGAGGTCGGGAAAGAAAGTTGATAATCAAGTGTCAACACCATCTAAACCTATTCAGTACAATCACACTCAAGCATCCACCTCATCTAATTCCAGTCCATCCAAATCTGACGAATCTGAAATAGATATGTCAACCAGTCAGGTGCACCAGCCTATAGTACCATTTCCTAATAGGCTGAAAACAACAAGCAAAATCTACATATGAATAAGATAATTGAGATCTTCAATCAAGTGAAGATAAATGTGCCACTTCTTGATGCCATCTAACAAGTCCCATCCTATGCAAAATTTCTTAAGGACATATGCACCAAGAAGAGAAAGACTGATGCACCAAAAAAAGTCTTCTTAGCCACTAACATTAGTGAGCTACTGTCGGGTTCGATCCCTGTCAACTATAAGGATCCGAGTTATCCCACCACACCATATGACAATTCGAGATTAGTCATGCACTCCTTGACTTGGGAGCAAGTATCAACTTACTTCCATTCTCAGTTTATTAACAACTCGGGTTGGGTGATTTTAGTCCAACTCGAGTCACTATCCAACTGGCTGATCGTTCAGTGAAAGTTTCAAAGGGAAAAATTAATGATATTCTTATCCGAGTTGGGAAGTTTATCTATCCCGTTTATTTCATAGTTCTAGAGACACAACCTGTGTCCAATCCTAGGGCTCAAACTCCTGTTATCCCAGGGCGACCACTCCTTGCTACTGCCAATGCTATTATCAATTGTAGGAATGGGTCCATGAGGTTAACCTTTGGGGACATGACTAGAGAAGTTAATCACTTCAACCTAGGAAAGCAACCCTGTGATGTTATGGATCAAATATTTGAAGTCAACCTCATTGAGAACTTGACAAGTGAACACAGGGAAGAATTGGAATTAGAAACTGAGTGTGACTTTGAGTTAGAATCAGATGACTTTAACCATGATCAGGTTGTCGAATCTGCTGTGAATTAGTCCTCGAACCCTATTCCACCAAATGTGGAGCCAACTAATTTAACTCATCCTTCTAGTGAGCTTTCCCTTTTTTTAGAATTGAAAGTCTTACCTACGCATCTCAATTATGTCTATCTAGGCGAACAAGAGACCTTTCCTGTCATTATTGCCTCTCATTTAAATAATGGGAAGCAAGAAGATCTTAAAGCAATTCTGAGAAAATATAGAAAGCCATTAGTTAGACTATGACTGATATAAAAGGATTAAGTCCAACCTTAGTTCAACATTGCATTCATCTCAATGAAGACGTGACACCAAAAAGAGACCCGCAGCGCAGGTTAAACCCTATAATGCAAGAGGCTGTTCATGCTGAAATTGTGAAACTCTTAGATAATGAGATAATCTATCCAATTTCAGAGAGCCAATGGATCAGTCCTATCTAGGCGGTTCCAAAGAAATCTAGTTTCACCGTAGTGAAAGATGAGAATAAAGAGTTTGGTCCAAATTTGACTTCTCACGAAGATTCAAGTTTGCATTGACTATAGGAAGCTTAATGCAGCAACTCTTAAGGAACAAATCTCGTTCCCCTCATTGATCAAATGCTTGAACGATTGGCTGATCACGAGTATTACTATTTCTTGGATGGTTACTGGGGGTACAATCAGATTCCTATTGCTCCTGAGGACCAAGAAAAAAACTACGTTCACATGTCCATGTGGGACATTTGTTTATCATTGAATGCCTTTCGACTTGTACAATGCCCCAGCAACGTTTCAACGTTGTATGTTGAGTCTTTTCTCTGATATGGTAGAATGATTCTTAGAAATCTTCATGGATGATTTCTTCATCTACGGAGATTCATTCACTCAATATCTTCACCATTTAGAACTCGTCCTCCAACATTGTCCAGAGAAAAATCTTGCACTGAACTGGGAGAAATGCCACCTCATAGTAAGACATAAAATTGTCTTGGGTCATGAAATCTTCAAGAAAGGAATTGAAGTGGATAGAGCCAAGATTGAGGTTATTGCTAACTTCTCATGCCTAAATACGTGAAGGATATTCGATCCTTCTTAGGACACGCCAGTTTCTACTGAAGATTTATCAAAGATTTTAGCAAGATTGCTAGACCCTTGACTAATCTGTTAGCTGAGGATGTGTCCTTCACTTTCGATACTAAATGTATGAATTCTTTGGAGAAGCTTAAGAAAGAGCTTATTTCTGCACTGATTATATCTGCACCGGATTGTTCTAAGCCATTAAATCATATGCGACGCTTCTGATTTTGCAATAGGCGTTGTCCTAGGACAACGCATTGATAACAAGCAGCACGTGATTTACTACTTTAGTAGGACTCTCAACGATGTTCAAATGAACTACACTACTACTGAGAAGAAATTCTTGGCAATAGTGTTTGCCTTGGAGAAATTTCGTCCCTACCTACTAGGGTCCAAAATCACAATTTTCACCGATCATTTGCGCTTAGGTACCTCATGATGTAGAAGGATACCAAGGCCCGACTAATTCATTGGATCCTCCTTCTTCAAGAATTCGATCTCAAGATTTGAGATAAGAAAGATGTAGAAAATGTCGTTACTGATCATCTTTCGCGAATCCCAACCTCTCCATCAACGAATTGCCTATAAATGAGGACTTTCCTGACGAAATCTCTTAGCTATCTTTAGGGAACCTCAGTTTACTGATATAGTGAATTACTTAGTCACAAATCAAACTCCATCTCATTGGTCTAAAAATGATATATAGCGATTCTTATCTCAATTCAGTATTTCTTTTGGGAGGAATCATATCTTTTTAAGTACTATTCTGACCAAATTATTAGGAGATGCATTCCCAATGAAGAGATTAAGAGTGTTTTATCCTTCTGTCACGAACTTGTATGCGGTGGATACTTTGGTCCCCGCATGACTGCTGAAAAGGTGCTGAAAAGTGGGTTCTATTGGCTCACTTTGTTCAAAGATGCTTATGAATTTTGTAAGACGTGCCTTAGATGGTAGATGGTAGGAAGGATCTCAAAATGAGATATGATGCCCCTCAGTCCAATTCTAAAAATAGAACTCTTTGATGTTTGGGGGCATCGACTTTATGGGTCCATTTCCTAATTCATTTGGAAATCAATGCATATTAGTTGCTGTGGACTATGTGTCCAAGTGGATAGAAGCCATTTCTAGTAGAACTATGATAACAAAGTTGTCATAAAGTTTTTGAAAGAGAACATTTTCTCATGCTTCGGAACCCTTCGTGCTATTATCAATGATAATGGTACTCACTTTTGCAATAGATCCTTTGAAGCTCTTATGCGAAAGTATGCCATAACTCACAAGTTATCCACACCTTATCATCCTCAGATGAGGTTTCCAATAGACAAATCAAACTTATTTTGGAGAAAGCAGTGAACCAAAATCGAAAATATTGGGCCACCAAACTTATAGATGCCCTATGGGCCTACAGGACCTCTTTCAAGACGATTCTAGGGATGTCTCCTCATAGGTTAGTCTTTGGGAAAAGTTTCCACCGACCCGTTGAGTTAGAGCACCAGGCCTTATGGACAATCAAGTAGCTAAATTTTGACTTGACTAAGGCCGGTGATCTTCAGAAGTTACAAATTTCCAAATTAGAGGAGTTAAGAAATGAGGCCTATGAAAATGCTAAGATCACTAAAGATAGAGTTAAGATTTTTCATGATAAACAAATCATAAGAAAAACCTTTGTCCCAGGATAAAAAGTCTTACTCTATAATTCTAGGCTTCATCTTTTTTTAGAAAAATTAATATCAAGATGGACTGGGCCATTCGTTGTAAAAAACGTGTTTTCACACGGTGCTGTGGAGATCAGTGACACTAAGAATGGAAATGACTTTAAGGTAAATGGTCAACGCTTTAAATCTTTCTTGGAATCGGTACCGGTAAATGAAACGGTTATGGGTTTTTTCGACCCAGTGTATCGGTAACTTTGCTCTTTTACATTTCATTTCATGCATCTATACATTTAAATAAGATAACTTGTTTGATTTTCAGGGTTAGAAAGAAAATTGGTGAAAGTAATTTAGTCTTGATCTTTACCTTGAAGAAATATGCACACTTTATACACTTACACTTAGGGTTCAAAGACAAAATTCTTATGCTTTATTAAAAAAAAGAAAAAAATATATATTGTCACATTACCATGTTTATTATCTAATAAATCCTATTAATAAGTCTTATTTTTTATTAAAATGCAGACCCATTGCTAAAAGAAGGAGAAGAGAAACCTATAAGCCTATCACAATTCAAATTTAATTCAGAATTAATTCGAAATCAGAAAATCAGAGCAGATCCTGGCAAATCAAAGAAGTTAAAAACTAGTTAAAATGAATCTTTCGAAATCAATTGGTTAAAGTCAAAGATCAAAGGCAGTTTTATCAAATCCAGGAGCTGAAACGGGCAAACCAGTAAGAGATAAAGGTGAATCACCAAGCGAGAGAGTGTCACCAACTAGGTGTGGCTACCTGGCCACACCATGGCCGCAGAAACATGACCAAAATCACATTTTCACGGCTTGTTTGAGATGGTTGGGGGAGCATTTGCTCCCCCTATCTTCATACGACCTCTCCCGATTTGTTTTTCCCTATAAATTTTGCATTCTACAGAGAAAAGGGAAGCAAAGACTAGGATTAGAATTTTTGTTCATTTTTAGGGTTTTAAGAGTATTGTTAGATAGTTCTGAGAAGTTGTATCTCATCTTTACTTTTAAGTTTAGATCAACAAAGAGAGAGAAGAGTGAAATTGAGTATGTAATTCATCCTTGAAGTGACGATAAAAGGAGATTCAACTTGCTTATTCAACTTGACTCAATTCCGTATGTCTATATTTTATTTTCATTTTCTTATTTGTTTTCTTTTTATCATGAGTAACTAAACCATCTTCTGGGCTCACTAATCAATCTTTTCTACCTCTTTTCTCTTAATTGATTTTTATGAAAGCAACTCTCATGAATCATAATAATGCCTGAGTTAAACTTTGTTCTTGAAAGCACATTAGGATGTTTTTCTTTTAAACTTGGACTTTCAAAACACAAATAGTTTTAAACTTTTTTATTCCATACTTGCTTCTTCGCACTTGATGGTTTAACATTCTATTTATAATGATGTGTTAAGAAAGGCCTTAAGGTTTAAGCCAAAACCATCTTATTTACTTGAACATTAAAAGGAACTAAAGATATTTGCCTATGATAAAAGTGATGCATCAAAATGTTCTTGAGATAAGTAAGTAGTTCAGTAGAAAATTAGTGAGCCTAGATCTTTTTCCTTTATTAAAAACAACTAAATAATCTTCAACATTTTTTAAAGATCACCTTTTCCAAAGCCTTCTCTAAGTTTACAATTTTTCTTTTAATCATTTCCTTACTCTCCATTCTCTTTTTTAATATAAAAAAAGAAAAACACCAACACCATTCTTTGTTATTTAACAATTCATCAAAAATCTTCTATAGCAATGCTTCTCGTGGACACGACTTGTTATCTCAAAACTAGATGGTAATTCTCACTGCTTTCACTTGCAATCAGGCCGGCCACCACAAAGAGGCTCTAGGCTGGCCACCCTTTAGTGCCAAGCCCCCGTTCGTTTTCACTTCAGTGACTTCCCCGCTTCGGGACTCGTGCGCATGGTGTTTCCATAAAGTTATTTTTAGGCGAGTGTCCTCGCCTTAATTTTGGTACCCTGTTTTGACGGGTGTAGTGTATTGGTATTTGTATTTTCATTAATTCATGTGAGTTATAATCTATGGACAGTCATGACTTGTATTGGGTCGATGTACTGTAATGCTTGTAATAGTGTAAACTGTATGATATTTGTGCACGTGTTGGTATTAACCATGCAGGTACCCATGTATAGCCTTCAGGGCTTTTGTCCACTCATGGGATGGCTACCCAATTGGTCTAGGCCTTGCACCCCTATGGGTTTTGGTAGCTACCGAGGGTGCGCTTAGACCCCGGGTTTACTTCAGCCCTTATAGGCTTACACACAGCCTTCGGGTTTCACACACTATACAGATAGTCTAGTTACTGCCTGTCTATATGCATGATTATGTGGTGCTAACATCTTGTGCAAACACCTTTATACTGACTCCGGGTTTCTGTCTACTCTCGGGCTAGCTACCCAACTAGTTTTAGACCTGCACCCTTATGAATTTTGTGGTAGCTATTAGAGTGCGCTTAGACCCTGAGCGTACCTTAGCCCTCTGGCTCTCTCGCCCACTTCATCGAAAAAGGAGTGCGCTTAGACCGTCAAGTCTCTCATGCTCCACCTGGTAGGCATGCTTAGTGCTCAATGCTTTATTCACTAAATTCGCCTAGGCAAGATGCTGCCAGATTTTTTTACTCGCATTTTAAGCCAAGTCGTCCTGGTAACCTCGCCAAGCGCTTTAGTAACTAAACACTATTTACTGTCCATGCCTTCAGGTTGCTCAGCTCCGCTTGATTGAACTCAGCTATCGCTATATCACTTGCTACGTATATGCTTGATATATCAACACTTGACATCTGGACACCTGTCATCTACATGCTACCACCCGCCCCATCTTATGACATTA
This sequence comes from Agave tequilana, assembly GCA_038442645.1. Classification (NCBI taxonomy): domain Eukaryota; kingdom Viridiplantae; phylum Streptophyta; class Magnoliopsida; order Asparagales; family Asparagaceae; genus Agave; species Agave tequilana. The sequence continues at coordinate 59,447 of JAVJIF010030223.1, forward strand.
CTTATCACCTGACATCTGCATGATATCACATTAACACCTGATACCTGTCATGATTAACTCTTAACTCATAATTATGACATTATAGGGATGTAGTACTAGATCGCTTGTTATGTACTCCCATTATGCTTGTTATGTACTCCCGTTATGCTTGTTATGTACTTTTATTATGACCAGTTATGTTCTTGCTCATTCCCGTAATCTATTAATTATGTTTAATAAGCTATAAAAAAATAACCTACAATGGGAATGGGAGGAAGTGACAAATGTCAGTATGATGCCTTACTTATAGTGGTGAAAATACTAAACTGACAATTTATGTTAGGGTGATTTTAGGCACCCAGAAGATGCGTGTCAGGGGGATTTCAGGCTCCAATTGGCTGTGTCCCCGGCGGTCGAAAACCACTATAAATATGAGCTATCAGTTCTTTATCAGCTTCCAATAACCAATCTTGACTTACTTATATATGGATAAATGTATGTTGAGATGTACACCGGGACACATACCTAGATATATGGGTCAGACGAGTAATAATAATAAGATGCCAAGATGATAACCTATTCCGTTGCTTTGCAAACTGGATTATACCGGTGGTTTCACCATATTTTGCTTCCATTGAGTTTTACTTTGGATTACCTATTTTATTAATCATTGTTATATTTCATGTTTACCACTCATTACTTGATGTCTCATTCATGTCTGGCGTGCCTGTGCCCATGACACAGTTTTCAATACATGTTCTTTTGATTTGGATTTATCAATACATGGTGTCATCCATGCACGCCATTTGTCATTTGCATCACCACTCTTGGGTTGCATGTGACAACCCTGAATTCATATGTCCAGATTTTGGAGTGTGGAGTGTAATAAACCTTCTGAGGAGATCAGAGTGGTGCAATGGAAGTATGGTTGGCACTCGTAGCCTTTTCCTCCCAGCCCTTCTCCTGATCGGCTCTCAAGACTCCTCTTGTTGCTCATGAGCATTTCTCAGCTTTTGATTATATATATTTTCTTATAAATCGTACTTTTATCCTTTGGAGATGTAATATTCTTGTAATATTGTATCGCTCTGTGATTATGTACTTGTACTTTTATGTTGGAATATATAATGCACCACGTACTTCCATACTTTGATTCTTGCCTGTACTGTTGCTTAGTGTATATACATGAGGCTATATTTGACTTGCGTATATACGTCACAGTAGTGTCTCTATACCCACGGGATCGGAGCATTACAGGTGGGTATGAGAACCTAGGCTCTCATATCCTCAGTACGTCCAAACGACAAATTAATGGTAAAGAAATTTGCAACTTGAATACAAGAGTCCTGGTTATACAATTCAACTACAAATGCAAAGTTATCTATCTCTTTCTTTTGATCCATTTCTTGAATCCTGAGACCCTTTAATCTTTTACCTTCCAGCTCCTTGTTACCACTTCAACCAACTCAGATATGGAAAGGCGGGGAACACGAAATGGTCTTGGTACTCTCAAGATGGATCCAGCAGAGACAATGATATCCTGATGAGGGTACTTCAAGGGATGATGCAGAGTCAATAGTAGCAGACAGAGCTTCTACATCAAGGACTGTTGGTTGCACCCCGAGAGCAGAGGCCAGGCAATATGTCAGATTTTAGGTGATTATAGCCGGCAATCTTTTCAGGCATAGAGAAGCCCCTAGATGCAGAACAGTGACTAGTAGACACGAAGGATCTCTTGCAGATAGCCCGAGTTTCTGATGAGAACGAAGTGGAAGTGGCTAAGATACAGCTGAAGGATGTGGCCATAACCTAGTGGTTGGCAAAAGAAGCGACACTGGAGAAACCCATCATGTGGGACCAGTTCTCAAAGGGTTTCCACAAGAAATTCTTCCTTACAACAGCTCAAAAGAAAATGGAAGAACAATTTATCTGGCTACAATAGCGTAACTGATCAGTGGATGAATATGCTGCCAAATTCTTGAGATGGTGCAAACGAAGAGAAACGGGCTAGCAAATTTTAGCAAGGGCTGAAGAAGGATGTCCAGATGTTTTTTATTCCTCAACAGCTGAAGACATACTTGATTGCAAACATTTATTGCATTATTCTTCATTATATTTTCACATTTATCATATAATAAATCTGCTAAATTCCTTATCTTAAATGTCTATTTTGCAAAAGATAATCATGGGGAGAAAGAAGATAAAATCAAATAAATATCAATTAAATTTAGATTTAATTATATCTATTTGATTAGAGGAAGATGATCCTTGTTTAAATTCAGTCTTTGGTGAATCAAGTGGTTAAATCTAAAGATCAACCAAGGATAATGTCAAATACAGAGTCCAAATCCAAAGGGATAAATGGATAGAGAGAAGATTAATAGATGAGATGAAGCAAATTTGACTCAGATTCTGACTGGATAATTTTAATATTTGAATCATAACATTCGTTATCGAAATTCAAATCTAATGATTCAAGATGATCCAGAATGAAGACTTAAAGAACTACAACTCCTAAGTTGATCACTATTTTGAATTCTATCATTTGATAAGTTATATTTAGCAATCAACACGCCAACAAGCTGTAGATCATAACTGAATATCCATATCAAATTAAGTTTGGAGATAAGGGGATAATTAAAATTCAGAAATATCCAGCTTCCTTTATCTTCATACTCCTCTAACCTCTGCATTTCTCCTATAAATAGCTGCAATCTCAAAAGCAAAGGAGAAGGACCAAGCAGAGAGTAGAATTTAGGCTGTATTGTAGTTTGTAACTTAAGTTTTTAGTTTTCTTTTATGTAATTTTTATTTTCTTTATGTAACTGAGAGGAGAGGAGACTTTCATGGAGGAATGAGAATAAGCTTGTACTGAGGGTGACACCAGTGTAAGTGATCTTTTTTTTCATTGTTATTTGAATCGAATCGAATTTTTCTTTTCTTTTCTATTCATGTTTTCGTTTGCTTCCCTCTTCTGTGTTTGTGGATCCAAATGAATCCGATAGCCTCGAAGTTGCCTTGCCCTTGCAAGTGCTCTTAATGGCTTATGGTGATGGATATCCATTTCTATGGTAGTGTAGCTTGTCCCTTCATTTTATAGTGTAAATCGGGAATAGGGAAGATCCTATTTGTCATACTTCGCTTGCCTTCAAACAAAGGTACATCATCGATATAGGTCAAAGGTAAGCAGGTGCCGAAGAGGTTAGTAAGTTTTTAAGGTTTTAGTTTTCTTTCTTTTAATTTTTTTAGTTTAAATTACCAACACCATCAACACCCAAATCTTTTATCACTCTTTTTAATTTCTTTGTATTTATCTATTTTCTATTTCCTCCACCTTTTCAATCTACCACCTTCTTCTTAACTTAATTGTAACTCCATTTTTCTCTTATTTTTTTAAAGAACTAAAAGAAGATCTTTAATTATTGAATGTAACCTAAAAGAGAACTTGCTAAAAAGCTTCCATCGCTAGTCCCTCCTTGTGGATCACGACCCGCATAGCCACTTGCTATTTTGGTAGTATTGAGTACTTGCACATTTTATTCTAAGTTCTGAAATTCTGTATTCTTGTGTGCAGATAAAAAACTCAATTAAATTTTGGCGCCGTTGCCAGGGAAGGACGGTAAGTTATTCTCTTTTAAGATTTACATTTCTGGTTAACTTTCTTCTTTGTTCTTGGTGCACAAATTTAACAACCAGGAATTTTTACTGCAGTAGACATATAAGAGGCCCTGGACTCTGCTCAAGAATGCAGAGCTCAGAAGCCCTCAGATTTGCTATATTCCAGTGGCAATCTGAGTGAACTACTAAACTGTATTTTTGCAGGTTAGCTAAATTAAAAAGCTAAAATTCTATAGCAATTTATTTTCTTATTTATTTCACTGTACTTACATTCTAACCTCAACAGTAAAATGATGTCTGTTAAATGCTAAAAATGGATTAGACTTGCATTTAGGCACGTGTCTAATTCGTTTACATTTTATATTACTATTGAAGAGTGCTGGAGCAAAAGGTACGTATGCATAGCTTATAGTTTAGGAAACATTCTTGGGTGACATTTGCTTGTGAATGTTACTTTTTTATATCTTTCACACTTTGCACAATCAATCTTAAGGGCTTGTCCTATAAACAAGATAAGGTGGGGAGGTTATTACCCTCCCTTAGCCCATAAACAATCTCCTCACTCACTAACCCAAGCCTAACTAAAACTGTAACACGCTGCTCCTGGAATACATACTTAGTTGCGTATTCAGATTTTTCAATCATATTTTTTGATTTACTTCCTGTATTTATTTTGTATTATGAATTATTTATATGATCGTTTTGCCTTGAATCTGGATTCATGGACTCGGAGTCAGCCCTAGTGTGAACTGAGGACCCGATCCTAGTGCATTGCTCGATTTGGTCTTTTCGGTAGTCAGATTTGACTGATTTTAGTTTCAAACATTATTTTTCAATATTTTAGATTTTCTATAATTTTTCTAGAATTTTTCTGAATTAAATTAAAAATCTTCAAAACCGGTGCGACTAGTACCGCTGACCGATTCTCAGATTTTTTAACTTACAAATGGAGTTAAATTTCTAGAAACGGCTTTCACATTATTTCTAAATACTTTTTCTGAGAATTTTTTGAATTTATCAAAATTTCACCGGATTTAGTGTCGGCCAATATCGCTGGTTGATTCCAAGATTTTTAATTTACAATTAGAATTGAATTTCTGAATTCCGCTTTCACATTTCTTTTTAGAATCATATTTTCTTCTATCATGCATTTTCAGGGATTTTTCAGAATTTATCAAAATCCGCCTGAACCGATATAGATCGGTATTGACGGTTGACTCCAGGAATTTTAATTTGAGAATGGAATTTTATTTCTGAAAAATGATTTCACCATGTACCTTAAAATAATATTTACTATTTTTAAGAATTTTTTGAGACTTTCCGGATCGCTCCAATTTTCAAGCAGTTTTGGTGTTTTTAGAATTTTCCCAGATCCGGAATATTATCTACATATTTTTCTTTTCATTCTTTTCTTTCCTTCCCCATTTTTCCCATCCACTCCCTTTACCTCTATTTTCTTTTTTTCTTTTTCCCCAAAAAATTCTCCACCATACAACCCTCCAAAATATCTTCCCCTTTTATCTTTTCCTTTTCCTTTTCCTTTTCCTTTTCCTTTTCAGTTTCTTTCTTTTTCTCTTTCTTTCCTTCTTTCTTCTTCTCCCCTGGCGCCAACGACCGCATCTCCTCCTCCTCCTTTTCCTAAATTCTCCTCCCCCTCTCACCCATTTCCCTTCCTCTCTCTCTTCTCCTTTTTACCCTCTCTCTAACTCTCTCTAATTTCCTTCTCCCTCACTCTACCTCTCTCTTCCTCCCCAAGATTCGGTCACAACTCTGGGTAACGCCACCTCCGGCCAGAACTCCGCCAGCGACTATCCTAACTCTGGTAAGCCCGTCTCTTTCTCTTTCCTTTTTCTTCTTCTTTTCTTTTTCTTTTCCTTTTCTTTTCATTTTTTTCTTCTTTCCTTTTTCTTTCTTTTCTTTGGGAAGGCCGTTTCTCGGCCAGGGGTCCCCCTGGTCCCTTGTGCATGGGCAGAGGAGGGGGAGACGCCCCCTCTTCTCTCTCTCTCTCTCTCTCTCTCTCTCTCTCTTTCCGTGCTGTCTCTCTCTCTCCTCTCCCCTTGTCTCTCTCTCCCTCCCCCTCCCCTTCTCTGTTGGACGCCGGCGGCGGCCAGCTTCCTTGCTGGCAAAAGGCCAGCCAGGCCCCCTTGGGCCACACGGGTCCCCGTGGGCCCTCCTTGATTAGGGGCAGCGTGAGCAGCCCTTGCCCTCTCTCTCATCTCCCTCTCTACCGTATCTCTCTCTTTCCAGCTTTCTCTCTCTCCATTTCTCTTTCTTCTCTCTCTCCTCTCTCATCTCTTTCTCTCTCTAAATCTCCCTTTCTCTCTCAGACTTTCTCTCTATCTCTCTTTCTCTCTCTAATTCTTTCTCTCTTCTCTCTCTCCTCTTCTCTTTCTCTCTCTAAAATAATTATATATATTTATTTATTATATTTTTAGCGCGTGCGCGAGTTCTAGGGATTTCAGAGTTTTCAGCTTTTTAAGAGATTTAGAAGAGTGTCTTCGCTTTGATTTGGGTTTTCCTGCTTCATCGGTTCGACATGTATTTATTATAAATCTATATATATTTTGTATTGGGTTGTGCCCCTGTATTTGTGTGTGGCCGAGTGCCCGTGATTATACATGTATATGCCTGTGTCAAATGCTTGTATTAGAGTAGTTTACTTCTTGCATATATATCATGCCTGTGATGTACTTTTTACTATTTATTACCACGTGTGGCCGACCCTTCGTGGTCATTAGCCTCCGGGCTCTCTACTTGGCCTCCGGGCCCTTTTAGCTTCTGGGCTTTCTACTTGGCCTCTGGGCCCTATCAGCCTTTGGGCTTCTCCATTCTATGGTAATGTAGATATTATCACACTTGTATGTATGTTCCTGTGGCACTAACATCTCGTGCAGGTACTCTCGTACTGACTCTGGGTTCTGCCCACTCCCAGGCTGGCTACCCAATTGTTGCAGGCCTGTACCCTTATGGGTTTTGTGGTGGCTACTGAGAGTGCACCTAAACCCCGGACGTACTTTAGCCTCCGAGCTCTCGCCCACTACCTCGAAAGAGCAGTGCGCTTAGACCGTCAGGTCTTTCAGCTCCGCCTGGGAGGCATGCTTAGCGCTCAGCGATTTATCACTAGATTCATCTAGGCGAGATGCTGCCGGATTTTCTACTCGCACTTTAAGCCGAGTTGTCCTGGTAACCTCGCCAGGCGCTCTAGTATTAAACACTGGTTGCTGTCCATACCTCCAGCTTGCTTGGCTCCGCTTGGATGCCGATTGCTCGCTAATTACCTGCTTGCCAGTCTATTAGTTCTTTTATTAATGGTTATGAAGAGTTTTAAATCTTACTAATACTATTTTTCTTGAAATTATATGGTCTTTTGGTATTCGTACCGATCTCGTTTATCGGTACTATTTTCCTATATCACTTAGCAACTGATGTGTTATCACCTGACACCCAACATGCTATTACTTGACAATTGCTCCTTGTTATGACATGACTTGTCACCTGCCTAATATCACCCTCCTGTCATGCTATCACTTGATACCCAGCATGATATACTTGACTCTTATAATTATCACGATAACGGGAATGATGACCTGACATCTAGATTACAACTTGATATATTTCTAGTACAAACTGTACTCCTGATACACCTGTATTCTTGATATTCCTCGCTTGTTCCCGCTCATTCCCGAAATCTGATAATTATCTAATAAACTATAAAATGGGACAACTTACATTGGGTCGGGAAAAACTTGCGGATATCAATACATGTTCGTATTTACAGTGGCACTAGGTATGCTGTGTAACTAAAACTTTCGGTCTGACCTGAGGGCCTCTAGGCGACCGAGGGGAGTGCTGGCTTCCTCCTTTCTGGTACCATCTTGGTAAGGGCGTCCTGTAAGACCCTCCTGTAAGCCTTGTGGCCGGTTTCATACACCAGCAATGGAACACCCTGGACCGTGGTCCCGGGCATGTACGAGACTCACTATAAACATTGTTCGTTGATACCCCGTTGGTTTCCAATAACAACCTTGTTTTACTCAGATGTGGATATATGTGTGCCGGGATGCTAGTTCACATATCTAGACATTGTTGGCCCAAAAGGTTACTCTCTCCATTTATATAGTTTTGATGATAACAAAACATACAAAAGCTATTTAGTACTAATAAAGATTCTAGAATGAATTTCAGGTTTATACAAGTCTTGATAGCTTTAAGCATGTTGTAAGGTTATTGGAGCTTAAAGCATATTGAAAGGTTGATGGCACAAGAGGACTCTTTCATAGGAGAGGAGGCTCTAGCTCGGCAACACGATTCAGAGACACCTTCCAATAAAGTTTTTATATTTTTAGTTTGTTAAAGAATAGTATATACGTTTGAAGCCCAAATACGCACACACAAATTCAATATGTTTGGTTTTTGATTTAACCAGTTTTAGATTTCAAATACATATATCGAGTTTCAGATTTGAACCAGTTTTAGTTCTGCTGATCTGCTTGACACCCTTTTACATTTCTTTTCATAACTTTTTATTCTTATATTTAAATAACATGATTTATCTTGCATTTCAATGATAACTTTCAGGTCTAAATTTCTTATTCAATAATTATTTTTAGATTCAAATTTTAAAGATGTCAAATATTTGGTTGAACTCTGTTCTTGTTCTGAAAACAGCTTACAGTTTTTGTTTTGACACCTGTCAGTATTTTATTGATAACTTTCTAATAAAAACTGATATGGAGTTGATTTCAATTGCAGTAAAAAGAAAACTTAAAGATCTACAAATTATTCCTATATACCTAATTTTGAATTCGGACATTTACAGCCTGAAAAATGTGCTCAAAGTTGACCAATTTGTCAGATTTGCAGTAATGGCTAATTTTCTGGAGGCTGATTTTTAACATGTTTTTAAAACGTGTTTAAGTTTTAAAAAAATGTGGTTAGCTATATTAGAGGGTCAATTTCTTTCTCTTTTATTTAGGTAAAAGTTTTCTATGCTTACTCTTCCTAAATCCTATATAAAGGGGTCATTAGAGTAGAGGTTTTCACAACAACAAATTCAAAGATCAAAAGTTTTGAGTTTTCTTGAGAAAGAGCTTTTGTTTAAGTTTTGGGCTATTATTTTCAAAAGTTTTCTGAAATTTTTTAGTTCTAAAATCTCTCTTCTATCTTTATATCACTTACAGAACCTTGAGCTTCCATCTTTTATATTATTCTCTAGGATTTTTGTAAAGAAAAATTTTTCAAAAGAGAGTTTGTGGTCTTTTGATCACCAAGTGATTATTGTATTTGTGGCTCCACTACCTCTGGACTAGAGGAGTGTGATTGGGGAGTTGGGTACTCCCTAATGGTTGTAATCCTTTGTGAAAGTTCTAGTGGATCGAAAATCCTTCTGGGTGAAGGCGGGGACGTAGAGCTGGGTGCTCGAACCTCAAAACAAATATCTGTGTTTGCGATTGGTTTACTTGTGTTATTTACTTGCTTTTCATTCATTCCTATATTATCGATCTATACTCTCACAACAAGATTACATTGCGCACCTCAAACTCTCATTTAGAGGAATCACGAGGAAGGAGTTCAGAGCCCTTCACGGGGTATTCGGCTTCTAATCTTGCTTTGAGTGATCATTGCATCATCTCATTTTAAATTTGTGCATTGATTAGCTTTATCACCTATTCACCCCCCTCTAGGTGATTTCAGATATCAGGGTAAGATGAGTAATAATAATAATAAAAGATTTCAACTATGTATCAGTTGTATGCTTTGCTGAGTTTGCTTCCATCGGATTTATATAGGATTTCTGGTTTTATGATTTTATTATATTAGCTGCTCATATCCTGCTTTACCGCTCATATTCTATTACACCAGTCTCCTGCTCTTATGTTATCATACCACAAGTATTCTTGCTTGATATCACTTGCTATATATTTACTTGCTTCTATTTGTTTGTGCTTATGACACGATTTTCAATGCATGATTATGATTCGCTTTATCGATACACGTATGCTTATCTTTGTACGCCATCTGGCATTCGTATCACCACTTGCTGGGGAGTTCTGACTCCTCTGGATCCTCATGTCCAGGTCCTGAAGCTTGGAGCTTGTGGATTCTCTCAGTTGCTGATCTGAGAAGTGCAGCGGTAGCGTGGATCTCCATCAGACCGTCTGAAGCCCTATCCTTCCAGGCCCCCTGCGTGTCTCTCTAATTTTCCTTTTGTAAACTCGTAAGCACCCCTTGTACTATTCATACTTATATACCCCTTTGTATTCTCGCATTTGTGCCTATCGGTGATGTAATATTCTTGTAATATTTGTCACATTTGGTGATAACTTTGAAATTGTACTCATATATTGGAATGTATAATGTATCACATACTTCCATACTCTGATTCTTGCTTGTACCGATGCTTAGCGTATATACGTGAGGGTATTTTTGACCTGCGTATATACGTCACTGTAACGTCTCCGTACCTGCGGGATTGGGGCGTTATAAAAACTGAGTAGACGTTGGCCCTCGGGACATCTCGAACTCAAATACGAGACTGACCTAAGGGGAAAGTTGATTTGAATTTGACTCTTGCCAAGTCGGTGTCTAAGGTTGGGTGTGAGGGACGAAACCCTAAAAGATGGTGGTTTGGCATAACTAGGCCCGTTACTTTGAGCACGGATATCTCCTACCAATCTTACCCCTATCAGGCTGATTAACTTGTGATCAGATTCGGCAATATACCCCCCGTGGATAGTCTAACCAGTTAGGAGTCGTCTAGGTCTAAGGTCTATCCTAACTTAGGTTAGATTTTTTTCCTTTTCTTTTTATCTGTTTGCTTATTGGTTTGTTTTTCTGTGTTTGTGTTTGACATTTCTTGTGTGATATGGCTTATAACAATTTTTCCAATTTTAATGGTAATCTATATTACACCCTGACCTCTTTTTTGGATAATACCAATCCAGCATATCATAACTTTAACCAACCTAGTGTGCCGGATTGGTCTTATCCGAATCATTACATGCCCTAGTCCCAATACTATGAACATGACTGGAATAATCATTGATCGGTGGGGAAACTAGCACTCAAAATGTGTATTTATGAAATCAAATGAAAAGCTCGAATGTGCTTAGTATACCCTCGATACTTCCGTTATAGCATTGGCTCAACGGGTCGTATCCACAGGGAAGGGAGGCGATAGAAGCATTAACAGTCTCTAGTCACGTCAGATGTTAACAATTCTTCTATGTTGAAAGAATGAAAAAGAATGAGAAAATGAAAACAAGCATGTGGTAGGTGAGGAGAGCGATGAAAACGGCGATGTAAAAACCAAAAGAGAAGTGAAGAAGATGGAACAAGGTAAACTAAGAAGGCGATGAAAACACCGATAGAAAAATGAGAAAAGAATTTGGAAAACGATTTCTAAAACAAAGGTAAAAGAAAACTCATGGCTACTAACTACTAAGTACTCCACTAACCATGCTAACCTCTTCGAGATAGTTGCCTCACATTTTGATCCTCGGCCATCACAATCCTTATCTTCAAGAAGCAATACAAAGCATGGCTCATGGATGGTTCATAACAATAACAACATTGCAACAAGAACAAGCTATTACAAGCATCACTCATTACACTACTAGCATGAAATAAAAGAGCATGAAATAAGAGAGTTAGCTTGGTTAGCAAGTTAGCAAGTTAGATGTTAGAAATAAAAGAGCATGAAGTAAAAGAGAGTTAGCTTGGTTAGCAAGTTAGCAAGTTAGATGTTAGAACCCATCATCTATGGCCATCAATGGCTCTTGCAAGAACAAGGCCTTGTAGAGGCAACCCGATTCATGTGGATTATCAAGTAAGTGGTTAGATAGGTTAGTGGTTAGTAGTTAGATTGCCATGAGAAGAAAAACTAGAAACAAAACATCATGTAGAAGATGAAGGAGATTACAATGGAAGAGAAAGGAGGTACCTTTACATAGAGTGTCACTCTCTATTACATCAATCCCTGACTATCTCTCTCTATGAATCACTCAGCCCTACTACAATGATCTACAAACAAATGAAAATACAAGAGAAGAGAAATGAAAAGCACCTACACTACAAATCTCTCCTAAAATCTGCACCTACTCTTAAAAACGAAGACTACTCACGTTATGGGCAATTGCAGGGGTATTTATAGGCAGAAGAAGGCTCCAGAAGATGAGACGGGGCCACGCGTCGAAAATCGACGCGTGGCTCCCTAGGATTGCCGCGGATTGCCGCGCCTTGGCGGCAATTCTAGGGAGGTGGGTCCCAGATTTTGGTCCGCGCATTCGTCTGGCTTCTAGCTACTTCCAGATATATCCAATTTCGGGTAATTTCGACCGCAGATCCGTCTGATGTGCGCTAGAGGCTAGGTTCAATGTATCTTCTAGATGATCCCTTGCTTGGCCTCTAAGTAATGCGGGATTAATTAGCATAAATTGAGCTGAATTAGCCTCTTATTCCATCTTTGCCCTTGAACTTTGGTTGTACCTGCAATATAGACCAAAACACGTATTAGACCGACTATTTATTCATAAACTGGTGGGAAAATGCGACATAAAAATGCAGAATTTGTAGACTAATCACACCCCCACACTTATGCTTTTGCTCGTCCCGAGCAAAACATGGAAAGAAAAACTATATTACCAATTTATTACACCACTTTCGCAGGTGACGCGATTGCACTGAGCATGTGCAACAAGCCGTTAAACCTCTAGGTTACCCTAGAGGAGGAGTGTTGTCTCCTGAGGGTTTTCAGCGGATTGCACCCACAAAATCCTTAAAGAAAGAAGACAAATGTTAGTGTTTTGAAAATTCATTTTGAAAGAGAGACATGTTTTCAAACTATTTTTGCAAAAATATAAGTGATCTTAGGTCATAAGTCCACCTATAATCATTCTTCCTTAAACTTAGTCTCTACGCAAGATCTTGTCTTCAATTAAGGTAAGAATTCAAAATTGGATTGAATATTTTATCTTTCATAAAACCTAGATAGTATGCACACCGTGCTCAGTGAAAATTTCTGGGATTTCAACTCCGACCATCAAGCCATTTATTTATTTATATATATATGTATATTTTTTTTTATTTTTTTTCTTCCCTTAGTTTAGGCTTTCTAGTTTACCCTTGTAGCGAGCCTTTAATCGATGACTCCCAAACCAGACGGTCTTAGGGCACCAGATGAGAAAACATCCCTCGGGTTTAAGGTCTCGAGTAAAAAAGGCCACAAAACTAAAGGGGATTATTTATTTCCTTTACCACCATTAGGCGGGAATAATCATGCTTCTTGAGGCACAATTCTCCAGCTTAATAGGTGATGTTTTATTTATATATTTTTTTTCTTTTTTTCTTTTTATTTATATGGCATTTTTGGTCTTTGTCTCCATCCCAAGAAATGTGTAAGTGTAAAGTGCATATTATCTAAGGCAAAAAATTTAAGATAAAAATATCTCACCAATTTTTCTTACTTAGCCTATAATTTCAAGCAAGATCTATTATTTCAACTAAGTTTAAGATGTCATAATTAAGGCTTTCTTAATTTCTAAGATACATCTTAATTTTCTTAAAAATAGATCAAAACTTTGTCTCTTATTTCAAAAAGTTTTTTTTTAATTTTTTTTTATTTTTTTTATTTCTAAAAGAAGTGTAAAAGAAAGAAGATCTAAAAACTCTATGTTAGTAAACCCTCCCCCACACTTATTTCATGCATTGTCCTCAATGCATCGTGATATATGTATGCATGAAACAAATAGAGAGGGAAGGAAAAAAAATTACCTCAAGGTGGTGGTTCCGGTGGGGTCTGATTGGTCCACGAAAGGCGGCCCAATCATTATTGCGTGGAGTCCGAAGGAACCCACCAGAAACCTCCATGATACAACCCACAAGAATGATGTATATATGAATGATTTTTATTAACAGTTTTACCCCATCTAATTTCCAAATTTTAAAATAATTTCGGAGTCAAATTTATCAACTTCCTTGTCCCAGAATGGAGTATGAAAAGATGGAATGATTGATTTGGACTTGGAAAATATGGGAACTAATACCGACTCAGAAAAATGACTTAAGTCAAGTAAAGGTTCGGGAGTCGAAATTGGTTCAGGAAGTGGGTCCAAATCAAAAAGATAAAGCTCAGGTCCACATTCATTTCCCCATGATGGAATGTGACTATCTAAGATTAGTGATTCAAGTTCAGGAGGGTTGGGAATCAAAACTGACTCTAAAATGTTACTCAAATTGGGTAACAAAACAGGAGTCAATAATGATTCAGGTATTTGAACTAAATCACAAACTTGAGGGTCAAAGTCACATTCCTCATTGAGTTCAATTCCACAAAAATGAGAACTTACCAATTTATCAAATGGACTTGCAAAGGTATGAAATTGGTCAAGTTCAATATGATCATCATGAATGATTGGTGATTCAATTTCACAATGGATGGGTACAAGATTCAATAATGACTCGGGAAATGGAGTGAAATCAGGTAAAGATACTGGAGTCATAATTGAATCATGAAGTAAAATTGAATCATCAAGTGGAAGTTCAGGATCATATTCATGTTCAAGTTCAATTTCAGTAAAAGGAAAACTTGCCAAAACGTCAATGGGATCTAAAGTTTGGACAAGTTCATGTGAGTGTGCTAAAATTGAATCTTGATTTCCAAAACAACATGACTCTTTGGCTTGGACAGAATGGTTAGTGACATTAGAAATAGGATGAAGAGTTTGGATCATCAACTCTATGTCACGGTTACGATCATTTTGAGCCTGAGTCATGATTTCAAGCATCTTTTGACAATTTATTGGTTCATCATTTTGTTGAAAAGATGAAGTGTTGTTTTGAAATTGGTGATGAAATTGTGAGTCAAAAATGTGTGGTGATGGAAGAATGGACTCACACAAGAGATCTTTACTCGTTTCCAAGGCAAATGGTTGTTCATTAGGAAAAGGTGAAAGTGAGTAAGACTCTTGAAAATACTGTGGAATTGGAGGGGCAAAGGTTTCTTGACGTTGTTGCTCAGCCCTCTGAAGATTGGCTTCTAAACTCCTTAGTAACTCAGATTTTTCTTCAATTGGAGATTCAGAAAAAGGAGTATATGAAGCGGAATCGGGAAATGAATATTGTGGACAAGGTGAATATGGTGGACAAGGAATTTGAGAATTTGACTCGGGGTACGTGAATCCCCAATGACTCTGTGACGAGTTGAAATTATTTTGAAATTATAGTCATAAGAATTTGGGTATGGGTTGTATTGATTCGGATAAGGCCAACCCGGTGTATTTAGTTGGTGCGTATTGTAAAACGCCGGGTTGGAATTATCTGAATCAAATGGAGTTGGTGTGAAATATGGATTCATGTTTGGATTGAAAGAATTGTTATTGTTGAATGCCATTTCACAAAAAATCACAAACAAAAAGAAAAATCAAACAACAAACAAAAAGAAAAAAAAATCAAAAACCAAGCCAAAAGAAGGGTTGACCTAGACCTAGATGAAATGTCCCTAGGGGCCAACGTTTATTCAAATTTTATTAGGGCTTGGGTTGTGTGAGTGGGGAGATGATTTTTGGGCCAAGGAAGGGTAATTAAATCCCCACCTTATCTTGTTTGGAGTTTGCCCTTAAGTTCAATTCATGCAAGTGTGCAATATAGACAAGAATATAACACAAAGCGATAAATCACCCACGTGTTTGTCATATGCTATATGCAATGCCATATGTACATCTCCATCCAAATCACAACAACAGAACAAAATACAGTATGTTGGAATTGAATTGACACGTGCCTAAATGCAAATGTCTAAACCGTTTTAAAGGCGTCCAAATACCGTATTTTAGTTCTTTTATTTTTTGTGGTGTGTAGGCAATCAAAGCAAGAAATATAGCAGCACAAATCAACTAGCTATTACAATTCACATCCCAGAACAAACAATATACAGAATTATTGCACAATGGCCGCGGTGGCGCAGCAAAAGTCGCGGTTTCGCGGCTTTCCTTCCAAATCTGGGGTCCTGCTTTCTAGAGCAGGGAGAGGCAAAACTAGTTTATGTACTGCAATGTTAAGCACCTGAAAATATTGCCCTGCACACCAAAACAGAGAAGACAAATGTTAACAAAAACGTGACATCAAAACCATTCCCTTCCCCGGCAACGGCGCCAAAAATTTGATCGGTGGGGAAACTAGCACTCAAAATGTGTATTTATGAAATCAAATGAAAAGCTCGAATGTGCTTAGTATACCCTCGATACTTCCGTTATAGCATTGGCTCAACGGGTCGTATCCACAGGGAAGGGAGGCGATAGAAGCATTAACAGTCTCTAGTCACGTCAGATGTTAACAATTCTTCTATGTTGAAAGAATGAAAAAGAATGAGAAAATGAAAACAAGCATGTGGTAGGTGAGGAGAGCGATGAAAACGGCGATGTAAAAACCAAAAGAGAAGTGAAGAAGATGGAACAAGGTAAACTAAGAAGGCGATGAAAACACCGATAGAAAAATGAGAAAAGAATTTGGAAAACGATTTCTAAAACAAAGGTAAAAGAAAACTCATGGCTACTAACTACTAAGTACTCCACTAACCATGCTAACCTCTTCGAGATAGTTGCCTCACATTTTGATCCTCGGCCATCACAATCCTTATCTTCAAGAAGCAATACAAAGCATGGCTCATGGATGGTTCATAACAATCACAACATTGCAACAAGAACAAGCTATTACAAGCATCACTCATTACACTACTAGCATGAAATAAAAGAGCATGAAATAAGAGAGTTAGCTTGGTTAGCAAGTTAGCAAGTTAGATGTTAGAAATAAAAGAGCATGAAGTAAAAGAGAGTTAGCTTGGTTAGCAAGTTAGCAAGTTAGATGTTAGAACCCATCATCTATGGCCATCAATGGCTCTTGTAAGAACAAGGCCTTGTAGAGGCAACCCGATTCATGTGGATTATCAAGTAAGTGGTTAGATAGGTTAGTGGTTAGTAGTTAGATTGCCATGAGAAGAAAAACTAGAAACAAAACATCATGTAGAAGATGAAGGAGATTACAATGGAAGAGAAAGGAGGTACCTTTACATAGAGTGTCACTCTCTATTACATCAATCCCTGACTATCTCTCTCTCTATGAATCACTCAGCCCTACTACAATGATCTACAAACAAATAAAATACAAGAGAAGAGAAATGAAAAGCACCTACACTACACTAAATCTCTCCTAAAATCTGCACCTACTCTTAAAAACGAAGACTACTCACGTTATGGGCAATTGCAGGGGTATTTATAGGCAGAAGAAGGCTCCAGAAGACGAGACGGGGCCACGCGTCGAAAATCGACGCGTGGCTCCCTAGGATTGCCGCGGATTGCCGCGCCTTGGCGGCAATTCTAGGGAGGTGGGTCCCAGATTTTGGTCCGCGCATTCGTCTGGCTTCTAGCTACTTCCAGATATATCCAATTTCAGGTAATTTCGACCGCAGATCCGTCTGATGTGCGCTAGAGGCTAGGTTCAATGTATCTTCTAGATGATCCCTTGCTTGGCCTCCAAGTAATGCGGGATTAATTAGCATAAATTGAGCTGAATTAGCCTCTTATTCCATCTTTGCCCTTGAACTTTGGTTGTACCTGCAATATAGACCAAAACACGTATTAGACCGACTATTTATTCATAAACTGGTGGGAAAATGCGACATAAAAATGCAGAATTTGTAGACTAATCAATCATCACTACTCTTCACAGAGTCAATGGAGATACAACTCCCCCGAGTCATATTGTCAACTACCCTACCAATATCCAGCTTCATATACTCCTTCTCCCGAACAACCATTAGAAGAATCAATTGAATCAATTGACTGGAAAAAGAGGATGGAAACCTTACATGAGCTTGAGCGACGAATTCAAAATCCCATCAAAATTTTCAAGTCACAGATCCTTACTCTATTTTTCAAAGAGAACATGCCAACTTAGAAAAAAGTATGAAAATCATGATTCAATGCCAAAATGATCCACTCGATATGATAGAAGCAAGAATTAGTAGATAGTAGAAAATGCGTAGGAATAAGGAAATTCTCCTTATTCAATCATAGACTATTCCCAACACTTCTAGCCATAATGATGAAAACCAAGAATCATGGTATCTTGAAGACTTTGCCCAAGATTCAGTTTCACCACAAAGCCTTAAACTTGACCAATATCAACCCATTGACGAATTGGCAAGTTTTCATTTTAATGAGATTGAACTTGATCATGAATGTGAACTCGATCCCTAACTTTGTGATTCAGTTTCCATCTTTGAATCTATATTGTCTCCGGTATTCTTACCCAATTTGGACCAATTTTGTGAGCCAACATTTATTCCCGTACCCATAGATTTAGAAATTGAGTCACCAATTTTGGAATGTCACATTCATTGATGCGAAAAGAATATGAATATCAATTCTTAGACTTAGACTCAACGCTTGAACCAAAACTAACTCTCGAACCCAAAGTTGATTTTCTCGAGTTAGTATTAGTTCCTGAAACTATCATTCTTGACTCCAAGTCAACCATTCCACCAAGTCACATTCTTTTGTTGCACATAGGTATAGACCATGATGACTCCGTGATGATTTTTCAGGACTGGTCATGTAAAGTGAGTAAGTTTCACGATAGGATCTTTCATGATCCTATTCATATTGGGGAATCTAAATATGTAAATAGAAAAGAGGTCAATAAAGGTGGATTCCGTGAATCACCATATTATCTTGATTGGGTAGCAACGCTTGACCCAATCAGACCACCACCAGAACAACCACTTAAGGTAATATTTTCCTTCCCCTTCTTCTTTTTCATGCATCTATGTATTAATTCATACATTGAGGATAATGCATGAGATAGGTATGGGGGAGGGTTCTAACATAACTTAGGTTTTCTTTTTATTATTCAATAAAAGTTATTAACATTTTCTTTACTTTTAAAAACTTTTTGAAAATAGAAACAATATTTTGACATATTTTTTGTAAGAAATTAAGTCAATTTTAAGGAATAGGATAATCATAATTAGGATTTCTTAAACTTGGTCAAAATAAGATTATTTGTTTGATTTCTAAGGTTAGGAAGAAAATTTGTTAAAGTAAGTTAGTCTTGACCTTTAACTTGAAGAAATATGTACACCTTATACACTTACACACTTAGGGTTCAAAAATAAAGAATCTTATGCCTTATAAAAAAATATATATCTATAAAAAAAATTAAAAAAAATCTAATTATTGATTAGCTAGGTACTTTTGCCTAAGAAAGCCTTGGTATTTATGTTGGCCCAAAAGTTTACACTCTCCATTTATATACGTTTTGATGATAACAAAACATATAAAAGCTGTTTGGTACTAATAAAGATTTTAGAATGAATTTCAGGTTTGTACAAGTCTTGATGGCTTTAAGCATGTTGCAAGGTTAATGGCACTAAAAGCATGTTGTAAGGTTGATGGCGCAAGAGGACTCTTTCATAGGAGAGGAGGCTCTAGCTCGGCAACGCGGTTCAGAGACACCTTCCTATATAGTTTTTATTTTTATTAGTTTGTTAAAGGATAATATATAGTGTTGAAGCTCAATTCCCCCACATACACAAAATTGCACGTGTTTTCAAAAGATTATTTTTGTCTCTTGTATAAAATACTTTAATAGACCTATTTCAGTACTTGCAAACTCAGTTTATTGTATTTTACAAAGTCTTGACCAAAATCATTTTTGAAAATAAACTTATCCTCAAAAACATTTCCTCAAAAATTTTCTATTTTGACCTATCGCGGTCTGGTCTCTTTTACAGGTCAGAACAGTCGACCGCGCGGTCGACCACAGTTCTGACCGTTGGGTGCGTGCATGTGTGCACGTTATCCGGTCGATCGGGAGGTCGACCGGACCCCATATTGGGCGACCGGGTGGTCGACCGACTGACTACACCCAACTCTCTATTTGGGACGATCGACCGGCCGGTTGACCGGAGCCTGCCAACGGTCAAAAGTTTTTGAATATCGGTCGACCGGCCTGTCGACCGTGAGTGTTTTCTCAGCCAAATGGCTAGTTTTTTAAACATGTTTTAAAATGCGTTTTTAATCTTAAAATGTGGTTTTAGGCTGGTTTTGGGTCTTATCCTTCCTGATTAGTCAAAATTAATATTTGCCCTTTAATCCCTACCTATATCCTATAAATAGGGATGGATGGGGTTGAGGAGAATCATAATAACATTTGCAAAGAAATCAAAGTTTGAGTATTCTTGAAAGAAGTTTTTAATCTCAGTTTTTGTGCTCTAATCTCTAATTTTTCTTTGAAGTTTTTGAATCAATCTCACTTCTACTTTGTTTTATTTTTCACTGACAAACCTTGAGCCTCAATCCTATATATTATTCTCTAGGGTTTTGTAAAGAAAAGTTTTTCAAAAGAGAGTTTGTGGTCTTTTGATCACTAAGTGATTATTGTATTTGTGACTCCACTACCTCTGGACTAGAGGAGTGTGATTGAGGAATTGGGTACTCCCTAGTGGTTGTAATCCTTTGTGGAATTTCTAGTGAATCGGAAATCCTTCCGGGTGAAGATGGGAACGTAGAGCTAGGTGCTCGAACCTCGAAACAAATCTCTATATTTGTGATTGGTTTACTTGTGTTGTTTACTTTCTATTCCTTCATTCTTATATTGTCGATCTATATTCTCACAACAAGATTGCATTGCGCACCTCAAACTCTTATTTAGAGGAATCACGAGGAAGGAGTTCAGAGCACTTCATGGGGTATTCGACTTCTAATCTTACTTTGTATGATCGTTGCATCATCTCATTTTTAAATTAGTGTATTGATTAGCATAATCACCTATTCACCCCCCTCTAGGTGATTTCAATTTATGCAAAAGATAATTAGATAAGTTTAAAATAAATATATATATATATGTATAAATCCTCTGATTAAGCTGGGTATTTGTGCCTCATGAAGCATAAGTGTTCATGCCTAAAAGGAGTACATTTTATAAATAAAAATCATGGTTTCGCGGTCTTGTCTGCTCGAGTGTTTAAGTCCTTAGGTGTTTTTCCTCACCTGGTGCCCTAAGACTGTCCGGTTTGGGTGTCACCGACTAAAGGCTCGTTACATGGGCAGATTAGAAAGCCTAATGGAATTGAGAAATAAATAGCGCCAAAATAAATATAAATAAGACATAGGAATTAGAGTTAAAGAACCCTTAGTCAAAATTTCACAATCACGAAGGTGCATATGACTTAGGGTAAAGTAATAGACTAAATGAAAAATACAGTTTGACTCCCTGCCTTGATTGATAACAAGTTTTTAAATAAAGATAAAGTTTAGGAATAAAAATTTCAGTTTTCCTATAACTTTTAGATTACTTAATTCCTACAATAATACTTCAAATATTTTTCCCTTTCAAAACGTGTTTTCAAAATACTAATACTTTGTTTCTCTTTCTTTATGGATTTTGTGGGTGTAATTCACTGAAAACCCTCACAAGATAAAACTCGTCCTTTAGGAAAAACCTAGAGGCTTAATGGCTTATTGCATATGCTCAGTGCAATCGCGTAACCTGCGAATAACAATCTTTGATTTAGTTTTGTTATTTTGCTCGAAGACGAGCAAAAGATAGGTGTGGGGGTGTGATTGCAAACATTTTTGCATTTATCATATAATAAACTACTAAATTTCTTGTCTTAAATATCTATTTTGTAGAAGATAATCATGGGGAGAAAGAGAATAAATTCAAATAAATATCAGTTAAATTCAGATTTAACTAGATCTATTTGGTTAGAGGAGGATGATCTCAAAACCAATTGGTTAAATTCAGTTTTTAGTGAATCAAGTAGTTAAATCTAAAGATCAACTAAGGATAATCTCAAATACAAAATCCAAATTCAAAGGGATAAATGGATAGAGAGAAGATCAATGGATGAGATGAAGCAAATTTGACTCAGATTCTGACTGAATACATTTTAGTATTTGAATCATAACGTTCGCTACTGAAATTCAAATCTAATAATTCAAAATGATCTAGAAAGAAGACTTAAAGGGCTACAACTCTTAAGTTGATCACTATTTTGAATTCTATAATTTGATAAGTTATGTTCAGCAATCAACACACCAACAAGCTACAGATCAAAACTGAATATCCGCATCAAATCAAGTTTGGAGATAAGAGGAGGATTCAAATTCAGAAATATCCAGCTTCCCTTATCTTTATACTCTCTAACCTCTGCATTTCTCCTATGAATACCTGCAATCTCAAAAGCAAAAGAGATGGACCAAGCAGAGAGTAGAATTTAGGCTATATTGTAGTTTGTAACTTAGGTTTTTAGTTTTCTTTTATGTAATTTTTATTTTCTTTATTTAACTGAGAGTAGAGGAGACTTTCATGGAGGAATGAGAACAAGCTTGTACTGAGGGTGATACCGGTGTAAGTGATCTTTTCTTTCATTGTTATTTGAATCAAATCGAAGTTTTCCTCTCTTTTCTATTCTTATTTTCGTTTTCTTCCCTCTTCTGTGTTTGTGGATCCAAATGAATCCGATAGCCTCGAAGTTTTCTTGCCCTTACAAGTGCCATTGATGGCTTATGGTGATGGATATCCATTTCTATGGTAGTGTAGCTTGCCCCTTTATTTCATAGTGTAAATGAGGAATGGGGAAGATCCTATTTGTTATACTTCTCTCGCCTTCAAACAAAGGTACATCGTCGATACGGGCCAAAGGTAAGCAGGCTCCGAAGAGGTAAGTAAGTTTTTTAGGATTTTGTTTTCTTTCTTGTGATTTTTTAGTTTAGATTATCGACACCATCAACACCCAAATCTTTTATCACTCTTTTTGATTTCTTTGTATTTATCTATTTTTTATTTTCTCTACCTTTTCAATCTACCAACTTCTTCTTAACTTAACTGTAACTCTATTTTTCTCTTTTTCTTTTAAAGAACTAAAAGAAGATCTTTAACCATTGTATGTAACTTGAAAGAGAACTTGCTAAAAAAGCTTCCATCGCTAGTTCCTCCTTGTAGATCACGACCCGCATAGCCACTTGTTATTGCGGTAGTATTTAGTACTTGCACATTTTATTCTAAGTTCTAAAATTTTGTATTCTTGTATGCAGATAAAAAACTTAATCAATACTCCAAGGTTCTCTCCATTGCCCATGAAGTAAAACGAGGATTGGAGAGGAAGAGCGAGAACTAGGTGCAGAATATGCCAATAAATAGACCCTTTCAGTTGATGAACGAAGAACACACAACCAGACCCATCAATGGCCTGATAGTTAAATGACCATTCCAGCCTTGTCTTCCTCAGATCATATGCAATTTCTGCCACAAGCCTGGACATTATAGGAAAGACTGTCGAATGGCTAAAGGATTATGCTTAGCCTGTAGGGCCGAAAGTCATGCAATAAGAGATTGCCCATTCAAAAGGGTACGAAATATGGCACCAGTTCGACCAGTACTTTCAGCCCCACCACAGAGAGAGAACCCAGAACCTATTGGCTGAAGAGCTCTATTCCCACCCTAACAGTATGATCAACCGCAGAGAGGAGCAAGAACTGGAGCAGACCATGGTAAAGGCCAAGTCTACAACATGACAACAGAGGCATCAGGCGAAGCACTGGAGAACATGAAGCCCAGTTCCAGAACAGGAACCTTGAGGATATCACTGTGACTGCTACTCCTAATCTTTTGTATTTTGAGTTGGCAATCTTTCTTATCCTTTCCACTTTATCGTACTATCATTGTCAACCCTAGTCTCTCCTGTATTCATCTTGCCCTTATTAAAATTTTGAGGACGAAATTTTTGTATGGTGGGTAGAAGTAACATCCCGTTCCCAAATACATACTTAGATATATTTTTTTGGCTTTTTGATAGTATTTTTTATGTTTGGTTTTTGTATTTAATTATTTTATGATTATTTATGTGATTGTTTTGCTTTGGATCAGGATTCGTGACTCGGAGTCGGCCATAGTCTGAATCGGGGATCTAATCCTAGTATATTACTTGATTTAACTTATCTGGTAATCAGATTTGACCGATTTTAGTTTCAAACACTGTTTTCCAATATATTAGAATTTTCATGATTTTTTAGAATATTTCTGAATTATTTTTACAAAAACCTTAAAATCGAGATTAATCAGTACCGCTGGTTTATTTTCAGATTTTTAATTTATAAATGGAGTTGAATTTTGAGAAATTGCTTTCACATATTTTCTTAAAATAATATTTACTATCTTAATATATTTTTTAGAGATTTTTAGAATTTAACAGATTTCGACCAGATTTAGTGTTGACCACTATTGGTGGTCGATTTCAGAATTTTTAAATTAAAAATTATAAAAAATGAATTTCACCATGATTCTTAAAATAATATTCTTAATTTTTTAGAATTTTGAGAATCATTTTGAGATACTTGATTTTTAGACAATTCTGGTATTTTTTCGAAAGTTTTCCGCATCCGCTACGAAACCCAGGGATTTTACCATTCCAATTATTTTCCTATTTTTTTCTAATTACTTTTCTTCCTTTTTTTTCTTTTCTTTTTTTCCCTTCCTTCCTTTTCCTTCCACCATATTCTAAAAACTTCCTCATTCTTCTATTGCATTCTACAATCCTCCTCCAAATTATCTCTTCCAAAATATCCCAATCCACTCAACTCCCCTCTCTCATCACCAAGACCGGCCAAGACACCTTACGCCCTCTCCATTTTACAAAAATTCCAAACCTTAACCCTTCTCCTTCTCCTTTAATTCCAACTCCAAAAAAACACCTCCATTTCCTTCTCCTTTCACCTTCATTCTTCCATCGAAACCCTAAAACCTCCAACTCCTCCTTTATCTTCACCACAATTACAACAACAACAACTACAACTCCCTATCATCATCATCTTTTTCCTCCATCTCCATTTATTTCACCACAACTCCAAAACTGCACCATATAGACCACCATCTCCCTTACCTGCTCCAAAACAGCCTCCTTCAACTTATCCTTCAGCAAAACCACCACCCCACCATCTCCTTTAGGGCCGGTCACCATGCTTAGCGAGGGGTTGAGCTCCTCTTCGATGATAACAATCTCCGACAACCACTCCGGTGACCATTCTGGTGATCGTTCTGACGACAACTACAACGGCAACACCAACATCACCATCACTATCTTTACTACGCCATTTTCATCACCATCTCTTCTACTCTTCTCCACCACCACCACCATCACTATCACCACTATAACACCATCCTCATTACCACCAGCTTAAGCTCCTACATCACCCTGCTCATTATCTCATCTCCTTTTTCATTCTCCTCCAAAAAACACACCACCACTACATATCCTCCATCTTCACAATCATCTCTTCTATTTCCTTCCTCATCACCACCATCTTCAACTTCACCATCACAACACCACCTCCATCACCACTACTTCAAACTCCAACATCACCATCATCTCTACCTTTTTCAATCTATTTTTCATTCCTTCCTCAAAATCCATTTCCACCACTAATAACACCATCATCAACTCCAACACCATCAGCTTCTTCTCTCCTCTCTCTACCCATGGCTGGCCATCACCTAGGCCACCATAAAGAGGTGGTGCACCCCCTCTAGGGTTGGCCACCCCATAGGGCCAAGCCCTCATTCATTTCACTTCAGTGATTTCCCTGCTTTGGGACTCGTGCACGCGGTGTTTCCATAAAGTTGTTTTAAGGCGAATGTCCTCGCCTTAATTTGGGTGCCTCTCTTCTACGGGTGTACTGTATTGGCATTTTTTTTTTGTGAATTCATGTGAGTTGTAATCTGTGGACATGTCGTGATACTATAATGCTTGTAATAGTGTAAACAGTATGATATATACGCACGGTTGGTACTAACCAAGCATGTACCCATGTATAGCTTTCGGGGTTTCTGCCCACCCCAGGATGGCTACTCAATTGGTCTACGTCTTGCACTCTTATAGATTTTATGGTAGCTACCGAGGGTGCTCCTGGACGCTGAGCTTACTTCAGCTCTTAAAGGAGTACACACAGCCTTCGGGCTTCACACACAATATAGGTAGTCTAGTTACTTCCTATTTATATACATGATTGTGTGATACTGACATCTTGTGCAGGTACCCTTGTACTGACTTTGGGTTTCTGCCCACTCTCTGGCTAGCTACTTGATCAGGGTAAAATTGCACATAAAAAGTATATGTTTTGAAATGAAAATCTAAACTGTGTGTGCTTCGGCTTCCTCGATACTTCCGTAATAGCATGGAGGCTAAAACGAGTCGAATCCACAAGGATGGGAGGCGATAGAAGCTTTACCGGTTGATTCACGTGTTTGTTAAAAAGTTCTTCAAAGTTTTAAAGAGTGATAAGAAAAGAAAAGAAAGAATGAAAAGAGAAGTACGATGAAAACAAAGAAGTGGGAAACATAGAAAAGAATATGTTTGTAATTTTTGTTTGTCTAAAATAAAGTGAAAAAGAAAGAAAACCCATGGCTACTAGCTGCTAATGACTCCACCAACATGCTAACCTCTTAGTGATAGTTGCCTCACATGTATCATTGGCCATCACTAGTCCTTGGTTCAAGAGCTATTCAAAGCATGACCCACATGTAACTCATCACAACCTAACTCAACAAACAAGTGCAAGCTACACTTAAATCATCAAAACCCAATAAGAGCAAGTATGAAGTAAAGTAAAATTAGCTTGTTAGTGGTTAGGAAGTTAGAGTTAGATCAATCATCATGAGCCATCAATGGCTCTTGCAAGAGCAAGGCCAAAATGAGGCTATTAAATTCATGTGGATTATCAAATAAGAAGCTAGACTAGTTGGTGGTTAGTAGTTGTGACATGAGAGAAATGATTAGCTACACATGTAAAAGAAGTTAGATAGAAAATAAAGAGAGGTAAAGAGAGCACCTTTCATAGCTTGTCTCCTTCTATTACAAGTACTCTTGCATTCCACTCATGTATCACTCTTTCTTCTAATACAAGATCTAAAATAAATAGAAAATACAATGGGGAAGAAGAAGAACTACCCTAAGCTAAACTAAACTACAACATGGAATGAAAAAAACTACACTAAACTCTGTATATCTTTGCTCTGAAACCCCGGGGGGGTATTTATAGCCACCAGGGAAGAGGGGGGCCAGGGGACAGGCCCTGGCCCAAAACGCGGCAGGGGTCGCAGTCGTACGGCATCGGAAACGCGGCCCAGGCCGCGTTTCCGCGGCCATACTGCGGCCGCGCGCGCGGCGCTTTGAGCCGCACGTGGTCTCGTCTGTCCCCTGTCAGGCCCTGTGCCTGGTTTCTTCTTTGCAGCCCCTGGTTTTCACAGAATCAGCTCTCTAGGTCAACGACTATCTTTAATAGGCTTTTAAATAGTGATTTATGGTCTTCTTCTTCATTGCACACCATGGACCTAGAATCAAGCAAGTAAAGCTTTATTAGTAGAATTTAATATGAAATTAATGTGAAGATGTGATACAAATTATGCAAAATTAGAGACTAATCATATCCCCACACTTATCTTTTGCTCGTCCTGAGCAAAACAGAAAACTAAGGAATTATTACACCACTTTCGCAGGTGACATGATTGCACTGAGCATGTACAACAAGCCGTTAAACCTCTAAGTTTTCCCTAGAGGAGGAGTTTTGTCTCCTAAGGGTTTTCAGCGGATTATACCCACAAAATCCATAAAGAAAGAAATCAAATGTTAGCATTTTGAAAACACATTTTGAAATAGAGAAAAGTGTTGAAATATTTTTGCGAAAACATAAGTGATCTAAGGTCATAAATTAACCAGAAATTTTCTTAATCTAAGTCAAAATGCAAAAAATCTTGTTATAAATTAAATGTAAGAATTTAAAATTGAATTGACTCTTTAATCTTTCATAAAACTCGTAGAAAAATATGCACTTTGTGAACTGTGAAGATTTTTGGGATATTGACTCAAACTTTCATGCCATTTATTTAATATATATTATTATTTATTTATTTTTTTCTTTTTTCTTTCCTTAGTTTTTCTAGGCTTTCTTATTTACCCGGGTAGTGAGCCTTTAGCCGGTGACTCCCAAACCAAATGGTCTTAGGGCATCAGATGAGAAAACATCCCTCAGACTTAAGAACTCGAGTAAACAAGGCCACAAAACTAAAGGGGTTATTTTATTTTTGTTCACCATTTTAGGTATGAATAATCATGCTTCCTGAGGCATAATTATCCAACTTCAGTAAGTGATTTTTATTATCATAATTAATTTTTTTAATATATATTCTTTATGACATTTTCAGTCTTTGTTTCAATGCCCAAAATTGTGTAAGTGTGGAGTGCATAAATTTAAGGCAAAAAATTCAAGATCAAATTATCTTTTCAATCTTACTTTCTAATCCTATAATTTAGATAAGATCTATTATTTTGACTTGGTTTAAAATTTTATAATTTTAGGTCTTCCTAATTCCTAAGATAATCTTAATTTTCTTAAAAATAAAGCAAAACTATTTTTCTTGTTTCAAAAAATTTTGTAAAAAGAAAAGAAAAGAGTTTTTATAAAAGATTTTTTTTAAGAAGTGTAAAAGAAAGAAAATATAAAACTAACTATGTTATAAACCCTCCCCCACACTTATCTCATGCATGATCCTCAATGCATCGTGAATGTGTAAATACATGAAACAAATGGAGAGGGAAGGAAGATTGCCTTAAGGGCGTGGCTTGGGTGGTGGTGTGATTGGGCAAAGCGTTGCTACCCAATCAAAATTGCGTGGATTGTGTAGGAACCCACCAATGACCTCTCTAATATGACCCAATAAAATGTTGATTGAATGAATGATCCTATTTAAAAAGTTATCCCCATTTAATTTTCAATTTTTAAAAATAATTACTGAGTCATTTTTGTCAACAGTCTTGTCCAACAATGAAGTGTGATTTTGGAAGATAATGGATTTGGACTCAAAGGAATCAGGAATAAAAACCGACACAAACTCGGGAATTTGACTCAAATCAAGCCGAGAGTCAACAGTGAGAGTCAAAATTGGTTCAAAAACAGGATCCAAACCAATGAAGTGATATTCACACACTTTCCCCAACAATAAAGTGTGATCATAAAAGATTGGTGATTCCATTTCACGGTGTAGATAGGATTCAATGTTGACTCCGGAATAGAGAAAAAATCTGGTAAAGATACCGGAGTCATTATTGAATCAAAAAGTGAAATGGAATTACTAATATGAGGTTCAGGATCACATTCAAGATCAAGTTCAATTTTGAGAAGGGATAACATGCTAAAATGTCAGGGTGGTTCTCAAAATTTTGGGCAAGTTCAAATGGATGTAATGAAATTGAATCTTGATTTTTGTCCATAGAAAGAATGTGAATGGGTGAAATGATCGAGTCAAGTTCAGGAATGATGGGAATCAAACTGGCTCAAGAACGTCACTTAGTTTAGGTAACACTACAGGAGTCGAAAGTGATTCAATGAACGGATTCGAATTGCTAACTTGAAGCTCAGGTTCACATTCATCTTCAAGTTTAATTTCAGGAAATGGATAACTTGCAAAAGTATCAGGAATTGGATATTGGTCAAGTTCAGGTTGGTATGACGAAATTGAAGCTAGATTTTCAAAATGGCAAGATTCTTGAACATTTGATGGACATGGGAAGTCAATCGTATTTTGCATTATGTGCTCGGTCTCTTGCACGAACTCCATAGTTTTTTCGCACAATGATTTTTCTTTGATTGATTTTGGAAAAGAACTATATGAATTTTGAAAATTTTGTGGACATGATGAGGCCATATTGTTTTCAAATTTTTTTGGGCCTCTATTGCTTCTTCTATAGTCCTTTGTAATGATGATTTTTCTACAATAGGTGGCTTAGGAAAAGGAGGATATGAAGCAGAATTGGGGAATGAATATTGTGAAAATTGTGGACAATATGGTTGAAAATCTTACTCGGGAGAGGTGAATCCCCATTAACTCTGTGAAGAGTTGAAATTATTTTGAAAATTATAGTCATATGGTTGGAGATATGGGTCATATTGATTCGGATAATCCTAACCCGGCATATATAGTTGGTTCATATTGTACATTACCGGGTCAGAGTTATCTGAGTCAAATAAGGTCGGGGTGAAATATGGATTCATATTATAATTGAAAGAATTGTTGTTATTAAAATCCATATCACAATTTACAAAAAAAAAGAAAAACAAACAAACAAGCAACAAAGAAAAAGAAAAAGAAAACAAGCCTATGCTAGGGTTTACTTAGACCTAGACGACTCCTAACTGGTTAGATTGTCCACGGGGGGTATATTGTTGGAAGCTGACCACGAGTTAATTGGCCAGGTAGGGGCAAGATCAGTGGGAGGTATACGTGTCGGAGCAACGGGCCTAATTATGCCAAACCACTGTTCTTCGAGGTTTTGCCTCTCAATCCCCAACCTTAGACACCGATTTACCAAGAGTCAAATTCTAATAATTTCTCCCTTAGGTCAATCTCCTAAATGAGTTCGAGGTGTCCCTAGGGGCCAATGTCTAGAAATTTTTATTAGGCTTGGGTTGTGTGAGTGGGGAGGTGATTTTTGGGCTAAGGGAGGGTAATGATTTTCCCACCTTATGTTGTATTGTGATTGTACACCAAAATTGCATTTTTATCATCACTTTTATACATATATCATTGATCATTCCTTTATTAATTAATGCTATTAACCCCCTTTTTGATTATGGTGTGTAGTTACTTAAATGAGAGGATAAAGATACAAGAAGCTTCATTTTATCCCTAATCCTATTCAAAGTTGGATTAAATTAAATCCAAAGGCGGAAAGGATTAATCTTCATCTCCTATTCAAGTTCAAATTCAGGAGATAAAGTCCTAGAAGATGAAGGGCATAAAGCGAATCCTAAAAGGAAAAAGGAGGATTATTCAAATTAAATGGAGTTCAAAATCTATCCAGACTTGGATTTTGACTGTACACCTTTTCGTATTTGGATCATAACTTTTGCTACAGATATTCAAATCCAATGATTTAAGATGCTACAGAAAGAAAACATGAAGGACTACAATTGTTATGTTTATCACTCTGTCAAATTCAGCTGTCTGAGGAGTCATATTCAGTAAAAAGTACATCAACTTGCTGCAGGACTGAATTCCTTATTGAATTAGGAATCCTTCTAATTTGTATCCTATTGTAATTAGCTTTGAGGCCTATTTAAAGAGCTGAAATCTCTCATTATGAATCATCTCCACATCAGAGATCATAGCTTAGGATTTTTCTTTTAGTCTCTTCTCCAAATTTCTTTTGTATTTTAGTTCTATTTGTGAGAAGGAGAAGCCATTGTAATTCGAGGTGACAGATCAATACAAGGTGCTTTCTTTTTTTTCATATCTTTTTTGTTATTTACTTTATTTTTACTTTTTCTTATTTTTTATTTCTTACTTTCTTTTATGAGTAGCTAGATTTTTCTCATGGCTTGCTAAAACGTCACCAACATCACATCTAATGTCTAGTAGATAACCAGATTAGATCATATATATGCCTACTCCAATCTTTATTCTTGAAGACTCATTAGGATAAGAAACTAGTTTAAACACTTTTTTATTGTTCTTCTTAATCTATACTTGACAAATATCTTGATATTTTAATGTTCAACTTTAATAAGTGTTAGGGTTAAAGATTTGCTTGTACTTTCTAATGATCTTTCTTACTTTATACTTGACTGACAATCTTGATATTGTATGTTACATCTTGGTTAGTGCTATTTCAACCCGTATCCTAGTTTTCCTCCTATGTATTTTACTTGATTTTGAGGTAGAATATCATGTTTAGGATTTAAAGTGAAGTAATTATCTATCTAGCATTAGCATGTATGGTGGTTGATTATTAGTAAGTTGTGAACCTTTCTTTTGGTTTGTTTCTTTATCTACATACAATCCATCCCCTCTTTTTCACGTTCTTTAAACAGAGAAAATAAAAAAGAAGACAATATTACCGAAAATCTTCCATCGCATCTCTCCCTGAGGTTCGACCCATTTAGCTCTTGCTACAGCAGTTAAATTGTAAAAATTCAGAGTAAAACAGTCACACAAACTTTTTATATTCCCTGTACTCTATTTTGTACAATCAAATTTTGGCGCCGTTGCCGGGGAGGGACGGTAAGTTAATCTCTTTAAAAGTTTACATTTTTAGTTAACTTTCTTCTTATTTTTTTTATACAGTTTTAACAACAAGGAATATCTGTTGCAGTGGACATATAAGTGGCTTTGGACTCTGCTCAAGAAAGCAGAGCCAAGAAGCCCTCAGATTTGCTACAGTCTTATGGCAAACTGAGTGAACTACTAACCTGTATTTTTTTGCAGGTTGGCTGAATTGCATAGTTAAAATATCTGTAGCATTTATTTCCTTATTTGACTCACTGTATATATATATTTCTAACACAACAGTAAAATGATGATTGTAAATGCTAAAAAAATTATTTAGACTTTGTATTTAGGTATGTGTCTATTTCATTACATTTTCTATTTACTGTTGAAGAGTGCTGGAGCAAAGGTACGTGTGCATAGCATTTAGTATAAAAACACTTTTGAATTGTTTACATTGCTTAAGTGTTGCTTTTCTTGTACACTGCACTAAATTGATCTAAGGGCCTGTCCTATAAACAAGATAAGGTAGGAAAGTCATTACCCACCCTTAGCCCACAAACAATCTCCTCACTCACTAACCCAAGCCTAACTAAAAATGAGTAGACGTTGGCCCTAGGGACATCTTGGACTCAATTAGGAGATTATCCTAAAGGGGAAAGGTGTTGGAATTTGACTCCTGCCAAATCAGTATCTAGGAAGGGGATTAAGGGCCGAAAGCCCGAAGGTTGGTGGTTACTTAATTAAGGAACGTCTTTGACGGATAACCTCCCACCAATCTTGCCCTTACCTGGCTGATTAGCTTATGGTCAAAGTCTGCATTATACCTCCCGTGGACAGTCTAACTAGTTAGGAGTCGTCTAGGTCATAGGTCTACCCTAACTTAGTTTAGAATTTTTTCCTTTGTTTGCTTATTTGTTTCTTTGTTTGTGTTTTATTGTGTGATATGGCTTATACCAATAATTTTTCCAATTTTAATGATAATCCATATTACACACCAACCTCTTTTTCGGATATTACCAACCCAGCATATCATAACTTTAACCAACCTAGTGTGCCGGAGTGGTCTTATCCGAATGAATATAACCCATGCCCCCCATCGTATGACCATAATTTCCACAACAATTTCAACTCTTCATAGAGTCCATGGGATTCGCCTCCCCTGAGTCCAATTTTCAACCAATTTGTCCTCCTTATCCACCTTGTCCACAATATTTCCAAGCTTCGTACTCAGTTCCATCAGTTCAAAATAGAAAACCATCAATCTTAGAAATGATGGAAATGAGTATGCATGAGTCTGAGTAATAATCACCATCAATCTTGGACATGATGATACGTGAGTCCAAGCAACAATCACAGAATCTGACCGACTCACAATTTCACCACGAATTTCACAACAACACTTTATCTTTTCAAGTCCAATCACAACAAAACGATGAACCAATCGACTATGAAAAGATGCTTGAAGCCATGACTCAGGCTAGAATCGCTCGTGATCATGACATAGATATGATGGTTCAAACTTTACGTTCTCACCGTTCGGCCATTTCTGATGTCGCTAACCATTCTGTTAGAGCTGAAGAGTCACATTACTTTGGAAAACAAGATTCTATTTTAGTACAATCATTTGAACTTGCCCAAACTTCAATTTTTGAAAATGACATTGACAGCTTGGCAAGTTATTCATTTCCTGAAATTGAACTTGAGAATGATCCTGCCCCTCAACTTGGTTATTCAATTCTACTTCCTGATCCAATAATGACTTCGGTGTCCTCACCTGATTTCAATTTTCTCGAGTCAATATTGGATCCTGAGCCAATTCATTATGAAATTGAATCGCCAATCTTTTATGATCATCATATTGAACTTGACAAATTTCATACTTTTGAAAGTCCCATTGACAAATTGGCCAGTTCTCATTTTTATGATATTGAACTCAATGGGATATGTGACTTAGATTCTCAAATTTGTGATCCAGTTCAAATTCTCGAATCAATATTTACTCCTATTTTGTTACCCGATTTGAGTAATATTTTAGAGACAGTTTTGATTCTCACACCTGTCATTCTTGAACTTAAATCACCAATATTAAGTCACATTCCATTGTGGGAAAATGACTGTGGATTTGAGTTTCAACTTCTTGATTTGGACCCACCTCCTGAACCAATCTTGACTCCTGAACCTTTACTTGATTTAAGTTACTTTCCTGAGTCGGTATTAGTTCCCGTACTTTCTGAGTCCAAGTCAATCATTCTATCTTTTCACACTCCATTTTGGGACAAGGCGGTTAACAAAATTGACTCTGAAATTTATTATGAAATTTGGAAATTAGATGGGGTGGAATTTTTAATAAAAAATGTTTATACATACATCATTTTAGTGGGTTATACAAGAGAGATTTTTGGTGGGTTCCTCCGAACTCCACAAAAATTCGATTGGGCCGCATTTCGTGGACCAATCAGACCACCACCGGAACCACCACCTTAAGGTAATATTTTCCTTCCCTTTCTTCTTTTTCATGCATCTATGCATTAATTCATACATTGAGGATAATGCATGAGATAGGTATGGGGGAGGATTTACTAACATACTAACATAGTTTGATACTAAAAAAAGAAAATATTTGAAAAAAGGACAATATTTTGACTTATCTTTTGAAAGAAATCTAAGTTAATCTTAAGAATTAGGAAAATCATGATTAGGATTTCTAAAAACATGGTCAAAATAAAATAAATTGTTGAATTTTTAGGTATAGGAGAAAAAAATTGAATAAATAATTAGTCTTAATTTTTAGCTTAATGAAATGTGCATACCTAATACACATCTAGGATTCTAAGACAAAGACTCTTGTGCTTCATAAAAAAATATGTAAAAAAATAAAAATAAATAAATCAATAAATAAAGAAATTCACTATTTAAGCTGGATACATGTGCCTCAAGAAGCATAAGTATTCACGCCTAAAGGTGATTTTATAAATAGAATCGTTGGTTTTATGGCCTAGTCCATTCGAATCCTTAAGTCCGTGGGGTGTTTTCTCACCCGGTGCCCTAAAACAAACCAGTTTGGGAGCCACTGACTTTAAGTTCGCTACATGGGTGGACTAGAAAGCCTAAGAAAACTAAGAAATATTATTTATATGTACTAACATATCTAATAGTCAATTAGTTAGGTATGAGGGCTTCAAGAAGCCTTGATACTTATACGAAAGAAAATTAGATGAGTTATACATATTAATAAAAAAGAAAAAAATATATATAAAGAAAGGGGCATGAGAGTCCAAGTTAAAGAATTCCTAGTAAAGATTCACAAGGATGCATATGACTTAGGGTAACGAAAGAGACTATACAAAAATTCAACTTTGACTCTTACCTAAAATGGATAATAATTTATTATATAAAGACTAAGTTTAAGAATGAGTAAAAATGATAATCCTAAAACTTATAGACTACTTAGTCTCTTCAAACATATTTCAAATATTTTCCTTTTTATGGATTTTGTGCGTGTAATCCACTGAAAACCCTCACGATACAACACTCGTCCTCTAAGGTAACCTAGAGGTTTAACGGCTTGTTACACATGCTAAGTGCAATCGTAATTCCTACGAAAGTGAGTTTGGTTAGATTAAATTAGTTTCTAACATTTGGTTTTGCTCGAGGACGATCAAAAGATAAGTGTGGGGGTGTGATTGTACTCCAAAATTGCATTTTTATCATCACTTTTACACATATATCATTGATCATTCCTTTATTAATTAATGCTATTAACCCCTTTTTTGATTATGGTGTGTAGTTACTTAAATGAGAGGATAAAGATACAAGAAGCTTCATTTTATCCCTAATCCTATTCAAAGTTGGATTAAATTGAATCCAAAGGTGGAAAGGATTAATCTTCATCTCCTATTCAAGTTCAAATTCAGGAGATAAAGTCCAGAAGATGAAGGGGATAAAGCTAATCCTAAAAGGAAAAAGGAGGATAATTCAAATTAAATGGAGTTCAAAATCTATCCAGACTCGGATTCTAACTGTACACCTTTTTGTATTTGGATCATAACTTTTGCTACAGATATTCAAATCCAATGATTTAAGATGCTACAGAAAGAAAACTTGAAGGACTACAATTGTTATGTTTATCACTCTATCAAATTCAGCCGTCTGGGTCATATTCAGTAAACAACATGTCAACTTGCTACAAGACTTAATTCCTTATTGAATTAGGAAGCCTTCTAATTTGTATCCTA
Source organism: Agave tequilana (assembly GCA_038442645.1). NCBI lineage: Eukaryota > Viridiplantae > Streptophyta > Magnoliopsida > Asparagales > Asparagaceae > Agave > Agave tequilana. The sequence continues at coordinate 95,377 of JAVJIF010030223.1, forward strand.
TTGTAATTAGCTTTGAGGCCTATTTAAAGAGCTGAAATCTCTCATTATGAATCATCTCCACATCAGAGATCATAGCTTAGGATTTTTCTTTTAGTCTCTTCTCCAAATTTCTTTTGTATTTTAGTTCTATTTGTGAGAAGGAGAAGCCATTGTAATTCGAGGTGACAGATCAATACAAGCTGCTTTCTTTCTTTTCATATCTCTTTTATTATTTACTTTATTTTTGCTTTTTCTTATTTTTTATTTCTTACTTTCTTTTATGAGTAGCTAGATTTTTCTCATGGCTTGCTAAAACGTCACCACCATCACATCTAATGTCTAGTAGATAACCAGATTAGATCATATACATGCCTACTCCAATTTTTATTCTTGAAGACTCATTAGGATAAGAAACTAGTTTAAATACTTTTTTATTGTTCTTCTTAATCTATACTTGATAAATATCTTGATATTTTAATGTTCAACTTTAATAAGTGTTAGGGTTAAAGATTTGCTTGTACTTTCTAATGATCCTTCTTACTTTATACTTGACTGACAATCTTGATATTGTAATGTTACATCTTGGTTAGTGCTATTTCAACCCGTATCTTAGTTTTCCTCCTATGTATCTTACTTAATTTTGAGGTAGAATATCATGTTTAGGATTTAAAGTGTGGCATGTATGGTGGTTGATTATTAGTAAGCTGTGAACCTTTCTTTTGGTTTGTTTCTTTATCCACATATAATCCATCCCCTCTTTTTCACATTCTTTAAACAGAGAAAATAAAAAAGAAGACAATATTACCGAAAATCTTCCATCGCATCTCTCCCTGAGGTTCGACCCGTTTAGCTCTTACTACAGCGGTTAAATTGTAAAAATTCAGAGTAAAACAATCACATAAACTTTTCATATTCCCTGTACTCTATTTTGTACAATCATATTAGGTGTTGCCCTTAAGTTTAATTTGTGCAAGTGTGCAATATAGATAAGATGAACACCAAAAAGCAAGTAAATCATTGAAGTGTTTGTCCTAACTATATGCAATGCAATATGTACACCTCCTATCAATATCACAATAACATAAGAATAAAATATAGTATATTAGAATAAAAATTGACACGTGCCTAGATGCAAATGTCTAAACCGTTTTAAAGCATCCAATTTCTGTATTTTAGTTCTTACAATTATTTGCAGGGCACAGGTAATATAAACAAAAATTAGCAGCAGAATATAAAAATATACAAGAATTACCCAACCACACCTGAGCAAGTGTGGACTTCTGCAATGCTAAAACTTTAACCTACACACCAAAAAAATAAAGAAGAAAAGTTAACAAAAATGTGAAATCAAACCGTTCCCATCCCCGGCAACGGCCCCAAAATTTGATCGGGATAAAACCGCGCATAAAAAGTATATGTTTTGAAATGAAAATTTAAAGTGTGTGTGCTTCGGCTTCCTCGATACTTCCGTAATAGCATGGAGGCTAAAACGAGTCGAATCCATAAGGATGGGAGGCGATAGAAGTTTTACCGGTTGATTCACGTGTTTGTTAAAAAGTTCTTCAAAGTTTTAAAGAATGAAAAGAAAAGAAAGAATGAAAAGAGAAGTACGGTGAAAACAAAGAAGTGGGAAATATAGAAAAGAATATGTTTGTGATTTTTGTATGTCTAAAACAAAGTGAAAAAGAAAGAAAACTCATGGCTACTAACTACTAATGACTCCACCAACATGCTAACCTCTTAGTGATAGTTGCCTCACATGTATCATTGGCCATCACTAGTCCTTGGTTCAAGAGCTATTCAAAGCATGACCCACATGTAACTCATCACAACCCAACTCAACAAACAAGTGCAAACTACACTTAAATCATCAAAACCTAATAAGAGCAAGTATGAAGTAAAGTAATGTTATCTTGTTAGTGGTTAGGAAGTTAGAGTTAGATCAATCATCTTGAGCCATCAATGGCTCTTGCAAGAGCAAGGCCAAAACGAGGCTATTAAATTCATGTGGATTATCAAATAAGAAACTATACTAGTTGGTGGTTAGTAATTAGTGCCATAAGAGAAAAGATTAGCTACACATGTAAAAGAAGTTAGATAGAAAACAAAGAGAGGTAAAGAGAGCATCTTTCATAGCTTGTCACCTTCTATTACAAGTACTCTTGCATTCCACTCATGTATCACTCTTTCTCCTAATACAAGATCTAAAACAAATGAAAAATATAAAGGGGAAGAAGAAGAACTACCCTAACCTAAACTAAACTACAATATGGAATGAAAAAAACTACCTAAACTCTGTATATCTTTGCTCTGAAACCCCAGGGGAGTATTTATAGCCATCAGGGAAGAGGGGGGCCAGGGGATAGTCCCTGGCCCAAAAGGCGGCCGGGGTCGCGGCTGTACGGCCATGGAAACGCGGCCCATGCCGCGTTTTCGTGGCCATACTAGGGCCGCGCGCGGCACTTCGAGCCGCGCGCGGTCCTGTCTGTCCCCTGTCAGGCCCTGTGCCCGGTTTCTTCTTTGCAGCCCCTGGTTTTCACAGAATCAACTCTCTAAGTCAATAGCTATCTTTAATAGGCTTTTAATCACCAATTAAATGGTGATTTAGGGTTTTATTCTTCATTGCACACCATGGACCTAGAATCAAACAAGCAAAGCTTTATTAGCAGAATTTAATATGAAATTAATGTGAAGATGTGATATAAATTATGCAAAATTAGAGACTAATTACTACCCAATTGGTTTTAGGCTTGCACCTTTATGAGTTTCGTGGTAGCTACCAAGAGTGCGCTTAGACCTTGAGCGTACCTTAGCCCTCGGGGTCTCTCTCCACATCATCTGATTGCTAAAAGAAAGAACAATCAAAGAGTTTAAGAGTTTACCGTGTAGCTAGTGGCTAACGGGTCGTGTCCACGAGGAGGAATGCGATGGAAGCGTTTCGGTGAATTGCTTAAAAACAAAGAATTGTGTTTGTTTTATTTTTATGGAAAAGAGAATGGAAAGAAAGGGATGATTAAAAGAGAAATTTCAACTTTTAGTAAAAGTTTTGGAGAAGGTAATTTAGAAAGCTTGAGAATTATTTTGTTGTTTTTAATAATGAAGCAAATCTGGGCTCACTATCTCACTACTCAATTGTTCATTCTCTATTAAAATATCAAGTGCCTCAAAGTGATCATTTGTAAAACTTTAAGTTAATTTTTAGAAAGCTTTAAGTAAAGCACATAAGATGGCTAGAAGAGTTGAGTCTTTTCTTCAAGAAATCGTTAGAATTGAATGTTAAAACATCAAGCGCGAAGAAGCAAGAATGAAGTAAAAATAATTCAAGAGATGTTCATAAAAGAAGTGAGAATTCAACAATCCAAACCCATCCTCATGTGCCTTCAAGAACACTTTCAAAAAGAAAGGCTTTTAAGCGAGGCATGCATATGATTCATTAGGTCTTTTTCTTTTAAAAACAGAAGAGAAGAAGAATAAGAGAGAGTCGTGATAGCGAGCCCAGAAAACCATTTAGTTATCCATAGAAAACAACAAAGAAAACATAGACATAATGCAAACCATACCGTACTGCAAGTGGAAGAAAACTTGGCTCGACTTTTGTATTGATGTCACTTCAATCTTCAAGTACAAGCACTCAATTCCTCTCTCTCACAAGTTTTGATACTAGACTACAAAGTAAATAACAAGATTATAACTTTTGTGCTAGCTAACAAAGAGCCTAAATCCTAAGAAAATAAACACAAAACTTAATCCTAGTCTTCGCTACATTTTTCTTTGCTGAAACCCATATTTATAGCCAAAAACCAAACGAGGAGGTTCCCGGGAAGATTGGGGGAGCAAACTCTCCCCCAACAACCACTAACACAAGCCGCGAAAATGCGGCTTGGGTCGCGTTTCCGCTGCCCTGGTGTGGCCAGGTGGCCACATCAAAAGGGGGAGATCACTGGTTTGGTGTAGCCCGTATCTTCTGCTGGTTTTCTTGTTTTTGCTCCAACCGTTGACGAAACAGCCTTTGATTGTGTGGCTTCAATCGCTCGATTCAGGGAGGATTCTTCTCAATCTCTTGATATGCCAAGATTTACTCCTGATTTCTTCATTTTGAATTTATTCTGAATTAATTCAGAATTTGGTGGGCTTTTGGGCTTGTTTCTCTTTTCTTTCTTTGAGCACCTAGGCCTACATTTAGCAAAGAAAAAGAAAACTTATTAATAGGATTTATTAGCTAAAAAGCATGATAAGGTGACAATGTAAATGCAACATATGTGACTAATCACACCCCCACACTTATCTTTTGCTTGCCCTCAAGCAAAACATCAGACTAACTCAAATTAATTATTAGACCACTTTCGCAGGTCACTCGATTGCACTGAGCATGCGTAACAAGCCATTAAACCTCTAGGTTACCCCTAGAGGACGAGTTTTATCTCGTGAGGGTTTTCATGGATTGCACCCACAAAATCCATGAAGAAAGAGAAAATGGTTAGTACTTTTGAAAAGCATTTTTTTTAAAAAGGAGAAAATATTTGAAGTATATTTGTGAGAGTTTAAGTAATCTATAAGTTATAGGAATATCAAAATTTTCATTCCTACACATAGTCTCTATTCAAAAACATGTTATCAATTAAAGTAAGGAGTCAAATTGTACTTCTCATCTAGTCTATTAATTTACCCTGAGTCGTATGCACCATCATGACTGTGAAGTTGACTAAGGTTCTTTAACATTAACTCCTATGCCTTATATTTATTTATTTTTGGTGAAATTTATTCCTCAATTTCATTAGGCTTTCTAATCTGCCCATGTAACGAGCATTCAGTCGGTGACACCCAAACCGGATAGTTTTAGGGCACCGGGTAAGAAAACACCCCTATGGACATAAACACTCGAGCAGATAAGGCCACGAAACTAAGGTTTTTATTTATACGATGTACCCCTTTTAGATGTGAATACTTATGCTTCATGAGGCATAAATACCCAGCTTAATCAGAGGACACATTTTTTTCAAACTTATCTAATTATCTTTTGCATAAATACTAAGGCTTGCTTAGGCCAAAGCACCTAGCTAATCAATAATTAGACTTATTTTTTCCTCTTTTTTTTTTCGTTTTCATCATATTTTTTATAAGGCATAAGAGTCTCTGTTTTTAAACCCTAAGTGTGTAAGTGTATTTTGTGTGCATATATCATCAAGGTAAATATCAAGACTAAATTACTTTCACAAATTTTCTTCCTAACCCTATAAATCAAACAAGTTATCTTATTTTGACCAAGTGTAAGAAATCCCAATTATAATTCTCCTATTCCTTAAAATTGACTTAATTTTTACAAAAAATATATCAAAATATTGTCTACCCTTTTTTTCTATTTTTTTCTTCTTTTTTTTATATCAGTCATGTTAGAACCCTCCCCCACACTTATCTCATGCATTATCCCCAATGTATAAAAGAAATATATAAGTGCATGAAATAAAATGGAAAGGAGGAAAGTTACCGATACACTGGGTCAAAAAGACCCATTACCGTTTCATTTACCGGCACCGATTCCAAGAAAGGTTTAAGGCGTTGACCATTTACCTTAAAGTCATTTCCATTCTTCATGTGACTGATCTCAACTGCACCGTGTGGAAACATAAGTTTTACAACGAATGGTCCAGTCCATCTCGATTTCAATTTTCCTAGAAAAAGATGAAGCCTAGAATTATAGAGTAAGACTTTTTGTCCAGGGACAAAGGTTTTTCTTATGATGTGCTTGTCATGGAAAATCTTGACTCTATCTTTAGTGATCCTAGCATTTTCATAGGCCTCATTTCTCAATTCCTCCAATTCGAAAATTTGTAATTTCCGAAGGTCACCGGCCTTAGTCAAGTCGAAATTCAACTGCTTGATTGCCCATAAGGCTCGGTGCTCTAACTCAACTGGCAAGTGACAAGGTTTGCCATAGACTAACCTATAGGGAGACATTCCTAGAATCGTCTTGAAGTAGTCCTGCAGGCTCATAGAGCATCTACAAGTTTGATGGACCAATCTTTCCGGTTTTGGTTCACAGTTTTCTCCAATATAAGCTTGACTTATCTATTTGAAACCTTAACTTGCCCACTGGTTTGAGGATGATAAGGTGTGGACAACTTGTGAGTTATGGCATACTTTTGCATAAGAGCTTCAAAAGATCTATTGCAAAAGTGAGTGCCATTATCACTGATGATAGCACGAGGGGTTCCGAAGTGGGAAAAAATATTCTCTTTTAAAAACTTTAGGACAACTTTGTTATCATTAGTTTTACATGGAATGGCTTCTACCCACTTGGACACGTAATCCACAGCAACCAATATGTATTGGTTCCCAAATGAATTAGGAAATGGACCCATAAAGTCGATGCCCCAAACATCAAAAAGTTCTATTTCTAGAATTGGGTTTAGGGGCATCATATGTCGGTTTGAAATTCTTCCTACCATTTGGCATCTAGGGCACGTCTTGCAAAATTCATAAGCATCCTTGAATAGAGTGGGTCAATAGAACCCACTTTGTAGCACCTTTTCAGTAGTCTTGCGGGGACCAAAGTGTCCACCGCGTGCAAGTTCGTGACAGAAAGATAGAACACTCTTGACCCCCTCATCAGGAATGCATCTCCTAATAATTTGGTCAAAACAGTACTTGAAAAGATACGGTTCCTCCCAAAAGAAATAACGTACTTGGGATAAGAATCGGTAAACATCATTTTTGGACCAATGAGATGGAGTTTGGTTTGTGACTAAGTAATTCACTATATTAGCAAACCAAGGTTCCCTATAGATAGCTAAGAGATGTTCATCAGGAAAATCCTCATTTATGGGTAATTCGTTGCATGGAGAATTAGGGATCCGAGAGAGGTGGTCAGCAATGACATTTTCTACGCCTTTCTTATCTCGAATCTCAAGATTAAATTCTTGAAAGAAGGAGGATCCAATGAATGAGTCGGGCCTTGGCATCCTTCTTCATCATGAGGTACCTAAGCGCAGAATGATCGGTGAAAATGGTGGTTTTGGACCCTAGTAGGTAGGGACGAAACTTCTCTAAGGCAAACACTACTGCCAAGAATTCCTTCTCAGTCGTAGTGTAGTTCTGTTGAGCATCGTTGAGAGTCCTACTAGAGTAGTAGATCACATGCTGCTTGTTATCAATGCGTTGTCCTAGGATAGCGCCTATGGCAAAATCGGAAGCATCGCACATGATCTCAAACGGCTTAGACCAATCTGGTGCAGATATGATTGGTGCAGAAATAAGCTCTCTCTTAAGCTTCTCTCAAGAATCTATGCATTCAGCATCGAAAGTGAAGGACACATCCTTAGCGAATAGATTAGTCAAGGGCCTAGCAATTTTGCTAAAATCCTTGATAAATCGTCGGTAAAAACCAGCGTGTCCTAAGAAGAATCTAATGTCCTTAACACATTTAGGCATGGGAAGCTTAGTAATAACCTCGATTTTGGCTCTATCCACTTCAATTCCTTTCTTGGAGATTTCATGAACCAAGACAATTCCATGTTTTACCATGAAGTGGCATTTCTCCCAATTCAGTGTCAAATTTTTCTCAGCACAACGTTGGAGGACGAGTTCAAGATGGTGGAGACATTGAGTGAATGAATCTCCGTAGATGGAGAAATCATCCATGAAGATTTCTAAGAAGCGTTCTACAATATCTGAGAAAAGACTCAACATGCAATGTTGAAACGTTGCTGGGGCATTGCATAAGCCGAAGGGCATTCGACGATAAGCAAATGCCCCAAATGGACATGTGAACGTAGTCTTTTCTTGGTCCTCAGGAGCGATAGGGATCTGGTTATAGCCCGAGTAACCGTCCAAGAAACAGTAATACTCGTGACCCGCCAAACGTTCAAGCATTTGATCAATGAAGGGAAGTGGAAAATGGTCCTTACGAGTTGCAGCATTCAGTTTCCTATAGTCGATGCAAACTCGGATCTTCGTGGGAAGTCGAGTTTGAACTAACTCTTTGTTCTCATTTTCCACTACGGTGAAACCGGATTTCTTTGGAACCGCGTGGACAGGATTGACCCATTGGCTATCAGAAATGGGATAAATTATCCCATTGTCTAAGAGTTTTATGATTTCAGTATGAACAACCTCTTGCATTATAGGGTTTAACCTATGCTGCGGGTCTCTTTTAGGTGTGGCGTCTTCATTGAGATAAATGCGATGTTGAACGATGGTTGGACTTAATCCCTTGATATCAGTCATAGTCCACCCAATGGCTTCCCTATGTTTTCTTAGAATTGCTTTCAAATCTTTTTCTTCCTTATCATTTAGGTGGGAGGCAATGATGACAGGAAAGGTCTCTTGTTCGCCTAGATAGGCGTACTTAAGATGTGCAGGTAGGGCTTTCAATTCTAATGAAGAGGAAGGCTCACTGGTAGGACTAGTCAAATCTATTGGCTCCAATGTTGATGAAATAAGGTCTGAGGCCCAATTCATAGCAGAATCTACAGCCTGATCAAGATTAAAGTCGTCAGACTCTAACCCGAATTCACACTCTGTTTCTAATTCCATTTCTTCCCCATGTTCACTTGTCAAGTTCTCAATTAGGTTGACTTCAAATGTTTGGTCCTCGATATCGCGGGGTTGTTTTCCTACATTGAAGACATTGACTTCTCTAGTCATGTCTCCAAAGGTTAACCTCATAGACCCATTCCTACAATTGATGATAGCATTAGCAGTAGCAAGGAATGGTCGCCCTAGGATAACAGGAGTTTGAGCCCTATGATTAGAGTTGGACATAGGTTGTGTCTCCAGAACTATGAAATCGACAGGGTAAATGAACTCTCCTACCAGGATCAGGACATCATTAATCTCCCATTTAGGAACTTTAACAGAATGATCAGCCAGTTGGATGGTGACTCGAGTTGGACTAAGATCGCCCAACCCGAGTTGTTGATAAACAGAGAATGGAAGCAAGTTGATACTTGCCCCCAAGTCAAGAAGTGCACGACTAATCTCGGCTTGTCCTATGGTGCAGGCAATGGTGGGACTACCTGGATCCCTTTACTTGATAGGGATAGGACCTGATAATAGCTCACTAATGTTAGTGGCTAAGTAGACCTTTTCTGGAACATTAGTCTTTCTCTTCTTGGTGCACATGTCCTTAAAAAACTTGGCATAGGAAGGAACTTGTTGGATGGCATCAAGAAGTGGCACATTTATCTTCACTTGGTTAAATATCTTGATTATCTTGTCCATGTGAGGATTTTGCTTGTTGTTTTTCAGCCTATTAGGAAATGGTACTATAGGCTGGTGCACCTGGCTGGCTGACTTGTCTTTTTTAGATTCGTCAGAATTGGAAGAAATTGGATTAGATGAAGTGGAAGCTTGATTGTGGTTGTGCTGAATGGGATTGGTTGGTGTTGACACTTGATTATCTACTCTCTTTCCTGACCTCAATGTATGCACAACATTACATTGATTAAATGAATGATCCTCAGCCAAATGAGCTTGTTGAGAATTCCTCAGATTGGTGACTGGCTGACTAGGCAGGGTACCCTTTTGTCTCTCATTTTGTGGAGTGGCTTGTTGACTCATTTGAACCTCTAACCTCTGGATAGTTTGCATGAGAGAATCTTGGTTTTTTATATATCTCTCCATGTTTCTTTCAAAATCAGTCATTCTCCTTTCTAATTGAGGATTCTGGAAGGAGGATTGTGGAGCTTGGTTGGGAAAGTTCTGTTGATAATTCGAAAAGTTTGGTGGATGGTTAGGAGAATTATTATGGAAATTGGAGAAATTGGGTTGATGATTAGAAGAATTATTACCATGATGGAAGTGGCTAGCATGGTTTGATCGTGAATGGTCAGAGTTATTTTGGCTCCATGAGAAATTAGGGTGATTTCTCCAGCCGGGATTGTACGTTGGTGCGTAAGGATTGTTGTTCGGCCTTGAAAAGGCCGCATTCATTATTTCATGGTAGGGTTGCTGAGCCTAAAACACAGGGCACTCCTCGAACACATGATTCATGGCTGGACAGTAAGTGCAGCTCGGGGTTGGAAATTAGTTCGGGCTGACTTTATTGACTGGACTTGGTTCTTTCATTTCTAGAGCTTCCAGTCTTCTAGACAGGTTAGCTAACTTAGCCTCATTAGCGATGGACGATTCGATAGAATGGAGACCTCCTTTTGAAGAGATGGAGTTAGGATTCCTAGAGGTCTCACTAGCAGATTCCCATTGGATGGTCTTCTCAGCTAGATTTTCATATAAATCCCATCCTTCATCTTCATCTTTCTGCAAGAAACCCCCTTGGCACATACTTTCTAAGAGGGTTTTGATGGAATAGTCTAAACCGTTGATTGGTCACTAATGTTGCATATTTAATATCATATTTTCATACCTATTTTAGAATAAAACTTTGCATTGTCTTAATTAACTGCTTAATTTATTTGCAGGCCCATTCTTTAAGGAGATGAAGAGAAATGAGCCCAAAGCCCACCAAAATTCTGAATTAAATTAGAATTAATTCACACTCACTAAATCAGGAAAAAACCAAGAGGTTAAAAACTGGTTGAGAAGAATTCTCTCAGAATCGATCGGTTAAAGCAAAGATCAAGGGATGAGATGAAGCAAGTTTGATTCAGATTCTGATTGGATACATTTTAGTATTCGAATCATAACTTTTGCTACAGAATCTCAATTCTGATGATTCAAGATGATCCAGAAAGCAGACTTACAGAGCTACAACTCTTATGTTGATCATTATCTCTAATTCTGTTATTTGATAAGTGATATTCAGCAATCAATATGCCAACAAACTGCAGACAGAACTGAATATCCACCTCAAATCAAGTTTGAAGATAAGGGGAGTTCAAAAATTGCTAGATTTACTTATCTTCACACTCCTCTACCCTCTCCATTTCTCTTATAAATACCTTCACTCAAAGGCAAAAGGGATGCGAATGCAGAGATAGGAATTTAGCCTAGTTTTCATTTCTTAGTTTAGGTTCTTAGTCTTTCTTTTCATGTAATTTTAGTTTTCATTTATGTAATTCAGAGGAGATCGACTTTCATCGAAGAACAAGACTGAAGCTAGAGCTGGAGTGACACCGGTGTAAGACTTATTTCTTTTCTTTGATTGTAATGAAATCAAATCGATGTTCTTTTTGTGTATGTACTTCTTTTTAGTCTTCTTCTTCTTCTTTTCTATTTTACCTTTCTTTTTGGTACAACTATCTTCCAAGTGAGTCTAAAAGCATCGAAAGAGCCTTGCCTTTGCGAGTGCCACCGATAGCTCATGACGATGGAATTGTGAGTCTCTCTGTATCATTTCATGCTTGCGTATCTTGATGATGTAATGTGGAAGAGACCAACATTCGACTCTTATGGGCTATGCGCTGCTTGCCTCCAATTCAAGGTAACATCGAAGCTAAAAACTCAAGGTAAGCTTTTGGTGAAAAGAAGGTAAGTAACTCTTTTATTTCTTTCTTTCATTTTTGTAAATTAAATCACCATCTCTTCAAAATCACTTTTTTTTCTCCACTTCATTTGTACATATTCGCTTCATTATGTTCTGATTTTTTCCACCTTCTTCATCTTTCACTTTCTCTCTAATTTTAACATAATTCTTTTTCCTTTTCTTAACTTAAAAACAGAGAAGAATCTTCGCTTTTCTTCTTAACGATTTTAATAAAGAACTGTAACGCTTCCATCGCAAACCCTCCTTGTGGATCACGACCCACATAGCCACTTGCTATAGCGGAAGAATTGAGCACTTGCACATTTTTTATTCTTAAATCTAATATTCTGTAATTTGTGTGTAGGTTTAGCCTCAATCAAATTTTGGTGCCGTTGCCGGGGAGGGTAAAACGGTTTTTATTGAAATCTGAATTTTTATTGCAAATTTTTTAAAACTAAACGAATTTTCTTCTCTGTTGCAGGTTACAGGGCAAGCAAAGCAGAAAATTATTATTGCAGTGACATACAAGTGGCCTTGGGCCTCTGCTCCAAAAAGCAAAGAGCAAGGGCCCTCTGAATTGCCGCATTTCCATGGCAAAAGCCGCGGATCCACGACAAGGACGAGTTGACTACTAACAGCTTTTTGCAGGGCTGTTTAGTTTACAAATTCTAGTTTGCTGCAACTTTAATTTTTCTTATATGCCATAACATAAGCCTGCTAATAATCAACAGTAAAATATTTGTTGAAAAGATAAAAAGATTGATTAGACATTTACATTTTAGGCACGTGTCTTTTTAATTCCTTTATTTTTTTTACTGTTGAAGAGTGCTGGAGCAAGGTACGTATACATTGCATTTAGCATAGGACTCACTTCTTGGTTGATTTATATCGCTTTGAGTGAATCTTACATATCTTGTACACTTGCACAAATTGATCTTAAGGGCACTAACCCATTAACAAGATAAGGTGGGGATTTAATCACCCTTCCTTAGCCCAAAAATCACATTCCAAGCACTCACTAACCCAAGCCTAACTAAAATTGAGTAGACGTTGGCCCTAAGGACATCTCGGACTCAATTAGGAGATTATCCTAAGGGGAAAAAATGTTGGAATCTAACTCCTGCAAAATCAGTGTCTAGGAAAGAGATTGAGGGCCGAAAGCCCGAAGGTTGGTGGTTATTTAATTAAGGAACGTCTTTGACGGAAAACCTCCCACCAACCTTGCCCTGACCTGGCTGATTAGCTTGTGGTTAAAGTCTACATTAGACCTCTCGTGGACAGTCTAACCAGTTAGGAGTCGTCTAGGTCCTAAGTCTACCCTAACTTAGGCTAGAATTTTTTCTTTTTTATTTGTTCATTTGTTTGTTTTTCTTTCTTTTTGTTTGTGTTCCATTGTGTGATATGGCCTATAATAACAACTTTTCTAACTTCAATAATAATCCATATTACACATCAAATTCTTTTTCAGATATTACCAACCCGGCATATCATAACTTTGACCAACCTAGTGTGCCGGATTGGTCTTATCCGAATCAATATGACCCATGCCCCCCATCGTATGACTATAATTTCCATAACGATTTTAACTCTTCACCGAGTCAGTGGGGATTCACCTCCCCTGAGCATAATTTCAAACCACCTTGTCCTCCTTCTCCACTTAGTCCACAATATTTTCAAGATTCATACTCAGTTCCACCCATCCAAACTAGGAAACCATCAATTTTGGAAATGAGTATGCGTGAGTCCAAACACAAATCCCAAAATCTAATGGACTCACAATTTCACTACCACTTCCAAGACAATTCTTCATCTTTTCATCAAAACAATGAACCTATCAACTATGAAAAGATGCTTGAAGCCATGACTCAGGCTCAAAACACTCGTAATTGTGACATAGATATGATGGTCGAATCTCTACGTTCCCACCGTCCTGATGTCACTAACTATTCTGTTAAAGCCGAAGAGTCATGTAGTTTTGGAAATCAAGATTCCATTTCAGCACAACCATTTAAACTTGCCCAAACTCCAAATGAAATTGATAATTTGGCGAGTTATCCTTTTCCTGAAATCGAACTTGAAAATGAATATGATCTTGAACCCCAACTTAGTGATTCAATTCTTCTTCCTGATTCAATAATGACTCCGGTATCTTTACCTGACTTCAATCTTTTCCCGGAGTCGACATTGGATCCTATCCCAATTCATAATGAAATTGAATCACCCATCTTTAAGGATCATATTGAACTTGACCAATTATACACTTTTGAAGATCCTATTGACAAATTGGTAAGTTCTCCATTTTTTGATATTGAACTCAATGAGATATGTGATCTAGATTCTCAAATCTGTGATCCAGTTCAACTTTCTGAATCAATCTTGACTCCTGTTTTGTTACCAAACTTGAGTAATATTTTAGAGTCAGTTTTGATTCCTCCACCTATCATTCCTGAACTGGAATCACCCATATTAGGTCACATTCCATTGTTGGAAAATAAATGTGGACTAGAGTTTCAACTTCTTGACTTGGACCCAATTTCTGAACCTACATCGACTCTTGAACCTTTACTTGACTTAAGTCACCTTCCTGAGTCGGTATTAGTTCCTGTCCTTCCTGAATCCAAGTCAACCGTTCTATCATTTCATACTCCATTCTGGGACGAGGTGGTTGACAAATTTGACTCCAAAATTAGTTATGGAATATGGAAATTAGATTGGGTTAAATATTTAATAAAGATCCTTCATGGATTTATCTTTTTAATGGGTTATATTAAAGAAACTACTGGTGGGTTCCTTCGAGACCCAAGAAAAGTTGATTGGGCCGCGTTTCGTGGACCAATCAGACCACCACCGGAGCCACCACCTTAAGGTAACCTTTTCCTTCCCTTTCTTCTTTTTCATGCATTTATGCATTAATTCATACATTGAGGAGAATGCATGAGATAGGTGTGGGGGAGGGTCTAACATAACTTTTCTTTTTGTTTAAAAATAAAAAAATAAAAAAATAAAAATATTAACATTTTCTTTACTTTTAAAGACTTTTTGAAAATGGAAACAATACTTTGACATATTTTTTGTAAGAAATTAAGTTAATTTTAAGGAATAGGAAAATCTAAATTAGGATTTCTTATACTTGGTCAAAATAAGATTATTTGTTTGATTTTAGGGTTAGGAAGATAATTTGTCAAAGTAATTTAGTCTTGATCTTTACCTTGATGAAATATGCACACTTCATACACTTACACACTTAGGGTTCAAAAATAAAGATTCTTATGCCTTATAAAAAAAAAGAAAAAAAAGAAAAAGGTAAACAAATCTAATTATTGATTAGCTAGGTGCTTTGGCCTAAGAAAGCCTTAGTATTTATGCGAAAGATAATTAGATAAGTTTGAGAAAAATATATAAAAATCCTCTGATTAAGCTGGGTATTTGTGCCTAATAAAGCATAAGTATTCACGCCTAAAAGAGGTTCATATAATAAAATTCTTAGTTTTGTGGCCTTGTTTGCTCGAGTCCTTAAGTCCTAGGGGTGTCTTCTCACCTGGTGCCCTAAGACCGTCTGGTTTGAGAGTCATCGATTAAAGGCTCGTTACATGGGCAGATTAGAAAGCCTAAACTAAGGAATAATACCACCAATATATATATATATATATATATATATATATATATATATATATATATATATATATATATATATATATAGGCATAAGAGTTAGAGTTAATGAACCCTTGTCAAAATTTTCACAGTCACAAGTGCATATGACTTGGGTAAAGTAATAGACTAGATGAGAAGTACAATTTGACTCCTTACTCTAATTGATAACAAATTTTTGAATAGAGACTAAGTTTAGGAATGAAAAATTCAGTTTTCCTATAACTTATAGATTGCTTAGATCTTACAATTATATTTCAAATATTTTTTCCTTTCAAAATGCTTTTCAAAAATACTAACTCTTTATTTCCCTTTCTTTATGGATTTTGTGGGTGCAATTCGCTGAAAACCCTCACGAGACAAAACTCGTCCTCTAGGGGAAACCTAGAGGTTTAACGGCTTGTTGCACATGCTCAGTGCAATCGCACGACCTGCGAAAGTGGTCTAATAATCCTTAGTATAGTTTAGTTGTTTTGCTCGAGGACGAGCAAAAGATAGGTATGGGGGTGTGATTGGTCACTAATGTTGCATATTTAATATCATATTTTCATACTTATTTTAGAATAAAACTTTGCATTGTCTTAATTAATTGCTTAATTTATTTGCAGGCCCATTCTTTAAGGAGATGAAGAGAAATGAGCCCAAAGCCCACCAAAATTCTGAATTAAATCAGAATTAATTCACACTCACTAAATCAGGGAAAAATCAAGAGGTTGAAAACTGGTTGAGAAGAATCCTCTCAGAATCGATCGGTTAAAGCAAAGATCAAGGGATGAGATGAAGCAAGTTTGATTCAGATTATGATTGGATATATTTTAGTATTCGAATCATAACTTTTGCTACAGAATCTCAATTCTGATGATTCAAGATGATCCAGAAAGCAGACTTACAGAGCTACAACTCTTATGTTGATCATTATCTCTAATTCTGTTATTTGATAAGTGATATTCAGTAATTAATATGCCAACAAACTACAGATCAGAACTGAATATCCACCTTAAATTAAGTTTGAAGATAATGGGAGTTCAAAAATTGCTAGATTTACTTATCTTCACACTCCTCTACCCTCTCCATTTCTCCTATAAATACCTTCACTCAAAGGCAAAAGGGATGCGAATGCAGAGATAGGAATTTAGCCTAGTTTTCATTTCTTAGTTTAGGTTTTTAGTCTTTCTTTTCATGTAATTTTAGTTTTCATTTATGTAATTCAGAGGAGATCGACTTTCATCGAAGAACAAGACTGAAGCTAGAGCTGGAGTGACACCGGTGTAAGACTTATTTCTTTTCTTTGATTGTAATGAAATCAAATCGATGTTCTTTTTGTGTATGTACTTCTTTTAATCTTCTTCCTCTTCTTTTCTATTTTACCTTTCTTTTTGGTACAACTGTCTTCCAAGTGAGTCTAAAAGCATCGAAAGAGCCTTGCCTTTGCGAGTGCCACCGATAGCTCATGACGATGGAATTGTGAGTCTCTCTGTATCATTTCATGCTTGCGTATCTTGATGATGTAATGTGGAAGAGACCAACATTCGACTCTTATGGGCTATGCGCTGCTTGCCTCCAATTCAAGGTAACATCGAAGCTAAAAACTCAAGGTAAGCTTTTGGTGAAAAGAAAGTAAGTAACTCTTTTATTTCTTTCTTTCATTTTTGTAAATTAAATCACCATCTCTTCAAAATCACTTTTTTTTTCTCCACTTCATTTGTACATATTCGCTTCATTATGTTCTGATTTTTTCCACCTTCTTCATCTTTCACTTTCTCTCTAATTTTAACATAATTCTTTTTCCTTTTCTTAACTTAAAAACAGAGAAGAATCTTCGCTTTTCTTCTTAACAATTTCAATAAAGAACTGTAACGCTTCTATCGCAAACCCTCCTTGTGGATCACGACCCGCATAGCCACTTGCTATAGCGGAAGAATTGAGCACTTGCACATTTTTTATTCTTAAATCTAATATTCTGTAATTTGTGTGTAGGTTTAGCCTCAATCAACCGTCATAAAGAATTTGGCATTGTCGCCATTTCTCTATTCTATGATGTGGACATTAGACAAGGAGGTCTTTAAAGCATTCAAAATACCTCCAGAGCGGTTCACTAGGTTCTTGCTTGAATTGCATTATCGTCTTCCTAATGAGAGCAGTTTTATGGATTGGATAGGATTTCTTCAAGAAGACCTTGATGAAACCATCTCAGGATGTGATAGAACCGGCCGCTAAGCTGTAGAGCCACTTCTTTGCTAGGTCCTTAAGTGCGAAAGGGATAAATCTCAACCTAATAGTATCATCTACAAGGTGTGGGATTTTCATCATTAGACATACTTCCTCAAATTCTCTTATGAAGAAGTAGGCATCTTCGGACTCTAGGCCATGAAACTTGGGAAGTGTGTTGATGAATTGAGGCTTGAGCTCAAAATTGTATTCACCAACCGATGGAAGTAGAATGCATGATGGAAGTGAGGTCCTAATCGGGTAGAACCTATCCTACAGAGATGTTGATTGAGCCATTACCGGATCTGGTCTTGGTTCAAACTTAGGTGGTGATGTGTTTTTAGTCAACCTAGATGAATTAGGGTCTCTCGACCACACTTGCATATACAAACACAATCACAAACACAAACAAGTTTAACCAACAGTCAACAATAGAAATCAACCAAGCTTAGTCTAAGGTAACCTCGACCTAGACAACTCCTAACTGGTTGATTTTTCACAAAAGGTAGAATGTAGACTTTGACCACAAGCTAATCAGCCAGGTCAGGGCAAAATTGGTGGGAAGTTTTCCGTCAAAGACGTTCCTTAATTAAGTAACCACCAATCTTCGGGCTTTCGGCCCTCAATCCCCTTCCTAGACACTAATTTGGCAGGAATCAATTTCCAACACCTTCCCTCTTTAGGATAATCTCCTAGTGAGTTCGAGATGTCCCTAAGGCCAACGTCTATCAGATTTTACTTAGGCTTAGGTTTGTGAGTGCTTGGAGTCTGATTTTTGGGCCAAGGAAAGGTGATTAAATCCCTACCTTATCTTGTTATTGGGTGTTGCCCTTAAAATCAATTTGTGCAAGTGTACAAGATAAATAAGATTCACTCATGAGTCCTATTTTGAATGCAATGCGTACGTACCTTGCTCCAGCACTCTTCAATAGTAAAGTAAATGAATTGAAAAGACTCGCGCCTAAAATGCAAACGTCTAATCAATTTTTTAACTTTTCAACAAGTGTTTTACTGTTGACTTAAAACAGGGATGATGGATAGCAGAAATAGCATAAATATGACATATAAAAACTTAAATTTTTGCGAGCAATATTTCCTGCAAAAAAGAGTTTTTAGTAGTCCAATGAATTTTTTAGATTTTGCAACGCAATTTCTTGAAATTCTGTTTCCTACTTTCAAGAGTAGGTGCACAGAATTTGCAAGTCTTCTCTTACAAAGCTTAAATGCTAGATCTTGATCTTCAAGTCCCTGATACAACACACAAAACTTGTTAAAAATAACTACACCGTTTCCTCCCCGGCAACGGCGCCAAAATTTGATTGCTAAAAGAAAGAACAATCAAAGAGTTTAAGAGTTTACCGTGTAGCTTGTGGCTAACGGGTCGTGTCCACGAGGAGGAATGCGATGGAAGCGTTTCGGTGAATTGCTTAAAAACAAAAAATTGTGTTTGTTTTGTTTTTACGGAAAAGAGAATGGAAAGAAAGAGATGATTAAAAGAGAAATTGCAACTTTTAGTAAAGGTTTTGGAGAAGGTGATTTAGAAAGCTTGAGAATTATTTTGTTATTTTTAATAATGAAGCAAATCTGGGCTCACTATCTCACTACTCAATTGTTCATTCTCCATTAAAATATCAAGTGCCTCAAAGTGATCATTTGCAAAACTTTAAGTTAATTTTTAGAAAGCTTTAAGTAAAGCACATAAGATGGTTAGAAGAGTTGAGTCTTTTCTTCAAGAAATCGTTAGAATTGAATATTAAAACATCAAGTGTGAAGAAGCAAGAATGAAGTAAAAATAATTCAAGAGATGTTCATGAAAGAAGTAAGAATTCAACAATCCAAACCCATCCTCATGTGCCTTCAAGAACACTTTCAAAAAGAAAGGCTTTTAAGTGAGGCATGCATATGATTCACTGGGTCTTTTTCTTTTAAAAACAGAAGAGAAGAAGAATAAGAGAGAGTTGTGATAGTGAGCCCAGAAAACCGTTTAGTTATCCACAGAAAACAACGAAGAAAACATAGACATAATGCAAACCATACCGTACTGCAAGTGGAAGAAAACTTGGCTCGACTTTTGTATTGATGTCACTTCAATCTTCAAGTACAAGCACTCAATTCCTCTCTCTTACAAGTTTTGATACTGGACTATAAAGTAAATAACAAGATTACAACTTTTGTACTAGCTAACAAAGAGCCTAAATCCTAAGAAAATAAACACAAAACTTAATCCTATCTTCGCTACATTTTTCTTTGCAGAAACCCATATTTATAGCCAAAAACCAAACGAGGAGGATCTTGGGAAGATTGGGGGAGCAAACGCTCCCCCAACAACCACTAACAAGCCGCGAAAACTCGGCTTGGGCGGCGTTTCTGCGGCCCTGGTGTGGCCAGGTGGCCACACCAAAAGGGGGAGATCACTGGTTTGGTGTGTAGCCCGTATCTTCTGCTGGTTTTCTTGTTTCTGCTCCAACCGTTGACGAAACAACCTTTGATTGTGTGGCTTCAATTGCTCGATTCAGGGAGGATTCTTCTCAACCTCTTGATATGCCAAGATTTACCCTAGATTTCTTCATTTCGAATTTATTCTGAATTAATTCAGAATTTGGTGGGCTTTCGGGCTTGTTTCTCTTTTCTTTCTTTGAGCACTTGGGCCTACATTTAGCAAAGAAAAAACTTATTAATAGGATTTATTAGCTAAAAAGCGTGGTAAGGTGACAATGTAAATGCAACATATGTGATTAATCATCATCGAAAGAGGAATGCATTTAGACTGTCAGGTCTCTGATGCTCCTCCTGGTAGGCATGCTTAGCATTTAACACTTTATTCACTAAATTTGCCTAGGCAAGACGCTGTCAGATTTTCTACTCGCATTTTAAGCCGAATCATATCGGTAACCTCGCCAAGTGCTTTAGTAACTAAACACTGTTTGCTATCCGTGCGTCCAGCTAGCTCAGCTCCACTTGAATGTACTCAGCTTTCGCTATATCACTTGGTATGTACATGCTTGATATATTAACACTTGACATCTTGACACCTGTCATCTACATGCTACCACCTACCCTCTGTTATGATATGACTTATCACCTGACATCTGCATGATATCATATTAACACCTGATACCTGTCATGATTAACTCTTAACTCATGATTATCATATTACGGGGATGTAGTATCTGATCGCTTGTTATGTACCCCCATTATGCTTGTTATGTACTCCCGTTATACTTGTTATGTACTCCTGTTATGACAAAATATGTTCCTACTCATTCCCATAATCTAATAACTATGTTTAATAAGCTATAAAAAAGACAACCTAGATTGGGAATGGGAGGAAGTGATGAATGCTGGTATAATGTCTTACTTATAGTGATGAAAAAATTAAAATGACGATTCGTGTTAGGGTGCTTTTAGGCACCCAGAAGATGCATGTTAGGGGGATTTCAAGCCCCCATTGGCTGTGTCCCAGGCAATCGGGAACCACTAGAAATATGAGCTATCAGTTCTTTATCAGCTTCCAATAACTAACCTCGACTTGCTTATATATGGATGTATGTGTATTGAAATATATACCAGGACATATACCTAGATATATGGGTCGGACGTACATAATAATAAGATGCCAAGATGATAACCTGTTGCGTTGCTTTGCAAACTGGGTTATACCACTAGTTCCACTGTATTTTGCTTCCATCGAGTTTTACTTCAGATTACTTATTTTATTAATCATTATTATATTTCAAGTTTACTACTCATTACTTGATGTATCATTCATGTCTGGCGTACTTGTGCCCACAACATGGTTTTGAATACATGCACTTTTGATTCAGATTTATCAATACACGTGCCATCCATGCATGCCAATTGGCATTCATATCACCACTCGTTAGGTTGCATCTGACAACCCTAGATTTATATGTCCAAATTTTAGAACGTGGAGCGTAGCAGAAATTTTGAGCAGATCAGAGTGGCGCAATGGAAGTGTGGTTGGCACCCGTAGCCCTTTCCTCCTAGCCCTTCTCTTGATCGGCTCTCGAAACTCCTCTTGTTACTCGTGAGCACTTCTCAACTTTTGATTATGTATATTTCCTTGTAAATCATACTTTTATCTTTTGAAGATGTAATATTCTTGTAATATTGTATTACTCTCTATGATAACTATGTATTTGTATTTTTATGTTGGAATGTATAATGCACTACATACTTTCGTACTCTGATTCTTGCCTGCAATGCCCCGATCCCGCAGGTAGGGAGACGTTACTGCGATGTATATATGCAAGTCAGAAATACACTCATGTATATACGGTTGCATCAATACAGGGAAGAATCAGAGTATGGAAGCATGTTGTGCATTATACATTCCAACATATAAGTACAGTTATAAAGTTTTCAGCAGATATGACACAATATTACAAGAATATTACATCACCGATAGGCGCAAATGTGAGAATATAAAGAGATATACAAGCATGAACAGTACAGATGGTGCTCACAAGTTTACAGAAAGAAAACTCGAGATACACGCAGGGGGGCCTAGAAGGATTGGGCTTTAGACGGTCTGCTGGTAATTCACGCTTCAGCTGCGCATCTCTGATCAATAATAGGGAGAATCCACAGGCTCCAAACTCTGAGACCTGGACATGAGGATCCAGGGGTGTCGAACTCCCCAGCGAGTGGTGATGTTAATGCCAAATGGCATGCAGAGATAAACAACATGTATCGATAAATCTGAATCCTAAACAAACATTAAAAACTGCGTCATGAGCACAAGCATACAGGAGCAACTAGATATATAGCAAGTGATATCAAATAGGGAATACTCATGGTATAATAAGATAAGAGCAGGAGACTAGTGGAATAGAATACAAGCAGTAAAGCAGGATGTAAGCAACTATAATATAATAATAATTATAAACTGGAAATCTGATATATAACCCAATGAAAGCAAACTCGTAAGCATACAACAGATACATAGTTGGCATCTTTTATTATTATTATTATTACTCATCTTACCAAGATGTCTAGATATGTGAACTAACTTCCTGACACACATATATCCACATTTGAGTAAAGCAAGGTTGTTATTATAAACCAGCGGGGGTATATCAATGAACAATGTTTACAGTAGGTCCCGTGCATGCCTGGGACCACGACCTAGGGTGTTCCGTTGCTGGTGTACGGAACTGACTACAAGGCGTACATGAAGGTCTTATACGATGCTGTTTTCAAGATGGTACCAAGAAGGAGGGAGCTCGCACTCCCCTCAGTCACCTGGAGGCCCTCAGGTTAGACCAGAAGTTCTAGTTGCACAACATGCCTAATACCACTGTAAACACGTACATGTATTGATATCTGTAAGTTTCCCTCGACCGATATAAGTTGTCCCATTTATAGTTAATTAGATAATTTTCAGATTTCGAGAATGAGCAGGAACAAGCCATGAGTATTAAGAATACAAGTGTATCAAGAGTACAATTTGTACTAGAATATATCAAGATGTAAATAAGACGTTAGGTCATCATTCTTGTTATCGTGATAATTATATAAGTCACGTATATAATGCCAGATGTCGAGTGATAGTTTGATGGGAGGGTGATATTAGGCAGATGACAAGTGATGGCATGGTATATGTAAGCACATCAAGCGATACAGGAAAATAGTTCCGATATATGAGATCAGTACGAATACCAAAAACCATGCAGTTTCAGAAAAAATAGTTTTAGTAAGATTTTAAACTCTTCACAACCATTAATAAAAGAATTAACAAACTGGCAAGTAGATAATTAGCGAGAAAGTGACATCCAAGTGGAGCTAAGCAAGCTGGAGGTATGGAAAACAAACAGTGTTTAACACTAGAGTGCTTGGCGAGGTTACCGGGACGACTCGGCTTAAAGTGCAAGTAGAAAGTCTGACAGTATCTCGCCTAAACGAATCTAGTGGTAAAGTGCTAAGCGCTAAGCATGCCTACCACGCGGAGGTGAGAGATCTGACGATCTAAGCGCACTTCTTTTTCGATAGTGGGCAAGAGTATTTGGACATATTTATTTCATAAATATTATTATATTCCTACTTATATTCTGTAATGAATATTGCAAATAACTTGTCTTAATATCCTAATTCATACAGAGTATGATAGGAGAAGATAATCATGAAATTTATCCAATAAAATTTAAAAGTTCGAAAGAAAGGGGTTCGATTCAAATCCAAAGGTTCTAGAAGCTATCTTATCTGAAAACTAGATAAATCAGATAAGATAATATCATCTAATTTCAAAGAAAAAATAGATTATTTAAAATCCTCATTGATTTTGCTGAAGATAAATGTATATCTTATCAATTCTAGAAGACAAACTAAAAATCAAAGAGGATAAATAGATAGAGAGAAGATCAATGGATGAGATGAAGCAATTTAGATTCAGATTTAGGCTTGAAATAATTTAGCATTTTAATCATATATTTTGATACTGAAACTCAAATCTAATTATTCAAGATGCTATAGAAATACGACTTATAGGGCTACAATTCTTTTGTTGATCACATATTCCAATTCCATCATTTGATAAGTGATATTCAGCAATCTACATGCCATTAAGCTGCAGATCAGAATTGAATTTTTGCATAAATTAAATTAAGTTTAGAGATAAGGGAAGAATTCAAATTCATAAATATGCAGCTCTTCCTATCTTCATATGCGTTCTATCCCTCTGGTTTTCTCCTATAAATACTCTCATACCTTGAAGGCAGAAAGCATACCACTCCACATAGAGATTTAGTTTAGTTTTTCTTTTCTTCTTCAATATAATTTTTATTTTCTTTATTTTATTTTATTTTTATGCTAGAGAGAGTTACATGATCAAAAGAGAGAAAGAGTTATTGTAGAGTGACACTATTGTAATCTTTTCTTCAAGAAGCTTATATTGAAGGTGACAATTAATGGAGGTTTCCCACTTTTCTCATTGTGCTTAATCATGCCGAAGCCTTTCTTTCCTTTATTCTTTTCTACTACTTTGCTTTACTCAATGCTAAGGTATATTTCATTATGGTTCAATAGTAGTGGTAAATATTCTTCCTTTATTTCTTTTTATTTTTGATTTTTGACACTTTCTTTATCTCTTTTTGTTTCCTTTTCTTTTATAACTAAAATATAACAATACCACCAGCTCTTCATCTACCATCTCTTTCTTAACTTAACATAACAATTTTATGTTCTTTTTATAAAACTGAGAAGATAAATATTAATTAGTTTCGATAAATTAAAAGAGAGAAACTTACACAACACTTCTATCGCTGTCCCTCCCTATGGATCACGATTTAGCCCTAGGCTACATGGTAGAATTGAGGACCTAGCACTGTTATAAATTCCTGTATTTTTCTGCGCAGGTTTGGCTCGATTATAATTTTGGCACCGTTGCTGGGGAGGGAAAGTAAGTTTTCTTTATTTTTAATTTACTTTAACAAAGTAATCCCTTTTTCTTCTTTGTTTTGGTATACAGGGGCTAATTATAGAAAACTAGGAGCTGCAATGGACATACTACTACTCTGTGCCTTTGTCCAAGAAGGCAGAGTATCAGAGCCCACAACTATGGTGAACTACTAACTGTAGTCTCTTGCAGGTTGTTTTTTAGAGATTAGCTCTCTACAGTTATTAGTTTATCTGTTTAACTCACTCTGTACATATCACTAATCAACAGTAACTTATTGCTTTGTAAATACTAAAAAATGTTTAGACTCTTGCATCTTAGGGCATCTGTCTAGTTCGTTTCTTTACATTACTGTTGAAGAGTACTGGAGTAAAGGTATGTGTGTGTTGCATATAGTTTAGGAAACATATTTTGAGTGACTCATATTGCTTGAATGTTACCTTTTGCTTTATACTTGTACATTGCACTAAAAAGACTAAGGGCATATGCTTAAACAAGATAAGGTGGGAAAGTCATTACCCTTCCTTAGCCCAAAAAACCATCTCCTCACTCACTAACTGAGCCTAACATAAAATTGAGTAAATGTTCGCCCTAGGGACATCTCGAACTCAAATAGGGATTGACCTAAGGGGGAAGTTGTTAGAAGTTAACTCTTGTCAAATTGGTGTCTAAGGTTGGGGATTGAGGGGCAAAACACCGAAGGTTGGTGGTTTGACATAATTAGGCCCGTTGCTTAGGAACGGATACCTCCCACCAATCTTGCCCCTACCTGGCCGATTAACTTGTGGTCAGGTTCTGCAATATACCTCCTGTGGATAATCAACAGTTAGGAGTCATCTAGGTCTAAGCTCTACCCTAACATAGCCTAGATTTTTCTTTATTTTCTTATTTAATTATTTGTTTGTTTTTATTTGTTCTTGTGAAAATGGATTATAATCACAATTATTCTGATTGTAACTCAAATCCATATGTCACCCCAACCTCTTTCAAATTCAGATATTACCAACCTGACATTTCATAACTCTAACAAACCAAGTATGCCAGATTGGTCTTATCCGAATCAATATATGCCCCAATCCAGTACTATAAATAAGAATGGGACAATCATCACTACTCTTCACTGAGTCAGTGAGGATACAACTCCCTCGAGTCTTACTATCAACAACCTTACCAACAAACAGCTTCATATAATCTATACCAAGACCAACCTATAGAAGAGAAATCTTCTTTAGAAAAGACATTTGAAGCCTTCCTTGAGTCCACACGATAAGTACAAATCATAGGGGACTCAATTCTCCCAAACAATTCCCAAATCCAAGATTCTTACTCTAATTTTCAAGTCCAACCACAACAAGAAGAACCTGTTGACTTAGAAAAGATTATGGAATTCATGATTCAGTTCTAAAATGATTGTATTCAATCCCAAACGGATTGTCTCAAATCTCTTAATAGGCTAGAAGCAAAAATGAGTCATTTGGTCAACACAATTAATGATAGGAATGACGAAACTCTGCCTAACACATTTTCGACCACTCCTAATTCTTCTAGCCATATTGACGAAGAATCATGGCATCTTAGATATTTTAACCAAGATTCAATTTCACCACAAAACTTTGAACTTGATCAATATCAACCCATTGCCAAATTGGCAAGTTTTCATTTCAATGAGATTGAACTTGAAGATGAATGTGATAGTGATTCCCAATTTGTGATTTAGTTCCACTTTTTGAATCTATACTGACTCCGATTTTCTTACCCGATTTGGACCCAATTCTGAAGCCAACACTGATTCCTATTCCCGTAGAGCTTGGATATGAACCAACTATATTGGATAGTCACATTCGATTGTTGGAAAATAAATGTGAACTTGAATTCTATGATTTGGACCAAACCTATGAATCAACTCTGACTCTCGAACCAAAATTTGATTTGAGTTTATACCTGAGTCAGTATCGAATCCTATTCCTTTCATTGTTGAGCCCAAATCATCCATTCCACAAAATAACATTCCACTGTTGGACTAAGGTTTAGATCAATATTACTCCGTGATGATATCCTAAGATTGGTCATATAACCGAAAAAAATATCATGCTAGGATCTTGCACGATCCTATTCATATTGGGGATTATAAAAATGTTAATAGGAAAAAGGTTATAAAAGGTGGGTCATGAAAATTCACAGTATCTAGATTGGGCAGAAACGCTTGGCCCAATGAGACCACCACCGGAATCACCACCTTGAGGTGAAAATTTCCTTCCCTTTCTCCTTTTTCATGTATTATTGCATTTCATTCATACATAGAGGATAATGCATAAGTTAGGTGTAGGGGAGGGTTTATTAACATGCTAACTTTACCAATCTAAAAAAAAAAATCCTTTCTTTAAAACTTTTTGGAAAGGAAAATAATACTTTGAATTATTTTTTTAAGAAATTAAGTTAATTTTAAGAAATAAGAGGATCATAATTAGGATTTCTTATACTTGGTCAAAAAAAATTATTAGAAAGAAAAATTAGAAAAGTAATTTAGTCTTAATTTTTATCTTGATGGAATATGAATACTTTATATACATACACACTTAGGGTTCTAAAACAAAGATTCTTATGCCTTATATAAAAAATATATATATACATATATCAAAAAAAAATCCTCTGATTAAGCTGGGCATTTGCGCCTCATAAAGCATAAGTATTCACGCCTAAAAGTGGTTCATATAAATAAAAATCCTTGATTTGTGGCCTTATTTGCTCGAGTCCTAGGTCCTTGGGGTGCTTTCTCACCCGGTGCCCTAAAATCGTCTTGTTTGGGAGTCACCGACTAAGGCTCGTTACATGGGCAAATTAGAAAGCCTAATAAAGTTAACGGATATTACTGCCATAAAAAAAGAAAAAAGAAAAAATAATAATAAGGCATAATAGTTAGAGTTGAAGAATTCTAAGCCAAATTTTTACGGTCACAAGATGCATATGACTCAGGGTAAAATAATAGACTAGATGAGAAATACAATTTTAATCCTTACCTTGATTAAAACAAGTTTTTAAATAAAGACTAAGTTTAGAAATGACTATGTTTTGATAATTCTATGACTTATAAATTACTTGAAATTTTACATTAATACTTCAAATATTTTTTCCTTTCAAAATGCGTTTTCAAAAAAATACTAACAATTCATTTCTTTTTCTTCATGGATTTTGTGGGTGCAATCTACTGAAAATCCTTACGAGACAAAACTCGTCCTTTAGGGGTAATCTAGAGGTTTAACGACTTGTTGCACGTGCTAAGTGCAACCAAAATTTCTACAAAAGTGAGTTAAGTTTGGTCAGTTTAGTTTTTCTTTTCTCTTTGTTTTGCTCGAGGACGAGCAAAAGATAAGTGTGGGGGTGTGTTTGGACACATTTATTGCATAAATATTATTACATTTCTACATATATTCTGTATGAATATTGCAAATAATTTGTCTTAATATCCTAATTCATGTAGGGTATGATAGGGAGAAGATAATCATGAAATTTATTCAATTAAATTCAAAATTTAAAGAAAGGGGATCGATTCAAATCCAAAGGTTATAAAAGCTATGTTATCTGAAAACTAGATAAATCAGATAAGATAATATCATCTAATTTCAAAGAAAAATGGATTATTTAAAATCCTTATTGATTTTGCTGAAGACAAATGTATAACTTATCAATTCTAGAAGACAAACTAAAAATCAAAGAGAATAAATGGATACAGAGAAGATCAATGGATGAGATGAAGCAATTTAGATTCGGATTTAGGCTAGATATAGTTTAGCATTTTAATCATAACTTTCGCTACTGAAACTCAAATCTAATGATTCAAGATGCTATAGAAAGAAAACTTATAGGGCTACAATTATTCTATTGATTACATGTTACAATTTGATTATTTGTAAGTGATATTCAGCAATCCACATGCTAATAAGCTATAGATCAGAATTGATTTTCTGGAGAAATCAAATCAAGTTTGGAGATAAGGGAAGAATTCAGAAATTCAGAAATATAAAGCTCTTCCTATCTTCATACGCGTTCTATCTCTCTAGTTTTCTCCTATAAATACCCTCATATCTCGAAGGCAGAAAGCATACCACTCCAGAGAGAGATTTAGTTTAGTTTTTCTTTTCTTCCTCAATGTAATTTTTATTTTCTTTATTTTATTTTATTTTTAGACTAGAGAGAGTTACATGATCAAAATAGAGGAAGAGTTATTATAGAGTGACACTATTGTAATCTTTTCTTCAAGAAGCTTATAATGAAGGTGACAATCAATGAAGGTTTCCCACTTTTCTCATTGTGCTCAATCTTGCCGAAGCCTTACTTTCCGTTATTCTTTTCTACTACTTTGCTTTACTCCATGCTAAGGTAAATTTCATTATGGTTCAATAGTAGTGATAAATATTCTTTTTTTATTTCTTTTTATTTCTGATTTTTGACACTTTTCTTTATCTCTTTTTGTTTCTTTTTCTTTTATAATTAAAATATAACAATACCACCATCTCTTCATCTACCATCTCTTTCTTAACTTAACATAACAATTTTATGTTCTTTTTATAAAATTGAGACGATAAATATTAATTAGTTTCAATATATTAAAAGAGAAAAACTTACAGAACGCTTCCATCGCTGTCCCTCCCTGTGGATCACGACCCGTTAGCCCTAGGCTTCACGGTAGAATTGTGGACTAGCACTGTTCTAAATTTCTTTAATTTTCTGTGCAGGTTTGGCTCGATCAGAGAGTCCGAAGGCTAAAGTACGCTCGGGGTCTAAGAGCACTCTCGGTGGCTACCACGAAACCCATAAGGATGCAGGCCTAGACCATTGGGTAGCCAGCACGAGAGTGGGCAGAAACCCAGAGTCGATACAAGAGTATCTGCATGAGATGTTAGTACCATACGAGCATGCATACAAACATGGTAATATTTAGACTACCGTGGAGTGGAGAATTCCAAAGGCTGATTTGGCCCAGAGGCCGAGGAGAGAGCCTGGAGACTAACAATCACGAAGGGTCGGCCACGCATAGTATAAAGTAGTGAAAAGAGTACATCACAGTCATAGTATATGTGCAAGAAGTAAAGTATCCTAGTACAAGTATTCATCACAGGAATATACATGTACAATCATAGGCACTTGGCCACATACAATTACAGGGGTCACTGCCTAATACAGAACACATTTAAATATAAAATAAAATACACGTCAACTCGACAAAGCGAGGAACCCAAATCAAGGGGAAGACATTCACCTAAATCTTCAGAAAAGCTGAAAACTTTGAAATCCCAGGAACTCGTGAACACGCCATAAAATATATTTATATATATAATTTTTAGAGAGAGCTAGGGAGAGAAGAAAATTTAGAGAGAGAAAGAGGAAAAACTAGAGAGAGAAAGACTAGAGAGAAAGATGAGAGAGAGTTAGAGAGAAAGATGAGAGAGTTAGAGAGGGAAAAAGGGAGAACTAGAGAGAAAGACTAGAGAGAGTTAGAGAGGGAAATCTAGAGAGAGGAGGAAGAGGGATAGAAAGAGAAAGAATGAGAGAGAGGTGATTGTTATTCATTTTTTGCATATTTTACCACATCCATACCATGCATATTGCAAATAAAAATGTAATTTTTAATCCTTTTCTCTCTATTGTAGGATCTATAATCAAAGCAACACAACACTAGAGGGGGGTGAATAGTGTTTATAAAAAATTAAACAAACTACTTGCAGGAAATTAAAGTAATCACAAGATTAACACAGAAAATACAAACGCAAACAACGGAGATTTATCCTGGTTCGGTCCTTGTGACCTACATCCAGTCCCCAAGCAAAATGCTTGAGATTTTCCCTTTCTTTACTTGTGTACACCCACAACAAATGCCTTGTACACCACTTGACGAACACCCTTTGCCAAATGTGCACAACTTCTCTTCCACCAAGAGAACACGCCTTGTACAACTTTCTTCTACTCCCAAGAAGACGCCTTGTATAAAATCTTCTTTGAAATGAATACAATGATTTCCTATAGCCTTGATACAGAATGTGTAGTGGACAAGGTTCAGTATAGGAAAGTTGAACTTCAGAATCCTTCACTTAGGAAATGGCTTTTGGTGAAGAACTGAAGTTGGAGATTCAGTTTTCAGGTTTCTGGAAATTTTCTTTTGGAAAAACTGATGGAATGAATTGGTAAAAAGCCTTAGGAATAACTTCCCTATTTATAGATGTAGACTAGGATCAGTTAGGGTAGTTATGGAACCAATTCAGACATTTTAAACGTTGGAAAACGTTGTCAAATGGATCAGATAAGAGAAACTGTCTAACAGTCAGAAACTGCTTATAGTCGACTAGGATACTGAGTTAGTCGACTAGCCTAGGCAAAACTTCAACTATTAGTCGACTAGGTTTAGAGATTAGTCGACTAGGGAAATGTCTGTTGGAAAAATTGGTTTCTGGATAACTGAATATAGTCGACTAGAAATGTCTGTTGGTCGACTATAAACTTTGTTAGTCGACTTAGGAATTTGGTGTAGTCGACTAAGTTTTGATTCAGAAAGAAACAGAGAGTTGGATAATTTTTGTATCTAATATTAGTCGACTTGGAAACTGGGTTAGTCGACTAGAGTATCTGTTAGTCGACTAGGTAGGAAAGTCAAGTCGACTAATTTGCATTCAGAGTCCAAACAGAGAGTTAGGATTTTGGTTTTGGAATGGACTAGTCGACTAGAGGTTTTTGGCAAGTCGACTAAGTTGTTAGTCGACTATATCAATAGGGCAAGTCGACTAGGAAAGGATTTTTGTGTAAGTTATCAAGGCTTTTCATATTTTTCTAAGTTACACAACAACTTTCCAAAATCACCCAAAATCTTCAATAATCTTCATCTGAGGTAGAGCAATCATCATGAGGTAGAAGTGTTTGTCCATCATCAAAATCTTGCAATTTGAGAGGCTTCAACATCTTGAATTTGTTAGGTTCCAACATTCTCCCCCTTTTTGATGATGACAACATATGTTTATGATGACTCCCCCTGCAACAAAACTCCCCTGCAGTAACTAGGTTATAAGAAATATATTGCCCTTGCAGAAAATGTTAAGTTGCACCTGCATGGTCATATGTTAGTATCCATAACATATATATGTCAAATAACTTTGATTTTGTCACAAAGTTGCACAAAACATAACATGCAGAATTGTCAGATTGAAATTTTCAGAACATAACCAGTTAGCCAACAAAGCTAACAGAACATTAACAGAACACATAGAAACATATAACATGGATACACAGATATCATGGATACACAGAGCACATAACACAGATAATCAGATACACATATCACATAACACAATTCTCCCCCTTTGTCATTAACAAAAAGAGAAAATACATAGTCTTTAAACAAGAAAACTGACATAGTCTTTAAACAAATAACAGAAAATACATAAGAGTTTCAAAAGCAAAAACATAAATAAACGCCAACGCCAATATCTTTAATGCTCGGATCCGGGAGGAGGAGGTGGCGGGAAATGGATCTTGAGAAGACTTAGAATCGCCGCTTGAGTAGATTCAAAGGAATCCATCCGAGTCAGCAACAAAGATTGATTCTCAAGAATTTGAGACTGAGAATCGTGCAAAGCTTGTTGTTGGGTTTGAATAGATGCAATTTGAGCAGACATAGAATTGTAGAATGCATCAGCATATGGAGGTGGTTGAGTTGGAGGTGGATCATTGATAGGAGGTTGTGAAGAGGAAGATGGACCTTGAGGAGGACTATGTGGAGGTGAAGAGGGATATTGTGGAGGAGGATCAGACAGTTTCATGCGGTGTATGGCGGCACTATCAAACAATTCAAAGATTTTAACAACACTAGATTCGGAAGCTAGATCAACATGATATTTCCGAAAGATAGGTGTCAAGAAGGCGCCAAAAGGAAGGAATGAAGAATGATACTTGACCATAGTATCAAAGATGACCTTAGCCCAATTAACCTCGAGCCAAGCCATAATAGCATAGACACAAGAGGATAATTCCCTGGAGTAGTAATTGTAACTACCAGTTTTGGGACAGATATTATATGAGAGGATTCTACCAATAAGACGGGGAATAGGTTTGAGTTTATTATTGGTCATTGGCAATCTTTGGCCAGGTAGAAAGATTTGACTTAAGACATCCTCATCATCCATAACAATTTCATCAAGTGTGAGGCCGGTAAAAGGAATTGATAGGATACGACCAATAGATTTTATGGAAAGCTTTATGTGGACACCTTTAACATAGGAGTAAAGATGGATAGCATCCTCATTATCTTCATATGATAAGTTGGTGTAGAACAGATAAATGAGGAAGGGATAATATGCTTGTTTAAATTCAGTGGAAAACATATTATACAATCCACAAGTTCTCAAAAATGACATGATATCATATTGATAAAAATCATCATACTTGATAAATCTCCCTGGAATGATGTCTAAAGTTGACAGTCTAAGGTAATCAGCCTCTAGACCTAGATTCTTAAGGAATTTTTTAAAGTCAACAGTGGAGGATGATGATGAGGGGGTAAATTTAGTTTTCTTTGATTTTGACATGATGAAAACTAAATTGAAGGAAGATAATCAGTAGATAAGGAAAGAAATGACTGAGTGTTGAAAGATTATACCAAGAGACCAAGAACTGTGGAGAAATTTGAAGGAATTTGAACTGTGGAAGGCTGCTGCAGATTGTCTGTGCCCTAGCTTCTGGTCGACTGAAGATTCGGCTGGAATGAGAGAATGAGAGAAACCTAGGGTTTGGGTGAGGTAAAGAAAAGAAACCAAGGGTGAGGATCAATCCTGGAAAGAGATGAGTGGTCAGGATTAAAAGAGAGTGTAAACGGATCCTTAACTTAAAGAAATCGGGTCGGGTTTGAAGTTGAAATCCGAAAACAGAAAACAAAAAGTCACAGTTTTTAGTCGACTTACAGGACAATATTAGTCGACTAATAATAGGACTAGTCGACTAGTAATTTACTATAGTCGACTAACTTTTGACAAATCAAAAAGTGGAAGTTTCTGTTTCTCACAGGAGTCGACTAGGTAAAATTTCAAGTCGACTAAGGCTTCTATAAGTCGACTAATAAAAGTTGTAAGTCGACTAACTTTTGTAAAAAACTGCCTTTGAAAAAATCTAAAAAAAATGTTTAAAAATCTGAAAAATTACAAATACCCAAATCTCTTCTAAATTTAATAAAAGTATCTTCTTTCAGAGGTTTTGGGAATATATCAGCAACTTGATTATCAGTTGATATAAAATTTAATGAAATGTCACCTTTTAAAGCATGATCACGTAAAAAATGATGTCTAATATCAATATGTTTGGTACGTGAATGATGAACAGGATTTTTAGATAAATTAATAGCACTGGTATTATCACACATAATAGGTGAGTTTGTGATAGTCATGTCATAATCAAGTAAGGTCTGTTTCATCCATATAATTTGTGCACATGCAACACTAGCAGCAATATATTCTGCCTCAGTTGTTGATAATGACACAGAATTTTGCTTTTTACTGAACCATGATACTAGTGAATGTCCCAAAAGTGACAAGTACCACTAGTACTCTTCCGATCAGATTTACAACCAGCAAAATCAGCATCACTATACGATAATAAATCAAATGTGCATGACTTTGGATAAAATAAACCATAGTTGATTGTGTTATTTACAGTGTTCTAAATGGCGGCCACAGCGGCTACATCGGCCGGGGAAATTTATCGGGGATGGGGATATATCGGGGACATATCGGGGATATTTTCAAAAATCGGATGTCAAAATCAGACTGTAAATATACATATCTTCTTGTCTTAAATTGCATCTCAATAAGACAATATATGCATAAATTATATAAAGCTACATAAAACATCATACTTATATGTTTAAGATATACTTAACTCGATAACTTGCATTAAGCTTATAAATGCATAATCACTATCCAAGTGTAGAATCTTCACAAATGTCATATTGCCACATCGCTCGAATTACTCAAATATCTAACCTAGAAATTGAGTGTGAACGCTATATCGGGTCCAAAATCGTTGAAATTGCGGGCGATATATCGGGTCCATATCGATTTATCGGCAATTTTGGGTGAAAATCGCTATATCGGTTTGGATGTGCCAAATCATTGCGGCTAGGTGCCGTAAACGCAATATCGGCGCAATATCGGGGTTATATCGGGGATATTTAGAACACTGGTTATTTAAATATCTAAAGATCCTTTTCACTGCTTTAATATGTGATTCCTTAGGATTTGACTGATATCTAGCACATAAGCATACGCTGAACATAATATCAGGTCTACTTGAAGTAATGTATAGTAAAGAACCAATCATACCTCTATAGAGTTTCTGATCAACATTCTTACCATTTTCATCTTTGTCTAAAATGTCGTCGTACTCATTGGAGTATTCTTATGACCAGAATTTTCCATGCCAAATCGCTTTAGAAGTTCCTTAGCGTATTTGCATTGGAAAATGAAGATTCCATCCTTCATTTGCTTTATTTGTAGACCGAGGAAGTAAGTAAGTTCGCCCATATGGCTCATCTCAAATTCACTCTGCATGGTCTTAGAAAATTCTTGACAAAGATTATCGTTAGTAGAACCAAATAAAATGTCATCAACATAAATCTGAATAATTAAGATATCTTTATTAACATGTTTAATAAAAAGAGTAGTATCTGCTCTTCCCATTTTAAAATCAGAATTTAAAAGAAAACTTTTTAATCTATCATACCAAGTACGAGGTGCTTGCTTTAAACCATATAAAGCTTTTTTAAGTTTAAAAATATGGTTTGGAAATTTTTCATGTTCAAAACCTGGTGGTTGTTCAACATAAACAGTTTCCTTAATAATTCCATTTAAAAAAGCACTTTTAACATCCATTTGATAAAGTTTGAAATTTAAAAAACATGAGAAAGCAAGTAATATACGAATAGATTCAAGTCTTGCTACTGGTGCATAAGTTTCATCAAAATCAATACCTTCTTCTTGATTGTACCCTTGTGCTACTAACCTTGCCTTGTTCTTAATGACTTCACCGGATTCATCGAGTTTGTTCTTAAAGACCCATCTGGTACCGATGACAGGATGATCATTAGGACGTGGTACAAGATCCCAAACATCATTTCTTACAAATTGGTTCAACTCTTCTTGCATGGCAATTATCCAAAAATCATCCGCACATGCTTCGTTGATATTCTTCGGTTCAATGAGTGAAATGAAGGCAATTTGTGTCATGTAGTTCAACTTGGATCTCGTTTGAACGCCTTGATTTATATCTCCAATCACCAAATCTCGTGGATTATTCCTTACTTCAACATAGGCTTTCGGTAACTCGGTAGGAATCTCTTCATCTTTAGACATGTTAGTATCAACAGAAGATATAACAATATTATCATTAGGAGTATCTATGATATGATCATCATCATGTGGAGAAGTATTAGAAACAGGTTTAGTCAAGGATTCATCAAATTTAACATGTAATGATTCTTCAATAGTAAATGTTTTCTTATTAAAAATTCTATATGCTTTACTATGAGTAGAGTATCCAACAAAAATACCTTCATTGAATCTAGCATCAAATTTATCTAAAGCATCTTTTGTATTTAAGATAAAGCATTTACATCCAAAATCTTAAAATAAGAAACTTTTGGAATCTTATTATGAAACAATTCATATGATGTTTTATTTAAAAAAGGTCGAATAAGCACACGATTTAAAACATAACAAGCAGTAGCAGTAGCTTCAGCCCAAAAATATTTTGGTAAGTTACTATCCATAAGCATAGTTCTAGCACATTCTTGCAAAGTCCTATTCTTTCTCTCTACAACACCATTTTGAGGAGATGCTCTAGGAAATGCAAAATTATGTGTAATACCATACTTATCACAGAAATTTGAAAAAGATTCATTCTCAAATTCTCCTCCATGATCACTTCGAATAGTGACTATGTTTAGAGACTTTTGATTTTGAATTCTTTTACAAAAACTTACAAATTCATCAAAAGTATCATTTTTATTTTTAAGAAAAATTACCCATGAAAAACGTGAATAATCATCAACAATGACAAAAACATATCTACTCTTGTTTAATGAAGAAACACGAGTAGGACCAAATAAATTCAAATGCAATAATTCTAAAGGTCTTTTTGTAGAAACCAAATCTTTTGATTTAAAAGATGATTTAACTTGTTTTCCTAATTGACAAGAATCACAAAAATAATCCTTTTTAAAAGCAATTTTTGGAAGACCTTTAACTAAATCAAATTTAGAAATCTTAGAAATAGTTTTCATATTCAAATGACCAAATCTTTTATGCCATAAAAAATAATCATTATTTGAAGCAAGAAGACATAAATTATCATTTGATGACATGCATGCTATTGATAACTCATAAATGTTATTGTTTCGAAAACCTTTAAATAAAATATCTTTCATATTAGTATCATAAATAAGACAAGCATCTTTTTCAAAAACAATTTTATAACCCTTATCACATAATTGACTAATACTTAATAGATTGTGTTTTAAACCTCTTACCAAAAGAACATTTTCAATAAGGGTTTTGAAATATTACCAACAATGCCGGTACCAATAACTTTTCCTTTGTTATTGTCTCCAAATATCACTGTACCTCCCTTTTTGATTTGAACGGAAGATAGTAGTTGCATATGTCCGGTCATGTGTTTGGAACACCCACTATCAAGTATCCACTTTTCTTTATAAGGTACCTATAAGATAAAAACAATATGTATGGTACCCATCATGATAGGGTCCGAAAAAGATTAGCCTTTAGGAACCCAAATCCAATTGGAATTTGGTTTCCACTTGTTAGTATAAACATAATTCTTAGAATTACACACATCATGTATATAAGATGCAATATAAACATTTTTATCAACATTATTAAGATTCTTAGGAACCCATATATATTTGCATCTAATTCTTTTTGAAATAGTATTTCTTTTCACAAAGAATTATTATTATGAAGATGTGTAGATTTTACAAAATTGGTTTTTGAAAATCCAATACCAACATGAGTAGGTTTATACATCTTATCTTTTGAAAAACCAAGACCAAAATAATTGTTAGACATCTTTTGAGAAGATAATAAAACATTTAAATTCTCTTTTCCTTTATTAAACTTTGTTACATTTTTCAAAAGATCTTCATACTTATTTTGAAAACAATCATGTCTTTATCTAAAATAGAAATTCTAGAATTTAAAGAAATAGTTTCCTTTTTAAGTAAAGAATTTTCTTTTAAGAAAACTTCATTATCTCTTTTTAAACATGCAATCACTTTTTCAAAATCTTCATTTTGAGAACTAAGAGAAGATGTTTGAGAAACAAAACATGCATTTTCATGAATGAGTCTTTCATTTTCCTTTATTAAAACTTTATTTCTAATCTTTTCATTTTTGAAATTATTATAAAGTTCATTAAAGGCTTCTAATAAATCATCATAATCTTGTACCTCATCTTCATGGGCCATGAAGCAAATATTGGCGGTTTCCGTTGCTTCTTCTTCGTCCGAGGAAGATGAGTCGCTATCATCCCATGTTGCTTGAAAGGCTTTCTTCTTCTTGTTGAACTTGTTGAACTTGTTGGACTTGTTGAAAGTCTTGAAGTGTTCTTTTGATTTCATCAATGGACAATCCTTCTTCATGTGGCCTGGTTTGTTACACTTAAAACAAGTAGGAGTATCGTTAGTATCTTTATTCTTATTATACTTACCTTGTTTTAAGAACCTTTTGAACTTTCTTGAAAGCATGGCCATTTCTTCTTCATCTTCATCCGAGTCGTCCGTATCTGAAGTTGCATGGAAGGCAAGAACTTTCTTCTTGGATTGATGTTGTTGTTCGTCCTTCTTTCTTTCTTCTATTTGCACTTCATATGCCATTAGATAACCGATTAGGTTTTCTAATGTCATAGTTGAGAGATCGTTCGCCTCTTCAATGGCGGTTGTCTTCTTCTCCCATTCCGGTGTGAGTGCTCGAAGGATCTTACGGACTCGTTCAACTTGAGTGTAGTCCTTTCCAAGGGATGCAAGAGTGTTGGTGATGTCGGTGAACCTTGTAACCATTTCGGATATGGTTTCGTTCTCCTTCATCTTGAACAATTCAAATCTGTGGACAAGAACAGATATCTTAGATTCTTTAACTTTATTCGTACCTTCGTGTGTTACCTCAAGTGTATGCCATATTTGATGTGCAGAGGTTGATGTTGACACACGGTTGAACTCTTCTTTGGTTAAGGCACAAAATAGAGCGTTCATCGCCTTGGCATCAAGATTTGCATTCTTCTTTTGATCTTCATTCCAAGCATCGTAGTTGGTTGTAGGCTTGGTGTACGTCGCTTCTACAATGTTCCAAAGATCGTAGTTGATCGACTGCAAGTAGATCTTCATTCTACACTTCCAATAATTGTAATTGGTTCCGTCAAATAGCGGTGGTCGTTGTGTAGAATGCCCCTCTTTGAATTGGGAAGATTGGAACTCCGTTGCCATCCTTGTATGGTTGTTGCCTTGAACCCGCTCTGATACCAAATGTAGGATCTATAATCAAAGCAACACAATACTAGAGGGGGGGTGAATAGTGTTTATAAAAAATTAAACAAACTACTTGCAGGAAATTAAAGTAATCACAAGATTAACACAGAAAATACAAACGCAAACAACGGAGATTTATCCTGGTTCGGTCCTTGTGACCTACATCCAGTCCCCAAGCAAAATGCTTGAGATTTTCCCTTTCTTTACTTGTGTACACCCACAACAAATGCCTTGTACACCACTTGACAAACACCCTTTGCCAAATGTGCACAACTTCTCTTCCACCAAGAGAACACGCCTTGTACAACTTTCTTCTACTCCCAAGAAGACGCCTTGTACAAAATCTTCTTTGAAATGAATACAATGATTTCCTATAGCCTTGATACAGAATGTGTAGTGGACAAGGTTCAGTATAGGAAAGTTGAACTTCAGAATCCTTCACTTAGGAAATGGCTTTTGGTGAAGAACTGAAGTTGGAGATTCAGTTTTCAGGTTTCTGGAAATTTTCTTTTGGAAAAACTGATGGAATGAATTGGTAAAAAGCCTTAGGAATAACTTCCCTATTTATAGATGTAGACTAGGATCAGTTAGGGTAGTTATGGAACCAATTCAGACATTTTAAATGTTGGAAAACGTTGTCAAATGGATCAGATAAGAGAAACTGTCCAACAGTCAGAAACTGCTTATAGTCGACTAGGATACTGAGTTAGTCGACCAGCCTAGGCAAAACTTCAACTATTAGTCGACTAGGTTTAGAGATTAGTCGACTAGGGAAATGTCTGTTGGAAAAATTGGTTTCTGGATAACTGAATATAGTCGACTAGAAATGTCTGTTGGTCGACTATAAACTTTGTTAGTCGACTTAGGAATTTGGTGTAGTCGACTAAGTTTTGATTCAGAAAGAAACAGAGAGTTGGATAATTTTTGTATCTAATATTAGTCGACTTGGAAACTGGGTTAGTCGACTAGAGTATCTGTTAGTCGACTAGGTAGGAAAGTCAAGTCGACTAATTTGCATTCAGAGTCCAAACAGAGAGTTAGGATTTTGGTTTTGGAATGGACTAGTCGACTAGAGGTTTTTGGCAAGTCGACTAAGTTGGGTTAGTCGACTATATCAATAGGGCAAGTCGACTAGGAAAGGATTTTTGTGTAAGTTATCAAGGCTTTTCATATTTTTCTAAGTTACACAACAACTTTCCAAAATCACCCAAAATCTTCAATAATCTTCATCTGAGGTAGAGCAATCATCATGAGGTAGAAGTGTTTGTCCATCATCAAAATCTTGCAATTTGAGAGGCTTCAACATCTTGAATTTGTTAGGTTCCAACATCTATTTTTGCAGGTCCATATTCTAATTGAGAAAAGGCCCAAAATCCCTTTAATTATCAAAAATTAAAGGAAAATAAATCAAAGCCCAAAAGAGAGCCCAAAAGTTGAGGCCAGGATCTGGAGAAATCCACGCGCCAATTCAAACTTCCAGAAGGACCACGTGGCTAACAACCTACGAGATACGCGCAACAGAAATCTCGGCCTCAACGGCCTTGTAACTGCCGCATATCCACAGCAACTGCCGCAGATCTGTGGCAGTTACAAGGTTGTTGAGCCCGGGATTTTCTCCAACAACCCAGGTTCTAGAGGCTTCTCTCTGAGGCTATAAATACACCACCAGGGCCTTTACAAAAATCAGAGGACAGAGGAGAGAGGAGAGAATAGAGAAAGAAATTGTATTTTGATTTTTCTCTAGGTTTTGTTTCTCTTAGTCTTCTTCCTCCCTAGAAATTCTGCAAAAAGAGAGATTGTGAGAGAGAGAAATCTTGTGTAAATCAAGGTGTGACAACTTGTGAAGCAAGGTTTAATCCAATCTCTTTTCTCTACTTGAGCATTTTCTAGCACTTTACTTGCATTCTTTCATTTCAAGCTTTACTTCAATTGCACTCTTATTCATGAATTGCTTTTCTTTTCTTGTAATGGCTAGTAGCTAATTTCTTCTACATGACTAGCTAACAACTAATCTTGCTTAACTTCTAACTCTTGGGTGAATGTAATTACTTCATCTTGCAATTGTTGAGTCTATTTTATCCATGATGAAGATGATGGGTTACTTTCATGCTTGGCAATTTCTTGTTGTAATTCTCCATATGATTCATGTGTGCCTCATTTAGAGCCTTGTCTTTAGAACAAGTGCCTTGATGGAACATGGAGATGGATCACCAACCATATGCTATTTGTTGTACAACTTCTTTACTTCAATTAATGAATGTTGTATCTTCTTCCTTAGCATCCCTTGAGTGGCAACTCTTTTGATTCCACCATTGAAAGTCTATCTTGAAGGCCTATGACATCAATGAGGCTACAAGACAATTCCAAGAAGATCACCCGTCAATCAAGTGGGAAAGTAACTAGACCAACACACAAGACAAACATATGCCGATGAATCAACATGAGGCAAGCATCATCCTAACGGAGATTAGTAAGTTAGCAAGTTAGTAATGTTAGCTAGTCATGGCTTTTCTCATTTAAAAATCTTCTACAAGTTTTCATTCTTTTAGTATTAATTCCAAAGCAAATCTTGCCTTCGATTCTTTTCATTTTATTTCCATAGTTTTCATTTCATGTACAAACCAACCACCAATTCTTTCATTTCTTTTTCCATGTCTTTTGCATTCTTTTAAAACAAAGAAGAACTTTCATTTTCTATCTTCACATTAAACCGTAAAGCTTCCATCACGAGCTCTCCCTGAGGATTTGACCCGTATAGCTTGTGCTACTACGGTGATTTGGAAAGGATACATCAATCATTTTAAATATATTGTGGAGTGATCAAGCACCTAAGGTTGACTCTAAACCTTCTCTCTTTTGTTGAATATTTATGCAATCTACCACACTATCTCCTTTCCCCAATCAAAATTTTTGGCGCCATTGCCGGGGAGAGCAACGGTTTTTGATTTCAAGTGAAGAACTAAACGAATCTTCTTCTCTGTTGCAGGTTACAGGTGAAGAGAACAGGAAACTTTGCATTGCAGTGACATATAAGTGGCTCTGGGCTTCTGCTCTTGAAAGCAGAAACCAGTTGCCCTCTGACTTGCCGCAATTCCACGGCAAAAGCCGCAGATTTGCGGCAAGGAGGAGTTAACTACTGACCTAATTTCTGCAGGGCTGCTTGCTCTGCAAAATACAGCTGCTGCAATACTTAAATTTGTGTATGCTTCACCTTATATCTACTAATAATCATCAGTAAAAAATTTGTTGCAAAGTTAAAAATTGATTAGACATTTGCATTTCTAGGCACGTGTCTTTTCAATTCTTTTACTTTACTGTTGAAGAGTGCTGGATGCAAGGTACGTGTGCATTGCATATTGACTAGGACTCACTCCTTGTTTGATTTTTATAGCTTTGAGTGAACCTTGTTTGTTTATAACTGTACACTTGCACCAAACTGATTTTAAGGGCATCACCCATAAATAAGATAAGGTAGGGGATTTCATTACCCTTTCCTTAGCCAAAAAACCACCATCCCAGCACTCACTAACCTAAGCCTAATTAAAAAAAAAAATAGATGTTTGCCCTAGGGACATCTCGGACTCACTTAGGAGATTATCCTAAGGGGGAAATCTAGAGAGAGGAGGAAGAGGGATAGAAAGAGAAAGAATGAGAGAGAGGAGAGTGAGATCAGAGAGAGGCTAGAGAGAGAACAGGGAGAGAGAGAGTGAAAGATGTGAGAGAGAGGTGAGAGAGAGGGCGACACTCTGCCCACGTACAGGGGTCCAGGGGCCCCCCTGGCCGTACAAGGCCGCCGGTGACGCACCGGTGACGCCCAGCCCTGGGGTGGCGCCGGCCACCCCCAAAGAAGAGGGGGAAAAGAGGAGGGGTTTTAGGTTTGGTGATGGAGAAGTGTAGTGGTGGTGGTGGAGGATTGGGTGGTGGTTGGAAGTGGAATTAGAGATGGATTTTGGTGGAATTGGAGGAGAGGGATGGAGGAGAAGAAATAGGGGAGGAAATGGCTAGAGTTATGAGGTGGAATTGGTGGTTGTGGTGGTGGAGGTTGTGATGGGTGAGAGGAGGAAGAAGATGGAGATGGGTTGATTGTGGTGTTAATGTTGGTGATTGAGATGGAGGAGAGGGAAGAAGATGAGGGATGAGATGGCCAGAGTTTGGAGGGGTTCTTCACCGGCGACAGTGGCCGGAGGCGTCCGGCCAAAATGGAGAAGAAGAAGAAGAAAATGGAGAAGAAGAGAAGAAAGAAAGAAAAGATAGGAAAAAGAAAAGGAAAAGGAAAAGAAAAACAGAGAGAGATTGATGGGGGAGATGGGAGGAGGATATGACCGGCCCCACGTGGGTGTGGGTCGGTCAGTGGAATCAGTGGGAAAGGAAAAAAAATGAAAGAAAGAATGAAAAGGAAAGATACTTTAAAATAATATTAAAATAATGTTAGAAAATATCGACTGCTCTAAAAAAATCTCCAAAAATACCCAGAGGTAGAAGTCATCATCATA
The DNA here is from genome assembly GCA_038442645.1 of Agave tequilana. NCBI lineage: Eukaryota > Viridiplantae > Streptophyta > Magnoliopsida > Asparagales > Asparagaceae > Agave > Agave tequilana. The sequence goes on from JAVJIF010030223.1 coordinate 139,108, forward strand.
AGGAATAGTATAAATTGATTTTTAGAAATAAAATCCCATTTTCAAATTAAAAATCCTGAAGTCAACCGTCGATACCGGTCTACACCGGTTCGGCTGAATTTTGATAAATTCTGAAAAATCTCAAAAATGTATTAAAGGAGAAAATATGATTCTAAGAAGTAATGTGAAAGCGAAATCCATAAATTCAACTCCAATTGGAAAAAATCTTGGAAACAGCTAGCGATACTGACCGACACCAAATCCGGTGGAGTTTTGATAAATTCAGAAAAATCTCAAAAACAGTATTTAGGTAGAAAATATGATTTTAAAAAAATTTGAAAGCTATTTTTAGAAATTCAACTCCATTTGTAAGTTAAAAATCTGAGAATCGATCAAACGGCACTGGTCGACACTGGTCATGAAGATTGACAATTTAATTCTAAAAAATCTCAGAAAATCATAAAAAATCTATAATATTAGAAAATGATGTTTGAAACTAAAATTGATTAAATCTGACTATTAAAAAGACTAAATTGAGTAATACACTAGGATTAGGTCTCCAGTTCAGACTAGGCTAACTCGGAGTCCACGAATCTGGATCCAAAGCAAAAGGATCATATAAATAATTCATAATACAAAACAAATACAGGAAGTAAATTGAAAAATACAATCAAAAAATCTGAATACGCAACTAAGTACGTACTCTGGGAGAGGGGTGTTACATTGCCTGTACTGATACTTAGCGTATATATGTGAGGGTATTTCTGACCTATGTATATACGTCGCAATAACATCTCCGTACCCGCGGGATCGGGCCGTTACAGAAAAAGTAATAGGGGTAGTTATAACTGAGATGCACGGCTCATTTTTAGTTGAAACGCGGGCTTAAGCTCCGCGTTTAGCCATTGAGATAATGCTGGACATGGGCCTCGAGCCCTGTGTTTTGGCATTGCTGTGGTATTGAGACGTGATTAGTCTCTAAAATTGCATATTTAATATCACATCTTCACATTTATTTAATATTAAATCCTATTTATAACACCTGTCTTGTATGTTTCTAGGTTCATGGCATGAAATGAAGAAGAAGCCAAAAAATCCCATTTAATTGGTGATTAAAAGCCTACAAAAGTAGCCATTAATCTTGGAGGGTGGTTTCTCAAAATCGGGTGCTCAAATCTAGAATCCAAGAGGTATAGCAGACAGGGAGACAAGTAGGGAGCACACAGCAGGCAGCGCGACGAGCGCGGCCCCAAAAGTATCGCGAAAACACGACAAAAATCGCGTTTCTGCGGAAAGAGCTTGGAGCCACGCATTGTGATTTGATGTGCGTCTCCGTACACACTCTCTGGTGCCTCCTTTCGCCTATATATACCCTGGGATTTCCAGAGCTGAAGGGGAAGGAGTTTTGTGGAGAGTTTTTGGGTTTTCTTCTCCATTTGTGTAGTTTTTAGGGTAGTTTAAATTAGTTCTTTTCTTTTTACTCTTTTATTTTTTTCATTTCTTATAGATCTTGTAATAGGAAAGAGAGTAGTACATAGGATGAAAGCAAGAGGCTTGAAATAGAGGGTGACACTCTATGAAAGGTTCTCTCTTTATCTCTACTTGTTTTCTTCTCTCTAAATCCTTTTACATGCTTAGCTAATTTTCTCTCATAGCAACAAGCTACTAACCACTAACTTGCTAACTTCTTACTTGATAATCCACATGAATCTAATAGCCTTTACTCGACCTTACTCTAGTAAGAGCCATTGATGGCTTATGATGATGAATTCTAACACTCTGACATCCTAACTCTCTAACAAGCTAACATTATATTATTCCATGCTTGCTGTTGTTTAGTTTTGATGGTTTAAGTGTAACTTGCACTTGTTTGTTGAGTTTGAATGTGATGAGTTATCTTATGGGTCATGCTTTGAAACACTCTTAAACCAAAAAATAATTATGGCCAAGGATACATGTGAGGCAATTATCACTAAGAGGTTATCATGTTAGTGGAGCCATTAGTAGTTAGTAGCCATGAGTTTTCTTTCCTTTTTACTTTATTTTGGATATATCTCAAAAATCACAAATACTTTCTCTTCAATGTTTCCCACCTTTTTGTTTTCATCGTACTCTTCTCTTTCCACCTTTTCTTTTCTTTTCTTTTTAATTCTTTAAAACATTGAAAAAACTTTAACACAGGCGTGAACATACCGGTAGAGCTTCCATCGCTTCCCGTCCCTGTGGATTAAACCCGTTTAGCCTCTATGCTATAACGGAATATCGAGGAAGCCAAAGCACGCTTTTAACTCATGATTTTAAAATATACACTTTTCGTGCACGATCCCCCCCGATCAAGACGCGGACGTCGAGCTTGGCTGAGATGCGGGCTTCGAGCCCCGCGTCTTGGCTTTGCAGTGATGCTGAGATGAGGGCTTCGAGCCCTGCATCTTGGCTTTACAGTGATACTGAGACGCGGGCTTCGAGCCCCGCGTCTTGGCTTTGTAGTGATGCTGAGACGCGGGCTTTGAGCCTCGCGTCTTGGCTTTGTAGTGATGCTTTCAAGCCTCACATCTTGACACTACATCAATGATTTTTATCAGCCATGCATCTGAAGTATGGGCTCTGCATTTGATGACTTATTTTCAGTGATTTTTGGACAGTCTACAGAACCCCCTCCAAAGTTTTCAAAACTTTGCGGTTGGCTGGGATGGGTTTTGAAACACTTTGGACTTTTCTTTTGGTAGCAAACTCTCAAGACTGGGCTGGCAATCTCCGGAGAAACCTTGAGCTCAGTTTTGTCTGGATCCTGGTCTTCGTAAGTGTACTATTAAACTCTTTGAAGCCACTAGAGATGATCATTCTGAGTGTCTAGATACGCAGTCCAAACCTCCTCAGTGCTCTGAGCTAGTTGTTGGTGTACTATTGAACCGGAGAAATAGTCATCTGCTTTCACCAGTATACTATTGAACCGATTACAGAAGCAAAGACTGAACACAGATCTTATAGACGCAAAGGTCATGCTATCTTGAAGACGCAGACCTCATCTGAAGTAGAAACGCAACTCAAGAACATCGAAATGGAGACGTAGCTCTCACTTTGTTGAAATGGCGTAGATTTCGAGGCGGAGACACAGATTTCTCTTTGTTGAAGAAATGCGGCTCTGCTATTTTGCCAGGTACAATTTCCTTCGAAGTGAAATTGCACCTTTCACTTGATGTAGAAATGCGGCTTTGAGCGCTACAAACGCTAACTTGCAGCTCTCGCTAGGAACTGAGGCGCAGCTCTCTTGTTTTGCCAAGATGCGAGCCAGAGAATACTGAAGAGACACCGTCTTTGAAGTGGAGATGCAGTCTCACTTTGTTGAAATGACGTAGACTTTGAGGTGGAGATACGGACGTCTCTTTGCTGAAGAGATACGGCGCTGTTAAACACGAGATTCACATTCTGGATACGTTCCCATGTGTCTTATGGAGCTTGAAGAGACATTATTCTCTTAAAATGTGGGATCCACATTCTGGGCGCACTGCCACGCATCTGGCGATGATTGATCTCGAGATACGAGCCACGTATCTTGGCCGATTACTGCACCTAAAAAAAGACAGTAGTCTTTCAAGAGTCATAATTAGACTCTTTCTTCTTCATTTGAACTTTGTGTCAGAACTTAAAAGCTTAAAAAAAGCTTCGAGCCTTTTCTTTCTTTTTTCATCTTCTCCATAGAATTCACTAACAAGATGGCCCTAGAGACCAAGTTTGTGGCGTCATCTTCGAGTGTCGTCACTCCAGAGGTTCAAATGGGAGGTTCCTCTCTGCAGGAGGCCTCCATTTCAGGTAATAAAACCACAAGAATCAGTTTTTGCCATTAAAGAACTGGAAGAGTTATCTTAACTCTTAAGCTTCTTTTAAGTTGAACTATCAATGCGAGGCTCACGCCCATGTTTAATTTTCTGGAAGAGTTATCTTAACTCTTAAGCTTCTTTTAAGTTGAACTATCAATGCGAGGCTCACGCCCATGTTTAATTTTCAGGAGCGACTCTTGCACTGGTAGGCAAGACGCGAATTTTGACGACCTCCGCGTCTTCGCTTCATCAGCTTGAGTCTGTGTCTGCTTGTTTAACACGGGCTTCATTGAGCCTTGCGTTTGATCCCAACGCTTAGAGAATTTTCTAAGTGGTGAAGTTCAGATATGGACTTCATGTGAACCTCACGTCTCTAAGGTTTGACGTGGGTTTCTCTAAGTCTCACGTATGATTCTAACACATAGAGAAATTTCTAAGTTGTGGAGTTTCGAGCGCGGATTTCATGTGAGCCTCGTGTCTTTGAGTTTAGACAAGAGTTTCACTGAGCTCCGCATCTTAGTTATTAGATGCAGTTCTAAGGTGAACCTTGCGTCTAAGCTTTGACACTTTGATAATTTTCTGGTTGCTGACTATTATGTTGTCCTTTTTGTAGTGCAATACTCCTCAAACCCTTTGTCGAAGCAGTGTCATTTTGGACATGTAGATGGCGTCGATCCTAATCTTATGTTCGTGCTCCAAGAGGGTTCTCTAGTGTTTGCTCTGAAATCAAGGGAGCGTCGAGACAGGCTCAGCAACCCTAGTATACTGACCTTCCGAGAGATCATGACCAATGGGCAATTTGAGTCCGACCCCCGCATTGCACTGAAGAAACCCTACTTCTTTTTCGATGATGCCATTGCTGAGGACGACAGGATCCTGTATGACAGAGACTATAAATGGCTCAATCAAATCAGAGACAAGAGGCTTTTTCTTTTCAACATGGAGAGGATGTACCCCTTGGCGTATCTGCAGCACATGTCGGTACGCCACGCAATGGAGTGGGATCCCTCTAAGTCTATCTCCAGTATGTCCCATGGCAAACTGGGCACGAATGAAGCTTACGCTGCTAGTCACGGGAGAGATGTATTTGGGCTATATCCCAGACTAGTCAGGGCTGAGTACCTGACAGAGGAGACTCTCAATTAGCCGCCACCTTCATTAGTCAATTTCTAAAGGTGAGGGGTGACTTTCTCACTGATTTTTGTCCTCTCGGGTAGGCCCACTCTTTAGACAAGTCATGGTAGGGCAAGATGGTAGGCTTTTTCTCACAGAGCTTGAGAACTTGTTGAAGCAGGCGGGATTGTACTAGGCTGTTAGAGCCATTCAATATGGCATCCCACAGAGCTCCCACCACTTTTACGGTGTCTTGGAGTGTTACAATCCCCTAACGGGCACGTTCTTCACCCCGGTTGGAGAGATGTGGCTCGCTCTCCATGAGTTGTACGAGGTTTCAAGGCTAGTAACTAGAGATGCTCCGTATGAAGAGTATGTCCTGACTACCAAGGAGCTTCATTTACTGAAGAAGGAGGACCCTCAGGTGTATGAGACTTACTAGAAAGTGTTATGCCACTTTTACAGTGGGCAAATGACTGGCTGGAGGAACAGGGGCATTGAACAGATGTTCTAGGCAAGCTACCTTTTCAATGGCATAAATGATTACTCTAACCCAGTGACTCATCAGTTTTCCAGCACTGATGAAAAGATTGCCGAGAGGATCAGTACCTCCACAAGCTCGTACATGACGGAATCAAACGAGGATACTTTCAAGCCAGACACAGTCTTTGAAAGCTTCCACCATTAGGTCAAGATTTCGATATCCGACCAGGCCCTGTTGGCGGGATTCCTTACATTATGGCTGAAGCGTTGCGTGGTACCGATGCTACCGCACGAGGTGATTGTCGCTGATGTGGTGTACCTGGCGGTTCTATTGGTGCATAGGAGGTTGATATCTCTTCTTTAAGTAATGGTGGCCGGCATCCAGAGTGGCTTGCGGGCATTGATAAAAAGTCTGTGTCAAGTGGAGGCTGTCGTAGACTACTAGGGCAAGCAAGTGGTGGACTCGGAAGGGAGGCTAGAAGTGAGGACTCCCAATCCCAGAGTTGAGCTTCCCTACACGTACCTAATGGCCTGGTATGTCATGTATTGCTCATCGCTGATGACGATAGTATCTCCTTCAGAGGGCTTCGCCCTTTAGTGCATTAACTGGAGAGTTCAAGCTAGTTCAGTATTATATGTTCTATGTTCAAAAGACTATTCTGAGCAGCTCGAATTATCAGCTCGACTGATGCTTCCCTGAGATCTCTGGTGCGTCATATAGGGACAAGTTTGCTGACCCTGTCATTGAGTTTTTTCCTGCACACAAAATACAGTATTTCAGATTTTAAGATTAAAGAGTGCAAGTTACTCAATTCTACCTAATAGCAAGTGGCTATGCGGGTCGTGATCTACAAGGAGGGACTAGCGATGGGAGCTTTTCTAGCAAGTTCTCTTTTATGTTACCATTAATGGTTAAAGTTCTTCTTTAGTTTCTTAAAAAGAAAAAAAAATAAATTACAATGAAGTTAGGCAGAAAGTGAGAGATTAGGAAGATGGAGAAACCAGAATTGGATATGTACAAAGAAATGGAAAAAGAAAAAGAGATTTGAGTAATTATGATGTTGGTGATCTACACTGAAAGTTACAAGAAAAGAAAGAAAAACTAATACCTAAAAAACATACCTACCTCTTCGCGCCTGTTTACCTTTCACCCGTATTGACGATGTACCTTTCTTTGAAGGCGAGCGAAGCATTACAGATGAGATCTTCCCCATTCCCGATTTGCACTATGAAATGAAGGGGCGAGCTATACTACCATAAAAATGGATGTCCATCACCATAAGCCATTAATGACACTTGTAAGGAGAAGGCAACTTCGAGGCTATCGGTTTCATTTGGATCCACAAACACAAAAGAGGAAAGCAAACAAAAACAAGAGTAGAAAAGAAAAGGAAACCTCGATTCGATTCAAATAACAATGAAAGAAAAGATCATTTACACTAGTGTCTCCTTCAGTACAAGCTTGCTCTCATTCCTCCATGAAAGTATCCTCTCCTCTCAGTTATATAAATAAAACAAAAATTACATGAAAGAAAATAAAAACCTAAGTTACAAACTACAAATTAGCCTAAGTTCTATTCTCTGCTTGGTCCTTCCCCTTGCCTTTGAGATTACAGGTATTTATAGAAGAAATGCAGATGTTAGAGGAGTATGAAGATAGGAAAAGCTGGCTATTTCTGAATTTGAATCCTCCCCTTATCTCCAAACTTGATTTGATGTGGATATTCAGTTCTGATCTGCAGTTTGTTAGCGTGTTTGTTACTGAATATCACTTATCAAATGATAGAATTTGAAATAATAATCAACACAAAAGTTGTAGCCCTGTAAGTCTTCTTTCTGGATCATCTTGAATCATAAGATTTGAGATTCGGTAATGAAAGTTATGATTCAAATACTGAAATGTATTCAGTCAGAATCTGAGTCAAACTTGCTTCATCTCATCCGTTGATCTTCTCTTTATCTATTTATCTTTTTGAATTTGATATTATCCTCGGTTGATCTTTAACTAACCAAAATGGATTTATAGAAATCTGAATTTTACTAGTTTTCATTTGGTGTTATCTTTCTGATTTGCTCCGATCTTCAGCTGAATATTTGCCCCAATCCTTGATTTGTTCTAACTAGATCTGTGATCATCCTCAGCAAACCAAATAGATTCAGTTAAATCTTATTTTAACTGGCATTTATTTGGTTTAATCCTCTTTCTCTTCATTATTATCTTCTTCAAAATAGACATTTAAGATAAAAAATTAGCAGATTTATTACACGATAAATGTATGAGTGTAATGAAAAGAATGCAAAATATGTGTACGATCACACCCCTACACCTATCTTTTGCTCGTCATCGAGCAAAACAACAAAACTAAACCAAGATTATTAGACCACATTCCCAGGTCACGCAATTGCACTGAGCTTATGCAACAAACCGTTAATCCTCTAGGTTCCCTTAGAGGACGAGTTTTGTCTCGTGAGGGTTTTCAGTGGATTGCACCTACAAAATCTATAAAGAAAGAGAAACAAAGAATTAGTATTTTTGAAAAGCATTTTGAAAGAGAAAAATATTTGAAATATAATTGTAAGATTTAAGTAATCTATAAGTTATAGGAAAACTGAATTTTTCATTCCTAAACTTAGTTTCTATTCAAAAAATTTGTTATCAATCAAAGTAAAGAGTCAAATTGTACATCTCATCTAGTCTATTACTTTACCCTAAGTCATATGCACCTTGTGACCGTAAAAATTTTGACTAAGGGTTCTTTAACTCTAACTCTTATGCCTTATTTATATATATATATTTGATCGTATTATTCCTTAGTTTTATTAGGCTTTCTAATCTGCCCATGTAACGAGCCTTTAATCGATGACTCCCAAGCCAAATGGTCTTAGGGCACCGGGTAAGAAAACACCCCAAACATTATAGGGATTAAAAACTTGAGTTTTTATCTTCTATTAAATCCCATAAAATCATATAAATTTCACAAAAATCAGTTCTTATATATCTTTGAAATATAATTATGTGTGACAAAAATTCAACACATATTATAAACTATTTGAACCATTTTTGTGTTCTTGAAATTTGGCTTAAATACAAAAATCATATTTTATAAAAACCAAACTTTGAAATGGAAATTCGATTTTTCCAAAACACATGTAAATACAAAAATATGATATTGAAATAACTTTTAAGCATGTACTATATGGATAGAATCCAATATACATGAAAGATATTATATCTATGTTTTGACATTAAATACAAAAATAAGTTTTGTTTAAATACAAAACTCCAAACTCATGAAATAGACTATCAAAATAAGTTTTTCTAAATAGATAAAGTTTAGATATATATAAAATAATTCTAATATACATTAAACTATATAAACTTGTTTTGATTGTATCTATTCATGAAAATCATATATTTGAACTAGAAATCTAAAAACTGGTTAAACCGAAAACAAACATGAAACTTTAAACAAGTGTGTGTATGTGTACTTGAGCATATAAACACTATCTAATCTTTACAATAATCTAAACACAATTTTAAGCTAAACAAACCGAAATCTTCTTGTAGAACTCCTTCTCCAAATCGATTCGATCCAAACACGTCCAACGAGCTTGACTCCAACCGAGTGCTAGATGCGATCTTGACGCGCGAGCTCTTGAATCAATATGTGAAAGCTCCAAAATACTTTTGTTGAAGCTAACACCTACTAATATCTTGATCAAATATCTGAAACTAAATATCACAAGATTATTAGTAAACTATAACTACATTAGTTAATCATCATCAAAACTAGAGTGAAGGGCCTCTAGGCCAACATTTCTAGCTTACCCGGGTAATGAGCCTTTAGCTGGTTACTCTCAAACCAGATGGTTTTAGGGCATAAGATGAGAAAACATCCCTTAGGCTTAAGTACTCAAGTAAACAAGGCCATAAAACTAAAAGAGATTATTTTTTTTGTCCACCATTTTAGACTTGAATAATCATGCTTCCTGAGACATAACTACCCAGCTTCAATAAGTGATTTTATCATCATTTTTTATATTTTTTTAATGACATTTCTAGTCTTAGTTTCAAGCCCAAAAATTTGTGTAAGTGAAGTGCATATATCTAAGGTAAAAAATTCAAGATCAAATTATCTTTCCAATCTTACTTTCTTATCCTAAAATTTAAACAAGGTCTATTATTTTGACTTGGTTTAAGAATTCGTAATTTTAGATCTTCTTAATTCCTAAGATCCTCTTAACTTTCTTAAAAATAAATCAAAATCATTTCTCTTATTTCAAAAAGTTTTGTAAAAAGAAAAGTAAAAGAAAAAGGGTTTCCATGCAAAAGAGAAAATCTAAAATCTTTCTAAAATGAAGTGTAAAAGAAAGAAAATATAAAACAAACTATGTTAGTAAATCCTCCCCCACACTTATCTCAGCATTATCCTCAATGCATCATAAATGTGTAAATTTATAAAACAAATGGGAAGGAAAGGAAAGTTACGTCATGGTGGTGGTTCTGGTGGTGGTCTAATTGGTGTATAAAATACGGTCCGATTCAGAAATTATAGATCATGCAGGAACCCACCAGTGACCTCTCTAATATGACCCAGTAAAAGAATGATTGAGTGAATGATCTTATTTTAAAAATTATCCTCATCTAATTTTCAATTTTAAAAATAATTACTGAGTCATATTATTCAACATTCTTGTCCAACAATGAAGTGTGATTTTGAGAGATGATTGATTTGGATTCAAATGGAACAGGAACAAAAACCAATACAGACTCGGGAATTTGTCTCAGATCAAGTCGAGATTTAAAAATGAGAGTCAAAATTTGTTCAAAAATGAGGTACAAACCAAAGAATTGATGTTCATACACTTTCCTCATCAATGAAGTGTGATCATAAGATATTGGTGATTCAATTTCACGGTATGCTCATACAGGATTCAATGTTGACTCTGAAATATGAAAAAAATTTGGTAAAGATACCGGAGTCATTATTGAATTAAAAAGTGAAATGGAATCACCAGCATGAGGTTTGGGATAACATTCATGTTCAATTTCAATTTCAGGAAAGAGATAGCTTGCCAAAATATCAATACGACTTTCAAAACTTAGAGTTTGGTCAAGTTCAAATGGATAAGCTAAAATTGAATCTTGGTTTCCAAAATAACATGATTCTTGGGTCCAATTGATAGGGTTAGGGATATAAGGATTGGTCAAAGGTTGACAAGATAGACTTTCCTCATTCTCATTGATCAATTCACTCATTATTGAGTCTAACCTTCTGTAGGCTGAATTACAAAATTTTGAGTCTGAATCATATCTTTCATACTCTTTGCAATTGGTTCTTCTTGAAAAGATGAGTATAAAAGTTGATTTTATAAATTATGGTAAACTCGTGAGTCCATTAGATTTTGCGATTATTGTTTGGACTCATGCAATAGTTCCATATTCATTTTCGGGATGGATGGTTGTTATTTTGAATCGGTGCGACTGGAAAGATGAGTATGACTCTTGAAAATTTGGTTGAGATGATGATTCCAACATATTTTGAAATTGTTGCGCCGTTTCACAAAAGACTTCCAAAGTCTTTTCTAGCTCAGATTTTTTTCAATTGGATGTTCTTAAAAAGGAGTATATGGAGTTTGATGTGAGAATGATTGTGAATTGAGCAAATTTTGAATTTGTTGTTGGAACTCAAGCATGGCTTCCATACTCCTTTCCAAATTAGATTTTCTTCAAAGGGTGGTTCTGAAAAAGAAGTATAGTAAGCAAAATCGGGGAATGAATATTGCAAAAATTGTGGACAAGGTGGTTGAAAATTTGACACGAGGGAGGTGAATCCCCATGAACTCTATGAAGAGTAGAAATTATTTTAAAAATCGTGGTTATAAGATTTGGGGTATGGGTCATATTGAGTCAGATAATCTTAGTCCGGCCTATATGATTGGTTCATATTGTACATAGCCGGGTTGGAGTTATCTGAGTCAAATGAGGTCGAGATGAAATATGATTCATATTAGGGTTGAATGAATTATTGTTGAAATCCATTTCATAATTTACAAAAAAAAAAAGAAAAACAAATAAACAAACAAATAAAGAAAAAGAAAAAGAAAAAGAAAAAGAAAATAAGCCTATGCTAGGATTGACTTAGACCTAGAAGACTCCTAACTGGTTAGACTGTCTACGGGGGGTACCTTCTAGAAATCTGACCACAAGTTATCGGCCAGGTAGGTGCAAGACTAGTAGGAGGCATCCGTGTCGGAGCAACGGGCCTAATTATGTCAAACCACTATTCTTCGAGGTTTCGCCTATCAATCCCTAACCTTTGACACCAATTTGACAATAGTCAAACTCTAACAACTTTTCCTATAGGTCAATCTCTTAAATGAGTCCGAGATGTCCCTAGGGGCCAACGTCTAGCAAATTTTATTTATGCTTCGGTTGTGTGAATGGGGAGGATATTTTTGGGCTAAGGAAGGGTAATGACTTTCCCACCTTATCTTGTATTGGGTTTTGCCCTTAAATTCGATTCGTGCAAGTGCGCAATATAGAAAAGAATGAAAACACAAAGCAAGTAAATCACCTACGTGTTTGTCCTATGCTATATGCAATGCCATATGTACACCTTGGTCCAGATCACAATAATAGAAGAATAAAATACAGTATATTGAAATGAAAATTGGCACGTGCCTAGATTCAAATGTCTAAACCATTTTAAAACAGTCAATTATCGTATTTTAGTTTTAAAATTATCACAGTGCATAGGTAATATAAATAGAAACTAGCAACAAAATATAGCAATATATAAGAATTTACCCAACCACACAAAAGCAAGTATGGACTTCTGCAATGCTAAAAATTTGACTTGCACACAAAAAATAAAGAAGAAAAGTTAACAAAAATATGAAATCAAACTGTTCCCATCCCCGGCAACAGCGCCAAAATTTGATCGAGGGAAAATCGTGTACGAAAAATATATGTTTTGAAATCATGAGTTAAAAATGCATGTTTTGGCTCCTTGATACTTTCGTTATAGTATAGATGCTAAACGGGTTGAATCCATAAGGACGGGAGGTGATAGAAGCTTTCACGGTATGTTCATGTGTATGTTAAAGTTTCTTCAACATTTTAAAGAATCAAAAGAAAACAAAACAAAAAATGAGAAGAGAAGAGTACGGTGAAACACGAAGAAGTGAGAATATAGAAGAGAAGACATTTGTGATTTTTGATAGTATTTCTAAAATAAAATGAAAAAGAAAGAAAACTCAAGGCTACTAACTACTAATGGCTCCACTAACCATGCTAACCTCTTAGTGATAGTTGACTCACATGTATCCTTGACCATCACTAGTCCTTGGTTCAAGAGCGTTTCAAAGCGTGACCCATAAGATAACTCATCACATCCAAACTCAACAAATAAGTACAAGCTACACTTAAACCATCAAAACTAAATAAGAACAAGCATGAAATAAAGTAATGTTAGCTTGTTAGAGAGTTAGGATGCTAGAGTATTAGAATTCATCATCTCTAGCCATCAATGGCTCTTGCAAGAGCAAGGCCAAGTAGAGGCTATTAGATTTATGTAGATTATCATGTAAGGAGTTAGCAAGTTAGTGGTTAGTAGTTAGTTTCCATGATAGAAGATTAGCTAAGCATGTAAAAGGAGTTACAAAGAAGAAAATAAGGAGAGATAAAGAGAGAACCTTTCATAGAGTGTCACCGTCCATTACAAGCACTTTTGTTTTCATCCTGTGTACTACTCTCTTCCCTATTACAAGATCTATAAGAAATAAAAAATACAAAAGAGGAAGAAATAAAACAAATAACTTAAACTATCCTAAGGAGAAGAAACTACCATAAAAACTACACTCAAAGACTCTCTCCCTCTGCTTTGGAGAATACTGGGCTTTTATAGGCAAAACCAGCAGTACAGGAGGGCCATACTGGGCCATACGGGGCCACACGTCGAAGCATGACGCGTGGCTCCACAACATGGTGGCAGTGTTTCCGTGGCCATGCTGCGGCCGCTCGCGCCACGCCGTAGCGTGGGCCTTGTACCTACAATATAGGTTGTGTTCTGATCTCTAGTTTCTTGCTTTCTGCTCCCTGCAGTAGCAAATGGGCTTCCAAAGTCAATAGCTCTATTAGGATCTAAAAATCACCAAATAAATAGGATTTTTGATATTCTTCTTCATTCAACACCATGGACTTAGGAACCGCTAGAAAATCATTATTAGCAATATTTTATAAAGAATAAGTGTGAAAATGTGATATGAAATATGCAGTATTGGAGACCAATCAGGTATCCGTGCCTAAGTAACGCGCCTAATTATCCAAACCACTAGCCTTCAGAGTTTCATCCCTTAATCCCCAACCTTTGACACCAATTTGGCCAAAGTCAACTTATAACAACTTTTCCCTTAGGTAAATCCCTATTTGAGACCAAAATATCTCTAGGGCCAACGTCTACTCAACGTGTACTCAATTTTAAATTAGGATTGGGTTAGTGAGTGAGGAGATGGTTTTTGGGCTAAGGATGGCTAATAACTTGCCCACCTTATCTTGTTTATAGGACAAGCCCTTAAATCGTTTTAGTGTTCGTGTGCAGGTATATAGTAGAAGAAACACTTAAGCAATATGAATCACTCAAAATATATTTCCTAAACTACATACACTGCACACATACCTTTGCTCCAGCACTCTTCAACAATAATGTAAAAGGTAAACGAATTAAACACATGCCCTAAATGCAAAGTCTAGTCATTTTTAGCATTTAACGAAGCAACCATTTACTGTTGGAGTTAGAAAAATATGCTAAATAGGTTAAATTGTAAAACCAGTGGCTGCAAAAGCCTACACTTTGCAAATCAATCACTCTGCAAGAAAACAGGGTAAGTAGCCTACTCCCTTATCGCGCAAATGCGACTTTGGCTGCATTTTCGTGGAAAAGTGGAGTCTTCATGAGCTCTATTTTCTAGAGCAGAGTCTTAAGGGTGCTATTCATATTCTGCAATACTTGTTTCCCTGAAATTAGTTCCTGCATACAAAAACAGAGAAGAAAAAGTATTAATTTGTTAAAAAAATCAAAAAGAAAGAAAACTTACCGTTCCTTCCCATAAACGGGGCAAAAAATTTGATCGAGCCAAACCTGTATAGAAAAATATAGAAGTTTAGAATAGTAATAGGTCCTCAATGCTACCGTGTAGTTTAGGGCTAACGGGTGGTGATGCACAGGGAGAGACTGTGATGGAAGCTTTGTATAAGTTTCTTCTTTTATGTTTACAAAAATGAGTTTAAAAGTTCTCTTCTCAGTTCTAAAAGAAAATAAAAATAGTTAAAGTTAATCTAACTTGAAAGGAATCTAAAGAAGAAGATGGGTTTGTTGTTAAAAATAAAAGGAAAATACGTATAAAGAAAAAGAAATAAAAACGAAAGTATTGGTTTTGAAAATTGTTATATTAATTTAAGAAAGAAAAATAGAAAAGAGAAAGGAAGAAGACTTACCTCCGTTGTAAATTAAACGTACCATGATTCGATGCGAAATAAAGTAAAATGAGATAATAAAAGCAGCAATTGAATTGAATGAGTGCATTAAAAAGGCTGAGAATCACATTGGCTGTCACTTTAATACAACTCTCTGAAGAAAAAAATACATCAATGTCACTTTAATTACAATTCTTCTTTTTCTTCTCTCATGTAACTCTCTCTAACTTAAAATAAAATAAAAATTATATTGAAAAAGAAAAGCAAAACCTAACTAAATTAAATTAAAGCTCGCTGCTGGAGTTCATTCCCCTGCCTTCTGAAGATACATGTATTTATAAGAAGAAGGAAATAAGGGATAGAGTAAAGAGATAGGGTGAGCATACGCTCCCCCTGATTCAAAAAGCCAGCCGCGAAAATGCGATATTTGCTTCGTTTTCATGGAAGATCTTGGCCATAGGGCCAAGACCAAGAAACGTGCAGTCCGCTTATCATTTTCTATCTTTTCATCCTCATAGAATTTTAGATTCTGCTCTAGATTTGATGATATATTCTTTTATCCTCAACGAAACCTATTGGGTCTTCAAAAAAAAAATCTGTTTTTTCCTCTGAATTATTGATGGCATTATCTTATCCGATATATCCAATTTTCAGATAAGATGGCTTCTAAAATATTTGGATTTGAATTGATCCCCATTAATTTGCTTTATCTTGAGTTGATGATTTAAATCTTCTCAAGAAATTGATTTAATTGGTTAGAATTTGTGCTTATCTTCTTTATATCATATCCTGCATGAATTTAGACATTAAGACAAGTGAGTTATAGGAATTATTATAGAATAAATGTAAGAATACAGTAACAATTACGTAATATAGGTGTCCAAACAATGGCCACTTGGCCGTGGACCTGGCAGTGACTTATGGCCAAGCCTGGCTGGCCTGTGTGCCAGCCAGGGGCTGCCGCCGACAACCCAAGGAGGAGTAGGGGGATGGTGAAGGGTGATGATGGAGGTGGTAGTGGTGGTGATTAAAATGATAAAGGTGGTGAAATTTGTGATGGAATGGAGGAGAAGAAGGAGGTGTGTTGTTGGATATGGAGGTGGTGGTGTGATGAAGATAAAGGAGTAAAGGTGTTGGTGGTGGTGAAGTAGGATTAGGAGGAGGAAAGGGGAAGGAGATCGTGGGTGGTTTTTAGTGAAGGAGATGGGGTGAAGGAGGAGTTAGGGAGTTTAAGGGTGGACGGTGTGGGGATCGTCAGCATCGTGGCCTGGCGCGTCACTGACGTGAAGGGGAAGGTGGTGGTAGAGTGAGAAACTGGAGATGGTGGTGGTAGGAGATGGGGTTGATGTGAAGGAGGTGATGGTGGTTGGAGTTGGTAATTATAGAGGAGGAGGAGGATGTTGGGGAGGAGATGGTGGTTGCCAGAGTAGGGGGCCATCACTAGAGGTGGTCAGCCAGCCATGGCTCACTAGGGATGGAGGATGTAACCACCGGTTCAATTGAGAGAGGAGAGAGAGAGAGAGAGAGAGAGCAGAGAGAGAGTGGAGTGAGAGGGTGAAATTGAGAATGAGAGGGTGATATTGAGAGAGAATGTGAGAGAAATAAAGGGGAAGAGAGAGAATTTGAGAGAGGGAGGAGGTTGCTGGCCCATTGCGTTGCCAGCAGGGGAAGGGAGAAAGAAAATAAAAAAGAAAAAAGAAAGAGAAGGAAATAAAAAGGAAAAAGGATAAGATATTTGTGGAGTGTTGTGTGGAGAAGATATAAGGAAAAAGAAAAAAGAAAATAAAAAGATATAGTGGAGAAGAAGGGAAAAATGGAAAAGGAAAAGAAAAGAAAGGAAAAGAAAAGAAAGAAGGAAATTATCCGGGTATTAACTCTGGATCTGAGAAAATACTAAAAATACCAAAAATGTCAGAAAAATAGAGTAATTCGGAAAGATCTCCAAAAATTCTCAAAAATAATAATTATATCTTAAGATACATGATCAAATCAGATTTTAAAAATTCAATCATGTTTTCAAATTAGAAATCCTAGAATTAACCAGTGATATCGGCCGACACCAAATCCGGTCAAGTTTTAATAAATTCAGAAAAAATCTCCAAAAATGCACTAAAGTAGAAAATGTGATTTTAAGAAATAATATGAAAGTGAATTTTGAAAATCTAATATCCATTTGTAAATTAAAAATCTGAAAATTGACCAGCGATACCAGTCAGCACCAACTTTGAAGATTTTGCAATTTAATTCAGAAAAATTTCAAAAAATATTGAATAATCTAAAATATTGAAAAATGACATTTGAAGCTGAAACTAGTCAAATTTTTCTATCAGAAAGATCAAATTGGGTAATACACTAGGATCGGGTCCTCGGTTCAGACTAGGGCTGACTCTGAGTCCACGAATCCGGTTCCAATGAAAAACAATCACATAAATAATCATAAAATAAAAACAAATATAGGAAGTAAATCAAAAAATCAGAATACATATCTAAGTACGTATTCTGGGAACATGGTGTTACAGCTGTCGACAGCCGAAGAGTGTCATCGATAGATCTGTAATTCCCTAACTTTCTGTAAAAGTTTGTCGATAGGCCAGAAGGTAGATGTCGACAGGTCAAGTTAAACTGACAAACTCTCGCCTTTTATAAGAGCTTGTCGATAGGCCAGAAGGATGTTGTTGACAGGTTATGTTGTTTGCCTGCTTGTTGACTTATTCCTTAATCTCCTTCATCAGCCTATATACTGTTAGCCCAGAGGCCTTTCACCTTAGTTTTGATGATGACTAACTTATAAAGGTTATTTTACTGATGATCTTGTATTTATATAGTTTCAATTATTGATCAAGATATTAGTAGGTGTTTAGCTTCAACGAAAGAGTTTAGAGCTAACTCATGTAGGTTAAAGAGCTCGCGCATCAAGGTCGCATCTAGAACTCGGATGGAGTCAAGCTCTTTGGATCATGTTTGAATTGAGTTGACTTGGAGAAGGAGTTCTACAAGAAGACTTTGATTTGTTTAGTTTTACTTTGTGTTTAGATCTCGTGCAAGATAGACTAGTGTTGATACGCTCAAGTTCACATATACGCACAAGTTCAATACGTTTGGTTTTCAGTTTAACCAGTTTTGGATTTCAAATATAAATATATATGATTTTCATGAATAGATAGAATCAAAACAAGTATACATGGTTTAATGTATATTGAATTTCATTTATATACATCTATGCTTCATATATTTAGAAAAACTTATTTTGGTGATTCTATTTCATGTGTTTAGAGTTTTGGAATTAACAAAACTTATTTTGGATTTAATGTCAAAAACATAGATATACCTTTTATATGTGTATTAGATTCTATCCATACACTCTATGTTTCAAAAGAATTTAAATATCTTGTTTTTTTGTATTTATACAAGTTTAAGAAAAATTGGATTTCCATTTCAAGATTTAGTTTTTAGAAAATACCGATTTTGTGTTAAAGCTTAATTTCTATATCACAAAAATAGTTCAAATAGTTTGTAATATATGTTGATTTTTGGTCACACATATTTGTTCTTCAAATATTTATAAAAACTGATTTTTGTGAAATTTATGAGATTTTATAGGTGTTAAATCGACAAAGTTCATACCCTATACCCCAGCCCGAGCCTGCTGGCGGTCGACCGGTCAGTTGACCGAACCAGAGATCGGTCGACCGTTCGGTCGATTGATGTGCATAAGGCCTGCCTATAAGACCAGTCGACCGGGCGGTCAACTGACTGTAACGACCCAACTCTTGGGTAACGCCGGTCGACCAGGCGATCGACCGACAAGGCTGTGCCTTTAGGCTCGGTCGATTGGGCGGTCGACCGGAAGGCAAGTTTGCCTGGGGCGGTCAATTTGTGGCTCAACTGTCAGAAATATGACCATTGGCTGTTTGACTGGGCGGCCAATTGGAAGGTCAAAAATGACCTTTTCTGGACCCCAATGGCTCTAATTCTGAGAGCATATAAATTGGGCTTCTCTCAAGCTATTTTCATTAAGATTTTTAGAGAGCTTTTCTTCCAATCTTTTCAGTGTTTTGTAGCAAATTTAAAAGGAGTTATTAAGCCTAAAAGTTTTATCTTTTATTTGTTTTTAAAATGTTGAAAAAAAAGAAAAGAGAGTCTTTGGGAAATTGGTATTGATCTTTCTTTACAGATCTATTTGGTAATTTTCCCAAATGTTTTTCTTTGTTATTCTCTTTTTCAAACATGTTATTTTCTTACACTTGAGCTATCATCTCTAATCCTATCTATAGGATCTTGTTTTTGTGGGGGAAATTGTTTGTGGTCTATTGTGATCACTAAGTGGTGTTTGTGATCTTTGGATCACCAAGATTGTAATCTTTTTTTTGCTTTGGCTTTGTGCCTATCCCTCTTGTGTAGAGATGATTGTGTTTGAGTTTTGGCATTGTGCCTATCCCCCTTGTGCAAAGGTGATTGTGTTTTGGCATTGTGCTTATCCCTCTTGTGTAGAGGTGATTGTTTTTGAGAGAGGAGTAGTATTCTCCAAGTGTAGAGTTGTAATTCCTCAGTGGAGGTCCCTTTGTAGAAGGTCCTATGTAGACATAGTGAAAATCTTTCTGTGTGAAGGCAGGGACATAGAGCAGTGGCTCGAACCTCAAAACATATTTTGGTGTTTATGCTTGACCCACTATCTCTCAACTCTATCTCTCTTATATTTTGCATTACTTTATATTGTTCATATTCATATGCTAGATATTATTTGTGTGTGGCCACACTTGTGTTGAACCAAGAGAGCTTCTAATAGCACCTCAACTCTTATTCTAGAGGAACCTAGAGGAGTAGTTCTAGAGCCCTTCACAGGAAATTCAGACTCACTCTTGGTTACACATTGTGTGCTAGCAATTAAGTTTTTAATTTCGCATCATTTACTCTAGATTAGCTAGTACATCTATTCACCCCCTCTAGGTGTATTTCAATTTGTATCAGAGCCTACGCTCCTGATATTCAATTTAACCACCTAGGAGGGAGATCCTTGGATAGCTAATCTAGTATTGCTTTGCACACATATAATTTATACACTCATGAATTTTCTTGCCCCTCCCATGTATGATATTTCTAACATCGATATGTGAAAGTTTAAAATGGGTGCATATCTTAAAGCCCTAGGATTGCATGTTTACCTTGCCACTACCAAGAAATTTTATCTTGATAATGACAAGTACATTGAGGCTAATACATAATCCTTAGAGGCATTTAAGCACACACTTAGCAAAGATTATCTTTTTATTATTTCTTATTGTGATTCCGCTTTTGCAGTGTGAAAAATGTTGGCCCAAAGGCCATTAGCCTTATATCTTAGTGGATATTTTGATGATAACAAACCATATCTAGTTATGTATTTAACAAGTTTTTGTTTACAAGAATTTCAGGTTAAAAGGTCGTTTTGATAGCTCCGCAAATAAGACTCACACGTTTGGAGTTCGCCAAAATTTGCATTCCCAAGCCAAGCACAATAGGATGCTCTGGGAACAAGATGTTAAAGAGAAGACCAAGCCAAAGATCAAGTTTATGAAGAACATCAAGATTTGTATTTGTATTTTTGTTATTTTAGATATTTTTGTCAAAACCTAGATGATAGAAGTAGAGTTATGGGATTTACACTTACACACACTTTTTATATTGGTTCTAGACTTCAAAATAAGTTTCAAAATTTTATTTCCAAGTTAGAGTTAAAGATAAACATGTTTTTGGAAATAAGTTTTAGAAACTCTAAGTTTTTGGAAAAATAATATTTGGAAAAACAAGTTTTTATCAAAGGAATTTCTATCAAAATGTTTTAACCTATTAGAGTAGTGACATGTGCTCACACTCTAGTGTTTTCAAGATCCAAAACTTTATATCTTAGCCTATACCCAAAAACCAAGATTTCTGGATTCTGGCAGTTCTGATTTTTCAGAACTGACAGCATCCGGTCGACCGTACGGTCGACCGATGCGCACATTCTGTGCATGTGCGTATCAGCCGACCGACCCGGTTGACCGAGCACTCTGCAGTGCTCTCGGCTAAATTGGGTCGACCGGGCGGTCGACCGAAGTCCCCCAACGGTCATATTTTCGACCGTTACCGGTCGACCGATAGCTGTCAGAATCTCTGACAGATTCCAACAGCTAGTTTTTCTGACAGATTCTTTTTGTTTTTTTGATCCCAATGGATCTATGGTATAGTTTTTGGCCCCTATAAATAGGAGGTCACTTCATATTGATATGACAACTATTTTAGAAGAATATACACATCATTTTCAAAGGATTTACAAGTTTTCAAAAGGCTTCCTTTTACAAAAGATTTTCTCTCCAAAAGCCCTAAAGTTTTAGACACCTACTTGAAGTCTTTACCTCTACTTCTCTCTAGCTTTTGCACTACACAATCCCATAATTCCACATCTACATTTTGGTTCTAGGATTGTGCAAGTGAGCGTATTTGTGATCAAGTGTGATCAATCTTCTTTTGAGTGAAGTTGTAGAGGCATCGGCCTCAAGGCGAGCTAGTGTGCTCAAGGTGGTGTTGCGGCATCACGGGAGACGGGACAAGTGTGTCCTTGTATTGGTGATCCAGTGGGATCTTCAATAGTGGAAATCCTTCAAGTGTGAAGGCGGGGACGTAGAGCGTGGCTCGAACCTCGGAAACATATCTGCGTGTTTGCGTTTGCTCAAATATCTCTAAACTCTAAACTCCTTAATTCTTGCACTGTTGATTGCTTCATTTATTGCAAGTCTTTCATTTGAGCTTATTGTGTTGGTTAATTTTTTAAATTCCGCATTTGTGACCATTTACATATAGCCATCACCTATTCACCCCCCTCTAGGTGATTTCAATTGGTATCAGAGCCTAACCCTACATTTTTGGTCTAACAACCTTTGGGAGATCCTTATTTGGCTATATTCATTTGTTGCATTCATTTGTTATATTCATACTTATTGTGCATTCATGGCTTCACTCGACTTTTCTAGCATCAAGTCCCCACCCAAGTTTGATGGTTTGAACTTTCCTATTTGGAAGGTCAAAATGAACCTATTCCTTAAGTCACTAGGAGTTAGAGTAGCTAGGGTCATAACCAAAGATTTCATTGAACCTACCACCGATGAGAGCTCATGGTCTGAGGACACCTCCAAGGATTATGAAGCTAATGCTAGAGCCCAATATGCATTAACCCAAGCATTAAATGAGGATGATTTGTCACGCATCATAAATTGTAAATCCGCATTTGAGGTTTGGAACATTCTAATTGTGACTCATGAGGGAACGTCACAAGTCAAAAGAGCCAAGATTGACTTGCTACGTTCTCAATATGAGAACTTTTATATGTTTGAAAATGAGAGCATTGATGATATGCTCACTCGTTTTACTAAGATCACTAACGCTTTATCTTCTTTAGGAGACAAGATCGACAATGACCAAAAGATTCGCAAGGTCATTCGGGCTCTTCCAAAGCTTGGGAAGTCAAGGCTACAACTCTCAAGGAGCTAAACGACAAAGAGGAGATGGACTTCTCCGGCTTCATTGGTAATCTCAAAACCCATGAGATGGAGATGAAGGTAAGAGAAGAAAGGGAGGCACCCAAGAAGAAAACAATCGCCTTCAAAGCCACTCCAACCACTATTGAAGAGGACGACTCATCGGAGGATTGCGATGAGGACTTTGCCATGCTTATCCGGAAGGTAGGCAAAATGTTTTATAGGAAAGGGAGGCAAAGCAACTTCCGGAGAGGGAAACCTCAAGGAAGATATGAGAAGAAAAGAGAAGAACCCGGTCCTTGCTTCCATTGCAAGAAGATCGGACACCTTATTGCGGATTGCCCCGCTCTCCAAGCCACAACCTCCAAGAACGGCCATAAGAAGAAGAAAGCTATGGTGGCCACGTGGGATGACACGGAGTCGGAATCGAGGAGGAAAATGACGCCGCGCACATGTGCTTCATGGCACATGGGGAGGATGCAACCAAGGTAACTCTTGACAACTCAATAGATGATGATGAGCTAACCATGGATGAGTTAGCCCAATTCTTTGAAGAACTACAACATAGATATGAGATTTCTCAATCTCATAATAAAAAGTTGAAAAAGAAAAATGATGCTTTGAAAAATAAGATGGATATTGTAGTTAAAGAAAAAGATGATTTAACTAAGGCTTTTAAGAATCTAAAAATTGATTTTGAAAAATATAAACTAGCTTGTAAAGGTAAAACCCTTATTGCATCATGTAATAAAAATGAATTTGTAGAAATTCAAAAACGTGTTGAAAATTTGGATAACACTTTAAAGAAGTGTGCTTTTGATCTTAACAAATTCGCATCTAGATTTCCTAAGGGAGTAACCCAAGGGAAACATACACACCATGTACATGCACGGAAACATGCACACACACATAAACATGCATACATGTATGGTAATGGTAGAATTTACATTTGCACGCATTGTGGCCGCAAAGGCCATTTAGAAAAGTTTTGTTTTGTTAAAAATAATGTGCATAATAAATATGTTTGGGTTCGTCCCGGTACTAACCCTAAAGGACCCAAAAAGATATGGGTACCAAAAGACCCACCAATTTTAGATGAAACAGGTGGATCTACTTCCTCCAAGACTTAGGGGGAAACGGTGCCCGGGTGGTGGATGCAACAAAGCTAAAAGAACAAATCAAGTTTGCATCGCTATCGTGGAGGCACCTAGTTTTGGAGTTTGCCCATGTTCGGTAACTTCTCCATGTAAAAGTTTTTGATTTTTGTGTATGTATACAATTGCATAGAATTGTTAGTTTACTTTTATGCTACAATGATACATGTTAACTATACATCTCTATCATGATTGTGTACATGCCATGCTTATTGTAATTTTATGTCGTTTATGTTACTATATGTCCACATGTACAATTTTGATGATATACCGATACACCTTTTATTTCAAAATTAAAAATAAATTTTGTAAGATTTCATGTTTAATGCAAATACCTTAGAGATGGCAATTGCGCACCTCAACTCATTCAAGAGGAATCAAGAGGATGAAGTTCAGAACCCGTCACTGGGTATTCGGCTTCAACATCTCTAAAACTTTGTCTAAAATATGAAAAATAAAATAAAAAGGATTGTATATAATTTTGGATGATATGTTAACTTAATCAAGACTAAAACATATGTTTGATCCTGTATGTTAAATATATCATACTTACATTTAATTAAATTCCCTTTAAAAAAATTTTTTGGGCTGCTGCTTTAGACTGCCTTTCAGGCAAAGACGGTCGACCGACGCTAGCTGCGGTCGACCGACTTTGCTTGAAATAAATTAACCTTATTTCTGTTCTTTTATCGGTCGACCGAAAATAGGTCCCGGTCGACCGCTGTAAGTCTGCAGAACTCTCGGATTGTTCGAGTCGACCGACCGGTCGACCGCTCTGAGATTACAGAGCTCTCGGGTTTTCTGGGTCGACTGACCGGTCGACCGGGCATCGTAATCAGGTCCAGATTGGCTATTTATTTGACTTTTCTCTCTCTCTCTCCTCATTCGCTGGCGACGGAACCCGAAGGTTTTCCTCCTCCAAAAATTTTCCATCTCTCCAATCTCTCATCCGATTTCAAATTAATTTAAAACCCACCTCTAATCCCTCCATCTAGTGCCACATCTTCGATTTCAGGACCATCCATCCGCTGGATTCGAAGAAATTCAAGATTTTCCAGTCTAGGGTTTTGGTTCTTCACTGTTAAGGTAAAAATCGAATTTTTCCCTCTGTTCTTCACTTCCAGTTTCTAGATCTACTATCTTTTGTCAAGATTTTAGGTTGCTAAAACTTTCTAGATCGTGCCCTAACTTGTGTTGACCTAAAAATCTGATTTTTACTCAAAAATGTCTAAGAGGACTAGGACTGAGAAGGGGAAAGCTATTGCTAAACCCACTTCATCTACACCCAAACCCAAGAAACTTTTTATCAATGAAACTGCTGAAAATCGGTTCATCCATCTTTCCAAAAGAAATATCAATTCGGGGAGATTTGTTGTCATTCAAGATTTTGAGCACTTGGACATCCCCCGCATCTTGCATAACAATTCCTTAGACGAGTTCTTAACCATTCGAGAACAAGTCTATACCCCTCTTGTGCCCTACTTCTATACCAATTTTTCTTTTGATGGGAACCGTATCTCTACTAGAGTTCTCGGTAGGGATATTAACCTTAGCATCAGTCAATTTGCTGAGATCCTTCACCTACCCACTGGTGGTGCTGATGTGTACTCCTTTGATCTTCTTGACTTTGAGTTTCCGGAGGGTGAGTCTTCCCTCACCGCATCCACATTGATTCACGGGGATAATAACCCCGGTTTGGTTAGGAATGAAGTTGTGAGTAGATACACCCTCACTTCTCAAGTTCTGGCCAAAATCATTTTCTTCAACATTGTCCCCAAATCTGGTGAATACAGCCATGCTAGGGGTCCTGTGCCCTTGATCATCTATTGCCTTCTGCGAGGCATTAGAATAAATTTTTCCCGTCTCATAGCTTCACATATGGCTTCTGACCAGATCCGTCTGTCCGGTAGGACCTTGCCCTATGGCATGGTGATTACCCATATCCTTAAAGCTCTAGATTTTGATCTTTCCTCTATCGATTCCGATGAGCCTACAGTAGATATTGACGGCTCTCTTTTGAAGAAGATGGAAGCCCAGTTGCGTAGACACGCTCTTGAGCAACCTCCTGCTCCTCCAGCTGTCCCTGGTTCATCTGCCCCAGGGTCATCTTCGGCCCCAGGCACTTCATCTGCTTCTGCCCCAGTTTTACCTCCTGACCTTCTAGCTCTTATGTCCTCTGAGGTCCGCTCTCAGTTCGAGGCACACCAGTCCTGGATTGAGCAGCGAGAGGCAGCTTTTCGTGCGGAGATGGACGCCCGTTTCCAGCAAGAGGCAGCTTTTCGTACGGAGATGGAAGCCCGTTTCCAACAAGAGGCCGCTTCCCGTGAGGAGTTGAACTCTCAGATCCGAGGAATTCGTAACGACATGTCCTATTTTGCTGACTCCATGAGATTCATGGATACGCAATTTGAGGCGCTCTTTACGAAATTCGATATGTTTACTCCTGATCCCACTACCATTGCTCGTCCCCTTCCCTCCACCGGTCCTCCATTTCCTACCAGAGCTCCTTCTTCAGTTCCCCCACCTCGGCCGAAGGTGCTCGGCGTTGATCCCGAGGAGGTAGCTTCTTCTTCTTCTTCGGAGGAAGACGATGATGGTGATAAGAAGATGGCTGAGGACACTGCTGCTGGTGATACGACGATGGCTGAGGGTACTCCTGCAGGGACCTCTTCTGAGGACGATGACGATGAGGAGGATGACGATGACGATGACAGTGATGCTGCTGCTGAGGAGTGATCTCCCCTTTTGATGATGTCAAAAAGGGGGAGAGTTAGTTAGTGGGAGAGTTATTTTGTGATTGGACATATTTTGTGTTTTGTATTGGCATACTTTGTGTGATGTGGACATGTTGCTTTTCTTTTTTATGTATCTCTTTTATTTATGTCATGTATGAACCCATGTGTTATCCGTATCTATGACATGAGTATTTGTTCTATGACATGAGTATTTTTTTTTTTGTTGGCATGAAAATATGGTGATCTTTACTATGCCTGAGTATAATACTATGCCTGAGTATGATTTTTTAGTATATGCATGTGTTGAGGGGGAGCTTCATTTGAAGACTCTACCCAAAATATTTGTGATAACTAAATATGTTTTGTCATCATCAAAAAGGGGGAGATTGTTGGCCCAAAGGCCATTAGCCCTATATCTTAGTGGATATTTTGATGATAACAAATCATATCTAGTTATGTATTTAACAAGTTTTTGTTTACAAGAATTTCAGGTTAAAAGGTCGTTTTGACAGCTCCGCAAATAAGACTCACACGTTTGGAGTTCGCCAAAATTTGCATTCCCAAGCCAAGCACAATAGGATGCTCTGGGAACAAGATGTTAAAGAGAAGACCAAGCCAAAGATCAAGTTTATGAAGAACATCAAGATTTGTATTTGTATTTTTGTTATTTTAGATATTTTTGTCAAAACCTAGATGATAGAAGTAGAGTTATGGGATTTACACTTACACACACTTTTTATATTGGTTCTAGACTTCAAAATAAGTTTCAAAATTTTATTTCCAAGTTAGAGTTAAAGATAAACATGTTTTTGGAAATAAGTTTTAGAAACTCTAAGTTTTTGGAAAAATAATATTTGGAAAAACAAGTTTTTATCAAAGGAATTTCTATCAAAATGTTTTAACCTATTAGAGTAGTGACATGTGCTCACACTCTAGTGTTTTCAAGATTCAAAACTTTATATCTTAGCCTATACCCAAAAACCAAGATTTCTGGATTCTGGCAGTTCTGATTTTTCAGAACTGACAGCATCCGGTCGACCGTACGGTCGACCGATGCGCACATTCTGTGCATGTGCGTATCAGCCGACCGACCCGGTCGACCGAGCACTCTGCAGTGCTCTCGGCTAAATTGGGTCGACCGGGCGGTCGACCGAAGTCCCCCAACGGTCATATTTTCGACCGTTATCGGTCGACCGACCGGTCGACCGATAGCTGTCAGAATCTCTGACAGATTCCAACAGCTAGTTTTTCTGACAGATTCTTTTTGTTTTTTTGATCCCAACGGATCTATGGTATAGTTTTTGGCCCCTATAAATAGGAGGTCACTTCATATTGATATGACAACTATTTTAGAAGAATATACACATCATTTTCAAAGGATTTACAAGTTTTCAAAAGGCTTCCTTTTACAAAAGATTTTCTCTCCAAAAGCCCTAAAGTTTTAGACACCTACTTGAAGTCTTTACCTCTACTTCTCTCTAGCTTTTGCACTACACAATCCCATAATTCCACATCTACATTTTGGTTCTAGGATTGTGCAAGTGAGCGTATTTGTGATCAAGTGTGATCAATCTTCTTTTGAGTGAAGTTGTAGAGGCATCGGCCTCAAGGCGAGCTAGTGTGCTCAAGGTGGTGTTGCGGCATCACGGAAGACGGGACAAGTGTGTCCTTGTATTGGTGATCCAGTGGGATCTTCAATAGTGAAATCCTTCAAGTGTGAAGGCGGGGACGTAGAGCGTGGCTCGAACCTCGGAAACATATCTGCGTGTTTGCGTTTGCTCAAATATCTCTAAACTCTAAACTCCTTAATTCTTGCACTGTTGATTGCTTCATTTATTGCAAGTCTTTCATTTGAGCTTATTGTGTTGGTTAATTTTTTAAATTCCGCATTTGTGACCATTTACATATAGCCATCACCTATTCACCCCCCTCTAGGTGATTTCAGAAAACATTTCTCCTGAGCTACAGACGACAAACTATGTAGAGAAGGAACCCTTGGTGGATGAGTCCAACGAAACTTGCTATATGGTCCAAGGGATTGACTCCCTTGAGGTACATTCAAATACTCATCTATATAATAGTGCTTGCTCTTCTAATGACGATCATAATAGTATGGATGCCCTTGCATTAAATGAAGAGCTTTCCCTATTTTGTGGAAACTTACGATAAAAATACAAATTTTGAAAAAGAAAAGTTTTAATTAAAAGAAGAAAATAAGAATTTGTTTTCAAAACTTAATATAGTTTTGCAAGAGTGGGTTGAGATTTCAAGTGAAAGGGACTCATTGAAATCCTAACCTGTCCTTACCTTAAATGAAATTGAAATTTTAAAGAATAAAAATGATTGTGATGATGTTTTAATGAATAATGAGTTTTTTTCTTCAAAATTCGATTTTGTTTTAAAAGAGAAAAATTCTTTGAAAAAATAAAATTGCTTTGATTTCAAAAGAACTGAAATTTGTTTCAAATAAAAATATTTCTTTGAAAAATGATTTGGCTTCTTATTCTTGTCATGATTCCATTGTTATACTCTCTATTGAGAAAAACGCTTGCTCCACTTCTTCTTTAATCATTGAAAATGATATTTATATTTTTAAAAAAATGTAGATTGTTTGGGCTCCACTTTGGGCCATTGTGCCATGTACCATACACGATTGGAATCCATGTTGCTCCTCATATGTATGGCACACAAAACACGGCATACACATACTCATCATGCTTATACACATGATGGTATGTATGCTCATGTGTACATTTGTATACATTATGGACGTACGGGCCACCTTGCAAGATTTTGTTATGATAGAATAAATATTTCAAATTTTGCAAATAAGTTTGTTTAGGTAAGAAAAGGTACTAGCCCCTATGGACTCAAAAAGGTATGGGTACTAAAATCTACTCCTATTTTATTTGATGCAGGTATTGGCTCTCGCATGACGTGAGAATGTTGGTGCCTTGATGGTGGATGCATTTGAGCTTGATGGACACTACATTGGATGCATCACCTTCAATGATGTTTGGTGGGAGGACCATAGTTTGGAGACCTAGAGATTAGCCCTATTGATTTTGGTAACTATCTCTAACTCCTTATTTTGTTTACATACCTTTAAATGAGTGTTTTTAGCATGTATTAGTTTTCATATTTTTTCATGTTTATTATGTTAAATGTAATGTTAATTAGACTTGAGATATGCATAAATAGTATTTGAGATACACTCATGTTTATATGGACTATTATTTTTGTGCTCTCACTATAATTTAGCTATTGTGTATATCCTAACTCTAAAACACTTGCATTTACCCTAATGATCATATTTGTTTATGATTTTGCACTTCATATTTTTGATTACTTGTGTAGATGTAGTTTTCGTTAAAACTTATACTTATACTTGTACAACTGGTGAGCCATATTTGATTATTATGTATTTGTGCTTTATTGCTCAATTATGCCCATTAGATGTACTTATATAACCTTGTTTTGATAATTCTTGCATCTTAACATGTATTCTCTTTTGTCAATTTTGTCCAGAACCTTAGATATACATGTCTATCCTAGAGTCACTTATTTTTCAAACAATATTCTATTATGGACTCATTTATATTTGGGATATGTATGTATACCCTAGTTTAGACAAAACATATATATGTTTTGAAGTTTGTTTTATTTTGATCTAAATTGAATTTTTATAATGTTCACGTCTATAAAGGAATTTCATATAAGCTTCATTGTATATCTCTATGATTATACTTATTACATGATTTTTGCACTCTGCGTCATTTTGTTTACGCATGATATGGATTCATGATAATCTCTTGTACTTTATAGACTTTGAGTGTCAATTATTGTGTGATTTTCATGTTCTCATGGATATATTAATGTTTTATTCCTTGCTTGAAAGATTCCATACTAGTTTTCAAAATATCTTTAAACTAGTCTTTATTCTTCAATGGTAGTGATTTTCAAATATATTAGAATATTTTCAAATCATATTTTTGAAAACATCTATCTTCTAAGGGCGATTGGATGGGCGACCATACCTTATATATCTTTATTGAATATCGTTTAAATTTGTGCATGAATAGGGCGGTAGGTATAAGTTATACACATGCTCTTCATGATATTTCATATGTTTGTATACTCATATTTATTTTTTATATATGTATGCTTTAAATTTTAATTAGTAATACCATTTTCATACATACATATATATGATTTAAATTGTACTAGTTTTACAATGTCTTTACACATTTTTCAAAAAAATACAAAATTATTTATGCTAAGCTTGACTTATTTCTAAATATTAGTTGGTATCTTTACAAGTTTTTGTATTTATTTACAATTGTTATCTATATTTTTTTTGTATCAAACTGTATTTCATGCTTCATTTCAATTGGTACTTACAATTGGTATAAACTTTGTTAGCCCAGAGGCCTTTCACTCTAGTTTTGATGATGATTAACTTATGAAAGTTTGTTTATTAATGATCTTGTGTTTATATACTTTCACTTATTGATCAAGATGATAGTAGGTGTTTAGCTTTAATAAAGGAGTTTTGGGGCTAACTCATGTAGATTCAAGAGCTCGCACGTCAAGGTCGCATCTAGAGCTCGAATGGAGTCAAGATCTTTGGATCATATTTGGATCGAGTCGGCTTGGAGAAGGAGTTGTACAAGAAGATTTCAGTTAATCTAGTTTAAGTTTGTGTTTAGATCTTATGTAAAGATAGATTAGTGTTGATATGCTCAAGTTCTCACACACACAAGTTCAATATGTTTAGTTTTTGGTTTAATCGGTTTTGGATTTAATGTCAAAAATATAGATATATCTTTTACATGTGTATTGAATTCTACCCATACACAAAACACTTCAAATATATTACAATATCATGCTTTTGTATTTATACAAGTTTTGAAGAAAACGGTTTCTCATTTCAAAATCCATGTTTTAGAAAATAGGGTTTTTAGTTTAAATCTTAATTTTTATATCACAAAATAGTTCATTTAGTTTGTAATATGTGTTGATTTTTGATCACAAATATTTGTACTTCAACTTATTTATAAGAACTGATTTTTGTGAAATTTATGAGAATTTATGGGATTTTATAGAAGTTAAAATGACTAAGTTTGCAAACCCTTAATCCCAGCCAGAACCTGCTGGTGGTCGACCAGATCAGAGGTCGGTCTACCGGACCGGTCGACTGATGTGCACGAGGACATGCACAAGGCAAGCCTAGAAGCCCAGTCGACCGAGCGGTCGACCGACTGTAACTACCCAGCTCTTGGGTAGTGCTGGTCGACTGGGCGGCCAACTGATAGGCTAGGTTCGGTCGATCGGAGTTGCAATGGTCAGAAATATGATCGTTAGACGGTCGACCGGCCGATCAACCGGAAGGTCAATTTTGACCATTTATGGTTGCCAACGGCTATATTTTTGAGAGGCTATAAATAAGCCTTCTCTCAAGCTGTTTTCAACAAGATTTATAGTGAGCTTCTCTTCCCATCTTTCAAGTGTTATGCAACAAGTTTTAAAAGAGTTTTTGTGCCTAAAAGTTTTATCTTTTTATTTGTTTTAAAGTGCTGGAAAAATCAAAGAAAAGTGTCTTTGAGGAATTAGTTTTGATCTTTATTTTAATATCTATCTAGTATTTTTTCAAGTATTTTTCTTTGTTGTTTTCACTTCCAAACACTTTATTTTCTCACACTTGAGCTATCATATCTAATCCTATCTATAGGATCTTATTTTTGTGAGGAATATTGATTATGTTCTATTGTGATCACTAAGTGTTGTTTGTGGTATGTTGTGATTACCAAGTTTGTAATCTCCTCTTTGCTTGGGTTTGTGTCTTTCCCTCTTGTGTAGAGGTAATTGAGGTTGAGTGTTGGCTTTGTCCCTTATCCCTCTTGTGTAGAAGTGATTGAGTTTTGATTTTGTGCCTTATCCCTCTTGTGTAGAGGTGATTGTGATTTGACTTTGTGCCTATCCCTCTTGTGTAGAGGTAGTTGTATTCGAGATAGGAGTAGTGTACTCTGTTGGCCCAAAGGTTATAATCCCCGGGTTATGTGTTTTGATGATAACAAACTATATAAAAGCTATTTTGTACTAATAGAAGTTAAAAAATGAATTTCAGGTTGATACAAGTATTGATGGCTCAAGAGCTCTCAAGCGTGGGATATTAAGATTTAGTTCAAATGTTGTTAAACATCAATTATCAGAGACTCCTGCTTATAGACTCATATAATTTATTTTGTTAAAGAATAATATATAAGTTTGAAGCTCAAATACATATAGACAAATTTAATACATTTGGTTTTTGATTTAACCGATTTTGGATTTCAAGTACATATATCGGGTTTTTGATTTGAACTAGTTTTAGTTCTACTGATCTGCTTGACACCCTTTTACATTTCTTGTCATAACTTTTTATTCTTATATTCAAATAACATGATTTAACTTGCATTTCAAAGATAAATTTCAGATCTAAATTTCTTATTCAATAATCATTTTTAGATTCAAATTTTAAAGATATCAAATATTTGGTTGAGCTCTATTCTTGTTCTGAAAACAGCTTACAGTTTCTGATTTGATACTTGTCAGTGTTTTTTGATATCTTTCTAATAAAAAATGATATTGAGTTAATTTCAGTTGTATTAAAAAGAAGACTTAAATATTTACAAATTATTCCTATATACATAATTTTGAATTCAAAAGTTTACAGCCGGAAAAATGTGCTCAAAGTTGACCAATCTGCCAGATTGGCAGTAATGGCTAATTTTCTGGAGGCTGATTTTTAACATATTTTTAAAACGTGTTTAAGTTTAAAAAAAATGTCGTTAGCTGTATTAGAGGGTCAATTTCTTCCTCTTTTATTCAGGTAAAAGTTTTCTATATTTACTCTCCCTAAATCCTATATAAAGGGGTCATTAGGGTAGAGGTTTTCATAATAACAAATTCAAAGATCAAAAGTTATGAGTTTTCTTGAGAAAGAGCTTTGTTTAAGTTTTAGGCTATTATTTTCAAAAGTTTTCTGAAAGTTTTTGGTTCTTAAAATCTCTCTTCTATTTTTATATCACTTACAAAACCTTGAGCTTCAATCTTATATATTATTCTCTAGATTTTTTGTAAAGAAAGTTTTCAAGAGAGAGTTTATGGTCTTTTGATCATCCAGTGATTATTGTATTTGTGGCTCCACTACCTCTGAACTAGAGGAGTGTGATTGAGGAGTTGGATACTCTCTAATGGTTGTAATCCTTTGTGAAAATTCTAGTGGATTGGAAATCCTTCTGGGTGAAGGCGGGGACATAGAGCTGGGTGCTCGAACCTCGAAACAAATCTCTGTGTTTGTAATTGGTTTACTTGTGTTGTTTACTTTTTATTCATTCATTCTTATATTGTCGATCTATACTCTCACAATAAGATTGCATTGCGCACCTCAAACTCTTATTTAGAGGAATCACGAGGAAGGAGTTCAGAGCCCTTCACAGGGTATTCGGCTTCTAATCTTACTTTGAGTGATCGTTACATCATCTCATTTTGAATTTGTGCATTGATTAGCTTTATCACCTATTCACCCCCCTCTAGCTGATTTCAATTGGTATCAGGGCTAGGACTCTAGTTTTTTGCTTCACATTATTAGAGAGATCCTATAAATTGCTAATTACTATTTTCATTCATACACTAGTAAAGATGGCCGATAACATTAAGACCCCTCCCAAATTTGAGGGACTCAACTTTCCCATATGGAAAGTTAGGATGAGCATTTTTCTACAATCTCTAGGTAGCATAGTTGCTAAGTCTTTGACCAAGCCTTTTAGTAAACCCAAAGGTAAGGAGGACACTTGGTCCGATCTTACCTCCAAGGAATTTGAGGCTAATTCGAAGGCTCAAAATGCCCTACTTTTAGCATTGAATGAGGATGAGATAACACGGGTTATCTATTGGAAGTCCGCCTATGAGATTTGGCAACACTTATTGGTTACTCATGAGGGAACATCACAAGTCAAGAGAGCTAAAATTGATCTCTTGCGTTCCCAATATGAATGCTTTAAAAATGCAAGAAAATGAATCTATTGATGATATGATTACTAAGTTTACTAAAATCACAAATGCTCTTGCTTCTCTAGGTGATGAAATCAACAACGACCAAAAGGTACTTAAGGTGATTCATGCGCTCCCTTCATCATGGGAAATCAAAGCTACCACCGTGAAGGAATTGAATAATAAAGACGAGATGGAGCTCATAAGTCTTATTGAAAATCTTAAGACTCATGAGATAGAGAAAAAGGCTAGAGAAGAAGCACCTGAAAAGAAAAAGTCTATAGCCTTCAAGTCTACCTCCGCCAACTACGATGATGAAGAAGATGAAGAAGATGATGAAGAGCTATCTCTTCTTGTGAGAAATGTAAAAAGAATATACCACAAGAATAAGCTTAACCATAGAAGGCGATGGGAAGGGAAGGAGGATAAAAAGATCATATGCTAAAACTGTCGGAAACCCGGACACATCATGGCCGATTGTCCAGATTTCAAGAAAAAGATATCTTCCTCCTTGAAGCAAAAGAAGCCGTTTGAAAAGGTGTACAAAGCCACTTTGGACTCGGAAAGTGAATCCGAAGATGAAGTTGACACGGCCAATGTGTGTTTCATGGCAAACACACCTAAGGTAACTACCGAACCACATGATGATGATAATGAAATAAGTAAAGAATTTTTATTACAAGCTTTCATTGAACTTTCAGAAAGTTTTGATGCTAAAAAGGAAGATTATTTAAAATTGAAAAGGGAAAATGAAATGCTTAAAAATCAAATTGCTATTTGTTTAAAAGAAAAGGATAAATTAACTTCTACTCTTATTTCAATACAAAGAGATTTTGATGCCTATAGAGTTGCATGCAAAGCTAAATATCATAAAATTGATGAAAATGAGATTTCTATGTTAAAACTAAAATAAATGATTTGGGAAATGTTTTAAAAGAATGTGCATTTATCAATACGAAATTAGAAGAAATGTTTTCAAAGAAAACATGCACACTTCACATGTTCTACATGATAAACCATCACATGCTAAAATTCTACATGTTCATCATGCCAACACATCACATGTCAATCATGCTAAAACACCCCATGCTCACAAATCACATGTTCATAAACCACATGCTCTTTATGCTTTTAAATATGGAAGAATTTATAAATGTACTTTTTATGGCCGGAATTGTCATTTAGCCAAATTTTATTATGATCATATAAATAGTATGAATAATCATGTTTAGGTTCAAAACACTAACGTATTAGGACCCAAGAAAATATGGGTACCAAAATCCATTCCTAGTCTATTTGATGTAGGTGTGGGCTCTCACATGACGTGAGAGTTGTTGGTGTCTTGAGGTGAATGTGTTCCAAGCTAAACGGTGACAGTTTTGGATGCATCACTTTCAAATAGAGTTTGGTGGGAGGACCATCTTGTTTTGGAGACTAAGAGATTATCCTATTAGTTTTGGTAACAATCTCTAACTCCTATTTTATTTACATGCTTTCATATAAATATTTTTAGCATGTTTTGGCTTTAATGCTCGTTATGATTAATCATGTTTAGATCCATGTTTTGGTTTATGTGCTTGATTTTGTACTTCATGATTTTTTGATTACTTGTTTAAATGTAGTTTTCATTAAAACTTGTGTATATACTTGTACAAGTAGTGAGATATACTTGATTATTATGTGTTTGTACTTTATTGCTCACTTGTACTCATTACATGTACTTGTATAGCCTAGTTTTGATGATTCTCTCATTTACACTTATATTTTCTATTTTTGCACATGGTTTCACGATAATGTGTTAGCTTCATGTATATGTTACTTTTGTCTAAACTAATAGATATACATGTACATCCTTAAGCCACTTGCCTTCATGCAATATACTGTTGTGGACTCATTTATACTTGGGTAAGTATGTATACTCTAGTTTATACAAAATATACATATGTCTTGAGGTTTGTTTTGTTTTGATGAAAATTAAATTTTTATGTTTTTCATATTTGTAAACGAATTTGATTTGAGCTTAAATGCCTCATTTTCATGATTTTGTTTATTACGTGATTCTTACACTTTATCTTTGGTGTTTACTCATGACTTTATTTTCATGAGCATATTTGTGCTTTATAGACTTAGAGTGTCAATTATTATGTGATTTTCATGTATTCATGGGATGTATGATTTGGTTTCATATTTTGAAAGATTTCTTACTAGTTTTTAAAAATATCTTTAAACTAGTTTCTATTCTTCAAATGGTAGAGTTTTCAAACTATGCCTATTTACTTTCAAATCATTATTTTTGAAAACCCCTACCTTCTAAGGGTGGTTGGATGGGCGACTATGTCTTCTATACCCTTCTTGAATATCTTTTAAACTTGTGCATGATAAGGGTGGAGGTTTGAGTTATACACTTGATCCTCATTATATTTTTATTGGTATCAAAATTGATATTTCATATATTTGTATACTCATATGTATTTTCTATATATGCCTCATATTTCAATTGGTATATCCATACATATATATATGATTTGATTGTGCTTGTTTCACATGTCTTTAAAATTTTTTTTGAAAAAGCACAAATAATGTTTGCTAAGCTTGATTTAGTTCATCATGTCAATTATTTTTAATTAGTATGTATTACAAGCTTATGCATTGTTTCTTTTAGTATTTCATAAAGGGGGAGAAAATTCTTGTTTTTAAATTGGTTTTATGTAAAATTGGTATTGGTTGTAAATTCAATTTGTATCAGTTTTCATTTCAAATTGGTATCTTACTCCCATCATTTATCATGTAAAATACTTTGGTTTGATATATGATAACATTTTCAATCTTAGTATCAATGATCTTAAATTAGGATTATTCTCTATTTGGTATCCTTATTACAAAATAATTTTAGTGTTTATCTAAAAATTTGGTTTTTATCTTTAATTGGTATCAATATGTTTATCAAAAATTTTAAATTGGTATAAATAAAAAACTTAAGTTTTGATCTTTAAGATTTGATGATATGACAATTGATTGTTTTTTCCTTAGCCCCTTTGTTGATGAATTGACAAAAAGGGAAGAGATATTTGAGTTTATGTATGCATATATGCATGTTTATATCTTGTTTATGATATATTGTTTATTGGTTGTTTCCTAACCTTTTTTTATGTATGACAAAAAGGGGGAGAAGTATTGGTGGTTTCATATTTTGGTTTCATGTTTTGTACATGTTTGTCTCATATATGTTGGTTTCATGTTTTGTACATGTTCATATATGTATATGTTTTCATGTTTTATACTTGATAAAATAGAGCATCATTTGAGGGGGAGCTTTTACCGCCCTCCTATATTTTGTTTTACAGCTTATATGTTTTATCATCATAAAAAAGGGGGAGATTGTTTGCCCAAAGGTTAAAATCCACGGGTTATGTGTTTTGATGATAACAAACCATATAAAAGCTATTTGGTACTAATAGAAGTTAAAGAATGAATTTCAGGTTAATACAGGTATTGATGGCTCAAGAGTTCTCAAGCATGGGATATTAGGGTTTAGCTCAAACGTTGTTAAACATCAACTATCAGAGACTCCTGCTTCTAGACTCATATAGTTTGTTTTGTTAAAGAATAGTATATACATTTGAAGCTCAATACATAAGCACAAATTTAATATATTTGGTTTAACCGGTTTTGGATTTCAAGTACATATATCGGGTTTTAGATTTGAATCAGTTTTAGTTCTACTGATCTGCTTGACACTCTTTTACATTTTTTGTCATAACTTTTTATTCTTATATTAAAATAACATGATTTAACTTGAATTTCAAAGATAACTTTCAGATGTAGATTTCTTATTCAATAATTATTTTTAGATTCAAATTTTAAAGTTGTCAAATATTTGGTTGAACTCTATTCTTGTTCTGAAAACAGCTTACAGTTTCTGATTTGACAATTGTCAGTGTTTTATTGATATATTTCTAATACAAAATGATATTGAGTGATTTCAGTTGCATTAAAAAGAAGACTTAAATATTTACAAATTATTCCGATATACCTAATTCTGAATGCAGACGTTTGCAGCCTGAAAAATGTGCTCAAAGTTGACCAATCTACCAGATTGGCAGTAATGGCTAATTTTCTGGAGGCTGATTTTTAACATGTTTTTAAAACGTGTTTAAGTTTAAAAAATGTGGTTAGCTGTATTAGAGGGTCAATTTCTTTCTCTTTTATTCAGGTAAAAGTTTTCTATGTTTACTCTTCCTAAATCCTATATAAAGGGATCATTAGGATAGAGGTTTTCACAACAACAAATTCAAAAATTAAAAGTTTTGAGTTTTCTTGAGAAAGAGTTTTGTTTAAGTTTTGGGCTATTATTTTCAAAAGTTTTTTGAAAGTTTTTGGTTCTTAAAATCTCTCTTCTATTTTTATATCACTTACAAAACCTTGAGCTTCAATCTTATATATTATTCTCCAGGTTTTTTATAAAGAAAGTTTTCAAGAGAGAGTTTGTGGTCTTTTGATCATCCAGTGATTATTGTATTTGTGGATCCACTACCTCTGGACTAGAGGAGTGTGATTGAGGAGTTGGGTACTCTATAATGGTTGTAATCCTTTGTGAAAATTCTAGTGGATCGAAAATCCTTGTGGGTGAAGGCGTGGACGTAGAGCTGGGTGCTCGAACCTCGAAACAAATCTCTGTGTTTGCGATTGGTTTATCTGTATTATTTACTTTCTATTCATTCATTCTTATATTGTTGATCTATACCCTCACAACAAGATTGCATTGCGCACCTCAAACTTTTTTTAGAGGATTCATGAGGAAGGAGTTTAGAGCCCTTCACGGGTATTCGGCTTCTAATCTTGCTTTAAGTGATCGTTGCATCATCTCATTTTAAATTTGTGCATTGATTAGCTTTATCACCTATTCACCCCCCTCTAGGTGATTTCATACTCCAAGTGTAGAGTTGTAATTCCTCAGTGGAGGTCCTTTTGTGGAGATCCTATGTGGACATAGTGGAAATCCTTTTGTGTGAAGGCAGGGACGTAGAGCTGTGGCTCAAACCTCGAAACATATCTTGTTGTTTGTGTTTGATCCACTATCTCTAAACTCTTTCTCTCTTATATCTTACATTGCTTCATATTATACATATTCATTTGCTAAATATACTTTGTGTGTGCCTATACTTGTGTTGAACCAAGAGAGCTTCATATAGTGCTTCAA
The DNA here is from genome assembly GCA_038442645.1 of Agave tequilana. Lineage (NCBI taxonomy): Eukaryota > Viridiplantae > Streptophyta > Magnoliopsida > Asparagales > Asparagaceae > Agave > Agave tequilana. Next base: position 178,595 of record JAVJIF010030223.1, read on the forward strand.
CTCTTAATTTAGAGTAATCTCGAGGAGATAGTCCAGAGCCCTTTACCGAGAATTTGGCTACACTCTTTGGTTACACATAGTGTGTTGTAATTAAGTATTTAATTTCGCGTCATTTGTCATTAGATTAGCTTGTACACCTGTTTACCCCCCTCTAGGTGTATTTCAATTGGTATCAAAGCCTACACTCCTGATATTAGATTTAACAACCTTGGAGTGAGATCGTGGATTGCTAATCTAGTATTGCATTTACACACATATAGTCTATACACTCATGGATCACCTTTCGCCTCTCATGTTTGATGTTTCTAACATCGATATGTGGAAGTTTAGGATGAATGCTTAGGTTTGCATGTCTATCTTGCCACTACTAAGAAAACCTATTTTGGTGATGACAAGTATATTGAACCTATTTTGGTAATGATAAGTATATTGAGGCTAATGCATAAGCCTTAAAAGCACTTAGGCGCACACTTAGCAAAGATTATCTATCTATGATTTCTCATCGTGATTCTGCTTTTGCAGTATGAAACACATTGACCTCTCTCGAGGTATAAATGTTAAACAATGTGAAAAAAGAATCTAGTAAAGAAGAGTCCGACCAAGCTTGCTTCATTGTCCAAGGGAATGACTCCCTTGAGATAATTTTGAAAACTCAACTAGATGATAGTGCTTGTTCTTCTAGTGATGATAACATTGATGCACATGCATTAAATGAAGAACTATCTTTGTTTTGTGAAAACTTGCTTTCTAAGAACAAAGCTTTGAAAAATAAGAGTTTTAAATTAAAAGAAGAAAATGAAAATTTATTTTCAAAGCTAAACATGGTTTTACAACAGAGGGTTGAGATTTCAAGTGAAAGAGACTCCTTGAAAACCCAACTTGTTCTTGTTTTAAAGGAAAATAAAATTTTGAAGAATAAAAATGATTTTGATATTGTTTTGAAGAAAAATGCGATTTTATCTTCAAAACTTGAAATTGTTTTAAAAGAGAATGATTTTTTGAAAAATAAAATTGTTTCAATTTCAAAACAGCTAGATTTAGTTTCAAAGAAAAATATTTCTTTGAAAAATGGTTTAGATTCCCATGTTTGCCATGCTACTATAACTTCATCATCTTGTGCTTCTATTTCATGCTCCATACCTTCTTCTAATGTTGAAAATGATATATGTATGTTGAAAAAGAGTGTAGACTATTTGAGCTCCACTTTGAGCCAATGTGTAAGGAACCATATACGATTTGAATCCATGGTTCGCAAAAAACATGCTCCTCATATGCATGCACACAAAATACGACATACACATGTGTAGGCTACCAAAAAATTACTAAGGATAAAGTCTCAGACGCGGACCTCGTAAACGTGGAGGTCGCGTTCCGACCTCAGACGCGGACCTCGCGTCCTTTGTCAGACGCGAAGATCACATTCCAATCTTAGACGCGAAGGTTGCCAGGTGCGAACCTCGTGTCCTTTGTCACGCGCGGAGGTCACCAGGCACGGACCTCGCTCCTTTGTCAGACGCGGAGTTTGTCAGATATGGACCTCGTGTTTCAACTCAAACGCGAGCCTGAACAGCTCCGCGTTCTAACGCAGACGCGAGTCTGTGAGCTCCGTGTTTCAAGATCAGAGTAAGGTCCGCGTCTAGCGCGAGACCCGCATTTCTACTGTAACTGACAACCTCAAACTTGATCAGTTACACCCCATTTTCTCTCCATATAATGGGGAATAACTTTCCATTATGGAGAGATTGAAGGAGTTGGTTACACCCCTCCCATTATGGAGAGATTTAAAAGGTTGCTTACACCCCAATTCCTCTATATATAGCTATGAATAGCTAAAGAACAGGAGAGCTTTGAAAGGGGACCTCTAAAAAAAGAGGGTTGAGGAGGAGAGTCCTAGTGGAGGAATCTAAGAAGCCATAGACAAAGGGGATAGCTACCTCAGCAGAGTTCGACCTCGAAGCTCTTGTAGCCTGGGAAGAGTTCAACTCTTTTTGTTAACTTCTTGAGTTCAAGTTACTTAAATCTCTTTGAGATTTTATTACTGCTAGGAGCTGTGCTACTCCACCAGTAGATCCAAGAGAGAATTCACAAGAGAAACTTAACGTTCGGCCGGTTAACGGGGAACAAGACTCACTCTCCATCGCCACATGAAGAACTTGGTACTAAACAAAGGGGAGATTTGAGCTTGAATATCTTCCCTCTCTTGTAATAGGATTATCGATCTGTTGTAATTTTCTTTACAATCAAATAAAGATTTACACATGCCTTCAATTTTCCTACCAAACAAGAGATGGCGACTCCGCTAGGACTGTGATCTTTCTTAACCGACGAGAAAGTAGTGGCGCAAGCCAACGTCAAGATGCTTGGATTCACAGTCGAATCGCTTGTGATCGAATTCGACTAAGATAAGTTGAATTCCCCTAAAGCTTCGGGAGTCTCCCGTGGAGATAACATGGTCAAACCCAACGTCTTTTCAGAGACCCGCGCCATGATCCACAGTTAAGATGACAATAGAGATCAATCTCCCCTCCATCCTTTTATCAAGGCACTTCCAGTTCCAGAAGCTGGGGGTTCTCAACAATCTCTACGACTCAATCGGAATATCGAGAGATGGCGAAGACATTGCACTCATCGTCAGCAGAAAGGAGTGGTTTGCAACAGCATATGTGGCCCACATCAATGTCTCCTATGAGACCCGCGAGGCCTATGACGATGAAGGCCAATCTCGCCGTACCTCTCCTCTCTAGACTCCTCAACTCCAGGTTACTGGGGGTCCCCAACAACTCGTGAAGCGTAACTGGAATGCTGAACATTGACAAAGACATCACGCACGTCGATAACAGATGAAAAGAGCTGAAAAAGCCATCTGTTCAACAGATATAAAACGCAGGGCTTAGGCCCACGTTTCTTCTGAGAACCTTCATTTGAAAGTCATTGTCATAGGTGTATTGTTGAACTGAACAATGAACTGGATGTTAGAGGTGTGATGTTAAACTTAGCATCGCTCATCTCAGCTTTGATATCGTAGCCTGAGGAAAAGTGACTGTCAGAGGTTTAATATTAACGTGGCAGCAACTTAATCACTGTTAGAGGTGTGGTGTTAAACTTAACAGTAATTTGTCAGAGTGAAATTTGGACTGTCAGAGGTATAATTTTAACTTGATAAGAATTGGTTTACAATAAGAGCAATTTTGAGGACTTATCATTCTATTGATGAGTATTGACAAGTGAAATTTAGAATGTTAGAGGCGTAATTTTAACTTGACAAGAATTGGTTTGCGATAGGAGAATTTTGAGGACTTGTCATTCATTGATGTGATTAACAAGTGAAATTTGGAATGTCAGAGGTATAATTTTAATATTACAAAAATTGGTTTGCGATAGGAGCAATTTTGAGGACTTGTCATTCTATTGATGAGAATTGACAAGTAAAATATGGAATGTCAGAGGTGTAATGTTAACTTGACAAATTTGAAGACTTGTGGCTCCATGTGGAGGAAAGATAAGTGAAGTTTGTGCTTGCTAGGGAGTATTGAAATTTTTCATTGTCAGAGGTGTCGTGTTAACATAACAATGATTGCATTTGTGGACCTACCACTTTATGGAAGAGAATTGGTAGGGGATTTTGGGTGAAAAGTAAAATGAACTGTCAAAGGTTTAATATTAACGTGACGTTGATATCCTAGGGACATGGGAGATTCGCTGTTAGAGGTGTAGTATTAACATAATAGCGAGGATTTTTAATGAGTTTTGTTGTCAGAGGTTTAATATTAATTTGACTGAATTTACTGGAGATCGGGAAATCTGGCTTGTCAGAGGTTTATTGATAACATGACAAGTCCCAGCTCATTTCATTAGAGAAATAAATCCAGGTACTTTTGTGGCCCTACCATTCTGTGGGTAAGAGTTGGTAGGAGATTTTGGAGGAGAGGATGAGACCAAATCTCTTAGCATTTTTAGCAAACCTTCAGCTATCAACGGATTTGATGTGCTTTTACCAACTACCGTTTGAGTTGGTCTAGCCATGCTATTCCCCTCAGCATGATGAGTTGTCGAAGACTTATGTTGGACTTAAAAGCTAATATTTCCTCTATCCTTAGCTATTGGAGGCATCGGATGTCCATAGGTTTACTAGAGAATGAAAGTACGCCTAGAGGAGGGTGAATAGGTGTATGGCTAATCTAATGACAAATGATGCGGAATTAAAATAAATTGTAACATACTTAGTGTAACTAAAGAGTGTAGCCGAATTCCCGGTGAAGGGCTCTAGACTATCTCTTCTCAATTCCTCTAAATAAGAGTTGAGATGCTGTGTAAAGCTCTCTTAGCTCAACAAAATTGAGGCACACAAACATTACCAAGCATATATGATATGAACAATATGAATCAATGCAAGATATAAAAGAGAGAGAGTTAAGAGATAGTAGATCAATCACAAATACAAAGATATATTTTGAGGTTCGAGCCACTGCTGTACGTTCCCGCCTTCACACAGAAGGATTTCTACTATAACGTTCACACAAGACTTCCCACACAGGAAACCTCCATTGAGGATTTGGGTAAATACAATTAGGAGTACACAACTTCTCTCTCCAACAAACACAACCTCTACACAAGAGGTAAGGCACTAAGCCACACAAGATCAACCTCTCAATAGAGGGATAGGCACAAAGCCAACACAATCACCTCTTACTAGAGGGATAAGGCAGTTAGCCAATACTCCAACGACAATCACCTCTACACTTAGAGGGATACCAACATAACCTCCACAATCACCTCTATACAAAAGGGATAACAACAAATACAAGGAAGGTTACAACTCTTGGTGATCTCAAAGACCACAAAACAATCTTCCCACAAAACAAAGATCCTAATAGATATGATAAATAGATAGCTCAAGTATGAAAAAATAAAGAGTTTGGAAATCAAAATCACAAAGAAAACGCTTGAGAAAACTTCTAGGATAAAATAGAAATGAAGAACAAAAATAATTCCCAAAGACTTCTTTTTTTCTTTGATTTTTCCGATCCTTTAAAACAAATAAAATAAAACTTTTAAATACAAAAACATTTGCTGAGATATACTTGAAAGATAGGAATTTTTCTCTTCTAAAATCTTGAAGAAACCAGCCCAAGAGATGGGTATTTGTACCCACTCAAAAATCTGCCCGTTGTCAGACTGTAAAGGGCAAAATTGCCAATCCGTTGACCGGCCAACGGTCACTTTTTTGACCGTTGAGCCTAGGGTTGAATGCCCGGTCGACCGGGCCAAAGCCATTGGTCGACCGCCCGATCGAGAGTGGGGTGCTTTTAGTCGGTCGACGGCGCAGTCGACCAGCCGAATAGGCTAGCCTTTGTACACGTCCCGTGCACATCAGTCGGCCGTGACGGTCGACGGACTTATTTTAGAAGTTGGTAGGCCTTTAAGCACCCATTAAATTGTGATTTAGGGTCTTCTTCTTCATTTGCATGCCATGGACCTAGGATCAAGCAAGCAAAATGTTATTAGCAGAATTTTATATCAAATAAATATGCGGATGTGATAAATATTATGCAAAATTAGAGACTAATCACCAAGCAGCTGGGACAAGGGTTTCAACCCTCGCATCTTGGTACTATGTTGATGTTAAGATGCGAGCTCCATGCTCTACGCCTTGGCATTATACGAGTGGTTATAATTAGCCTTGCGTCTAGAGTATAGAATCTATTTTTTGATGACTTGTCTTCAATGATTTTTAGACAGTCTACAATCACTATCTACATGCTTTGTAAATAATGTAGTGTCAACTTTACCTTTCTCAAAATCATTTAAAATGAGAAAAATTGAAAGTCTTTCATACCAAGCTTTTGGAGCTTGTTTTAAACCATATAAACTTTTTTAAGTTTTAAAAACATAATTTGGATGTTTATGATCAACAAACCCAGGAGGTTATTCAACATATACCTCCTCTTCGATAAAACCATTTAAAAATCCACTTTTAGCATCCATTTGAAAAACCTTAAAATCTTTGAATGAAGTAAAAGCAAGTGTCATCTGTATGGCTTCAAGACGTGCTGTGGGTGCAAAGGTTTTCTCAAAATCGATACCTTCAATTTGGGTGTAACCTTGGGCCATAAACCTAGCTTTATTCCTAACAACATTTCCTGACTCATCCAACTTATTTATAAATATCCATTTTGAATCAATGATTGTTCTATTATGAGGTCTAGGAGCAAGGTGCCAAACTTGATTGTGCTCAAATTGATTAAGGTCTTTTTGCATTATAACCAACCAATATGAGTCACCCTCTGCTTCAAGAAAATTCTTGGGTTCAATATGTGAAATGAATGCAAACTTATCATATATATCATGAAGTTTAGAGCGAGTAGTTATCCCCTTGAATACATCACCTATAATGAGGTACTTGGGATGACTTGTAACGTATCTCTAATTATTTGGAAGTGGTTGAGTTGACTCCACTTCAACATCTTGAACTTCACCATGTCCATCTTCTTTTGTCTTGTCTTCTTGTATTGGTGAGTCCTTTAAGGATATTTTCTCTATTTCTTCACCTAAGGGATCAATTCTACAACATTCATCACAAAAATATTAGATTTCTAAAACTTGACATGCATAGACTTTCAATCGTTAATGTAGACCTATTGAACAATCTATAGGCCTTACTATAATTTGAATACCCAACAATATAGCTTCATAAGCTTAGCATCAAATTTACCTAAATTATCTTTGGTGTTCAAAACAAAACATTTACAACCAAAAACTCTAAACTATGAAACATTTGGTTTTCGCGAAAAGTAAATCTCAAAAGAAGTTTTTGAAGTGTTTTTTAAAAATAAATTCTATTTGATATGTAACTTGAAGTGTTTATGGCCCCAACCTATAAATATTGAAGGAGTCTGTATTCACTAATCATTATACTAGCCATCTCTTGGAGAGTAAGATTCTTCCTTTCAACGACTCCATTTTGCTGGGGAGTTCTTGAACAAGATAGTTCATGTTTAATTTCATTTTTTTCACAATAAGTGATAAAAAAATGGTTAATGTATTACCACCTCTATTACTCCTTATCTACAAAATCGAAAAACTTTTTCTTTCTCAACTCTTTTTCTAAAAACACAAAAATATGAAAAAGTTTTAGCTTTATGTTTCAAAAAGAAAACCAATGTAAATCTAGAGAAATCATCAACTAAAACAAAAACGAAACGATTTTCGCTAAGGCTTTTGGTTTTTGTTGGACCAAATAAATTCATGTGGATATTTAATGGCCTAGATGTCATGATATCCTTAATTCCTTTGAAAGAGGATTTGTTTCTCAAGTTGGCATGTTTCACAAATGCGGCTCTTTTCAAACTTCAAATAAGGAATACCCTTCACTGATTCCTTAGAGTTAAATTTAAATTGATAGTGTCAAATAAAACATGACCTAGTCTCCTATGTCATAACCGAGAGTCTTCATTAAAAGCATTTAAACAAGTAGCAATACAATGTAAATTTAACATATCAATTATATAAACATTATTTTCACGAAAACCGAAAAGAACCCACATATTCGTTTTCTTTTCTAAAATATCACAAATTAAATCATTAAAAATAACTTTAAAACTTTTATCACAAAGTTGGCTAATGTTCAAGAGATTATGCTTGAGACCTTCAACCAAAACAATATTTTCTATTAAAGGAGATGAACCAATTTTGATATTACCTATACTAATGATTTTGCCTTTTGAATCATCTCCGAAGGTGACAGTCTCACCTTCATTATTATACTTTAATAGGGTTGCAAAGTTGTTGATATTCCAAGTCATATGCCTTAAGCAACCGCTATCAAGGAACCACCGTTCCCTACGTCTTGGAGACTCGGTGTGTACTTATATCAGATAAAAGAGTTGTTGAATTTGGTACCTATATTTTATTGGGTCATATAATGTTAGTTCTTTTGATACAAACATGACATTTGAAACATTAGGCAATCATAGCAAAAATTAGCTAAGTGACCCTTCTACCACAATAACTACAAGTATAAATTCTACCATACATAAATGCATGATATGTACATGAAACATGAGCATGCTTATTGAGTGCGACATGTTTAGTATGATATGTGAGCATGTTGTGCTTGATGAGTCTGAGTTTGATCATGTATAGCATAAGAAACATGAACATATTTCCTTAGAGTGTGTCTTTTAGGAAACATGGCATCTAATCTAGTCTTATCAAACTCATATTTCCTTAAAATATTTCCCAAAGTATTAATTTTAGTTTTTAAAATAGAAATCTCATTTTCATTAATCTAAAGAAATTTTGCTTTAAAATAAACTTTGTATGCATCAAAATCTTTTGTATAAGAGTAAGTATAGAAGAAAAAACTTCTTTCTTTTTCTGAAAGAACAGCAGCTTGATTTTGAAGAATTTCATTTTTCTTTTTTATTTTCAAATATTTTTTCTTAAGAAAATCATATTTATGAGAAAGTTCTTCAAAAGCTTCACCCAATTCATTCATTGTTAACCACAATCATCTAAGGATGATTCGAATGTTATCTTGGGTGTGTTATCATTAGCTATAAAACACACATTTGCCGTGTCCACCTCTTCTTCAGATTCACTTTTTGATCTTATGTTGTTTTGAGAGCTTTCTTTTATAGGGCTTCTTTAAGATAGATGTCTTGCTTTTATTTTTAAGGCATTCCACAACAATGTGTCCCGGATTTTGGTAATTGAAGCAAATAATTTTTTTGTCTTCCTTCCCTTGCCATCATCTTCTATTGTTGAACTTAGCCTTGTTGTACATCCTCCTTATATTTTTCACTAGAAGGAAAAGTTCTTCATCATCTTCTTATTCATCATCATCGTCAGAGGGAGTAGACTTGAGAGCAATCATCTTTTTTTTTTGGGGCATCATTTTTTCTCTTGCCTTCGTCTCTATCTCATGAGTCTTAAGGTTGAGCTCCATCTCTTCCTTATCATTTAGCAATTTTAATGTTGTAGCCTTGATATCTGATGATGGTGGTAGATCATGAATGACCTTCCTCAACTTTTGGTCATTATCAATAGCATCACCTAGAGAAGCAAGGCCATTAGTAATTGTAGCAAACTTCATAACCATGTCATCAATAGAATCATTTTCATACATGGTGAAATTCTCATATTGGGAACGCAAGAGATCAATTTTAGCTCTCTTGACTTGTGATGTCCCCTAGTATGTGACCACTAAGTGTGACCAAATCTCATAGGAGAATTTACAGTGAATGATCTTAATTATGTCATCATCATTCAAGGATTGAAGCAATGCATAGTGTACTTTTGCATTAGCATCAAATTCTTTTATAGCAATATCGAACCATGTGTCTTCATCACCACCTGGCACACTAAAAGGTTTGGTCACCGCCTTTGCAACCCGGCTTTTTAGGGATTACAAGAACACGGTCATCATAACCTTTCATATGGGAAAGTTAAGGCTATCTAACTTAGAAGAGGTCTTAATTCGTTTAGCCATTTTTGCTATTGTGGATAGAAAATGAACATGTGAATGAAGTGATTAGCAAATAGTATCTGTTTAACGTGGTTAAGCCAAACTCTAGAAACCAATGTACTGATACTAATTGAAAGAGGGTGAATAGGTGTAATGCTAATCAAATGCAATATATCAACTAATTATCATGAATGATGCAAACCAGTCACTCAAAATAAGAATTGAAACCGAATTCCCCGTGAAGGGCTCTGAACTTCTCCTCGCGATTTTTCTAGATTAAGAGTTGAAGTGCCCAATTGCTTTCTTATGAGATAAATAAAGACTGACAAATATGAATGAATAAGATGCAAGCAAATGAAATAAAAATAACAAAAATAGAGGCAAGCAATCACAAACATGAAGAATTTGTTTCGAGGTTCGAGCCAATGCTCTACGTTCTCGTCTTCACTATTGTGAAGGATTTCACTAAACACTATAGGATCTTGCACAAAGGGACCTTACAATAAGGAATTATAATGATCCAAAGTACACAACTCCACAACTCAATCCTCTACACAAAAGGAAGCACAAAACCAATTGAGCTTTTACAAAGTTCTTAATAATCTTGAGATCACAAACACTCTCTTTTTTACAAAATCCTATAGAATAGATATAAATAGAAGCTAAAGGAGTTTGTCAAGGAGTTTGTGAGAGTAAAATTCAGTAGAGAGAGAATTTAAGGGCTAAAAAATCAATTTAAAAGCTGTGAAATTGAAAGAACTTGAAAAACTTTAAAGAACTTTTCTCTTTTGAAGCAAATTGATTTTCAAAATGAATTTTTGTTATATAAAAATCTAATCCCAATGACCCTTTATATAAGCAATAGGAAAACACTTTTAGTACAGTTCATGAGGCTATAAAGGGAATAATTTGACCCATAGAAGTTAAAAATGCACATTTAAAATTTGAGGAGAAAAACAAAATTTTGAAAAATAGTTGTTATAGGCTAATGATACGACAATGATTGACTGACCGATCGACCGACCATTCATCACAGAACTAGCCATTAGGCACGGTCGACTGCTTGGTCCAATGGACTCAATTCAAAAGAATGTCCTAAAGTGGTCGGTGGACCGCTCGGTCGATCGGACCCTAACAGAGAGTAAGTTGAGCTAGTCGGTTGATCTCTCGGTCGATCGCAGGGGTTAGCTGTCGATCAACTAAGGTGCACAACTTGTGCAACCCTTTTCCAGAAGGGCGGTCAACCATTCTGGTCTGTACTAGGCTACGGTCGACCGGTCAGTCGACCGATCTAGGCCAAAACAGAGTTTTCTGAGAATTTTTGAAAGCTAACTTTTTTTAAAAATATTCTGTATTGGTTTAAAAATTGGCTATGTATAGGAAATGAAATACATGTTTCATACATGATATGAAATTTTGGAAAAATTTGAAACATGTATCAAGTACCTAACATGCAAAACACCAATACGGGAAAACTTTGTATTTTAGAAAATGTGTTTTATTGTGTGTGTGACTTCTTAAGCATTAAATTTTTATTCTACCCTTTAGCATACTATTTTTTTATAAGGTTCTTTAGTGATTACAAGTGACTTCAAGCGGGCTTCCCCAATAGCAACGCTTCTCCAATAGCAACGTCGAATGCTTACAGCTCCAATCCCATACTTGAATACCCTTGAGTCTTCAACATCTCCTTTAGAGGAAGAAAACCTCTTGAATCTTTTTGAACCCTGAAACACGCTTAAATACTTGAACTTGATTAGTACTAAATAACTACATATGCTTTGTTATCATAAAAATAAAAAATGGTGATTGTAACCTTGGGCCAGCAGGAAATAGATCAAGCAAGGTGATTGAGTTTTTCCTGCACACAAAATATAGAATATTAGATTTAGAAGTAAAGATGTGTAAGGTGCTCAATTATAATCCGCTGTAGCAATGGCTATGCGGGTCATGATCCACAGGGAGGGACTAGCGATGGAAGCTTGTTTAGCAAGTTCTCTAAAAAATTATTCTTTTAGTTATTAAAAAAAATAAGAAAATAATAGTTAAAGTCTGGTTAGGAATAGGGGCGATATTTACAATGAGTTGGGAAAGAAAGAGTTGGAAGATGAAGTGTTGGTGATCTAAACTAAACTTACAAAAAAAGAAAACAAAAACTAAAAACACATACCTACCTCTTCTGCCCTGTTTACCTTTGATCTGTTGCAACGACTTACCTTGTCTTTGAAGGCATTCAAGCATGGCGTATAGGATCTTCCCCCTTCTCGATCTATACTACGAAAACAAAAGACAAACTATACTAGCAAGAGACGGCTTGTTCATCACCATAGGCCATCAAGGGCACTTCTTCGGCTAAGCAGTCTCGAAACGATCAGATCTCATGGTTTGCAAGACATCAGAGAGAAACAATAAAATAAAACAAGAATAGAAAAATAAAAATAAAACAAGAATAGAAGAACAAAAACAAAGCTTGAGTTGATTCTATTAACAATGGAGGAAAAGTTTGACTTACACCGATGTCACCTCAGTACAAGCATGATCTCTTTCCTCCATGAAAGCATCCTCTCCTCTCAGTTACAAAAATTACATAAAAGAAAAATTAAAAAAAACCTAAATTACAATCTACAAGTTAGCCTAAAAAAAATCCTAGATTTGGCTCTATACTACGCTGCCTTGTACTGGACGCCCTTCTCTATTGCTCTGCAGGGGTATTTATAGGAGATATAGGAAGTAGAGTCCCAGTACAACTCCTCAACGAAAATAGCTGGCCAACCGCCTCTGGATTGCCGCGGAAACGCGGCTTGGGCCGCGTTTCCGCGGCCTTAGCTTTGTCCCTGGCCACGCGCTTTCGCGCGTGGCCTCCTCTGGTCCGTCCATCTGGGTCTATCCTCTTAGATCTGTCATCCTGACTCTTTATTTTGAAATTTCGGGATAACTTGGGAAGCAAGTTACCCTAAATCTAAATCTTCCAAATCTTTTAAAACGAATTTCATCTTTGCACTCTCCTCCTTTTATCTTTATCCTTGTCCTGCAAGTGATTAGGGTTTAGTAGAAGTCCATCCCTTTTCCTCTTCTTTTAGCAATTAGGAGTTCTTTCTTATCCTTCCTTTTCCTCACTTAGATTTAAAATAAATAGTTTAAAAATCCAAGTTTAGATTAGGTTAGATAATAAGAAACTTCTAAATTACTACAACTTTTGCACATGGGCTTGCACATGGGCTTTTTTTGGGCTTATGGGCTTCATTTAGGCTTTATTTTTTATTTAATTAATTACTCAAGGCCTGCACACATTAAATAATAAAACATTAGTAATAGTGCATAATTGTAGGAATAAATATGAAAATGTGATAGTAAATGTAGTGATAAATATGCACTTTTTACTACCTATCACACCCCCACACTTATCTTTTTGCTCGTCCTTGAGTAAAAATCAAAAAGAAAAGAAAAATTAATCTATCCTAACTCACTTTCGTAGGAATCACTATTGCACTTAGCACGTGCAACAAGCCGTTAAACCTCTAGATTAACCTACAGGACGAGTGTTGTCTCGTGAGGGTTTTCAGCGAATTACACCCACAAAATCTATAAAAAGAAAAATATTTGAAATATGTTTGAAGAGACTAAGTAGTCTATAAGTTTTAGGATTATCATTTTTATTCATTCTTAAACTTAGTCTTTATATAGTAAATTGTTATCCATTTTAGGTAAGGATCAAAATTGAATTTTTGTATAGTCTTTTTCGTTACCAAAAGTCATATGCATCCTTGTGAATCTTTACTAAGAATTCCTTCACTTGGACTCTCATGCCTCTTTATTATTATCATTATTTTTTTCTCTTTTTTTTAATATGTATAACTCATCTAATTTTCTTTCGTGTAACATGAAGGCTTCTTAAGGCCCTCTGATTGAGATTTTAAAGAATAAAAGAAGTGAAGTTCAGATTTCTTAGTCTCAATGCGAATCCGCTGTAGCAAGGGCTTCAAGCGGGTCGTGATCCTCAGGGAAGGATGCGATGCAAGCTTTTCGGCCGATTCCCCTGTATGCTTCAAATAAGAAAAGAGATTAGATTTGAGAGATATATATGATATGAAAGATGTGGTTTTTACTGATTTTCTGCCACAACCCTATTGCAAGTTAAGGAGATTGAACATCATCTTAATATATGTGAAATTAATCCTAGGTTTATTAGCGAAGATGCAAGCAAGAATAAAGGAGTTTAGAATCATACTAGTTCGCACATTTGAACATTCCACACGATTTCATCTTAACATCTAAGTACAGCGAAAGAAAAGCATTACTTGAAGTTACGCTGTCAAAGTTCTTAAATATGAAGGGTGAGGAATTATTTAAAAGTGTAACCTAGATTAGAAAGCTGATTATCCATTTAGTCCTCAAGCAATCTACTTTAAACCTAGGGTTTCTAAAAAGTATTATTAATCTGTTCAACTCCAAACATGCTTAGGGTTGCTTAAGAATTCAGCAAACCACAAAGGAAGATTAGTTCATCATCTTTTTATTATTTTTCTTTTCTTTTTTTTTATATGAGAAGAATAAAGAAAGAGAGAAAATAAAAAGAATCGAGAAATCACAGATCAAACCAAACTCAAGAAATCACAAAGTAAATGCAAAATTAAATGACAGAAATTAAGTGGCAAAAAGGTAACCTTTATTCGAGAGTAAACTCCAATTACAAAGCTCCTTCTTCTCCACACCGTGCTTGAAACAAAGATTACAACTTGCTGAAATTTAAAGAAAAATAGCTAAAGAAACCCTAACACGTCTCTGGACGCTCTGTACGTTGCACTGCAGGGGGTATTTATAGGTGCAGAAGGTAGTAGAGTCCAGAATGAAGTCCTCCACGAAAACCTGTCCCTGGATAACACTGAATTGCCGCGGAATTGCGGCTTTTGCTGCGTTTCCGCGACAATATGGTGGCATATTGCCACGCGCTTTGGCGCGTGGCTTCTCCTGGTCCGTCCATCTGGGCGCCTGCTTCTAGAAGTGTGATCCTGGCTCTTTATGTTGGGATTTCGAGATAACTTGATAATCAAGTTACCTAGATTTTGAATTCTCCCAATCTCTTTTAAACGAATTTCCTTCTCATCTTTGGCTTTTATGCTCATCCTGCAAGAGTTTAGGGTTGGGTAGAATTCTATCCTTCCCTCATCTTTAATAATTGCAACTTTAGCCCTTGCATAATTGCACTTTGACAATTGATATTTGCACTTTGACTCTTGGGCTTCAAATTTGGGCTTGGATCTGGGCTTTTGGGCTCTTTAAGCTTTATTTCTTTCTTTTTATTATTTCGAGGCCTGCACACAATAAATCACAAAATATTAATAAATGTGCAGAATTATATAAATAAATATGAAAATGTGACGGTAAATATGATGATAAAAATGCACTTTTCACTACCAATCACACCCCCACACTTATCTTTTTGCTCGTCCTCGAGTAAAAATCAAAAAGAAAGAGAAAAATCTAACCTAGCTAACTCACTTTCGTAGGAATCACGGTTGCACTTAGCATGTGCAACAAGCCGTTAAACCTCTAGGTTACCCTAGAGGACGAGTGTTGTCTCGTGAGGGTTTTCAGCGGATTGCACCCACAAAATCCATAAAAAGGAAAATATTTGTCTTATATTGAAAGAGACTAAGTAGTCTATAAGTTTTAGGATCCTCAATTTTATTCATTCTTCAAACCTAGTCTTTATAAAGTTAATTGTTATTCATTTAGGTAAGGATTAAAATTGAATTTCTAATATAGTCTTTTTCGTTACCAAAAATCATATGCATCCTTATGTTTTTACTAGGAATTCCTTAACTTGGACTCTCATGCCTCATTAGTATTTTTATAAGATCATCTAATTTTCTTTCGTGTAAGTATCAAGGCTTCTTGAGGCCCTCATACCTAACTAATTGATTATTAGATGTGTTAATATAATTTTTTTTTTTTTGTATGTATAACTCATCTAATTTTCTTTCGTATAAGTATCAAGGCTTCTTGAGGCCCTCATACCTAACTAATTGACTAATAGATGTGTTAATACATGTATAATATTTCTCAGTTTTCTTAGGCTTTCTAATCCACCCATGTAGCGAACTTAAAGTCGGTGGCTCCCAAACCGGTCGGCTTTAGGGCACCAGGTGAGAAAACACCCCGCGGACTCAAATTCGAATGAACTAGGCCACAAAACTAAGGACTTTTTATTTAGAACTCACCTTTAGGCGTGAATACTTATGCTTCTTGAGGCACATGTATTAGCTTAATTGGTGATTTTTTTCTTCTTTTTTTTTTTTTTATGAGGCACAAGGTCTTTGTCTTAGAATCCTAGATATGCATTTGGTATGCACATTTCATTAAGGTAAAAATCAAGACTAATTATTTATTCAATTTCTCCTCCTATACCTAAAATTTAAACAATTTATTTATTTTGACCAAGTTTTTAGAAATCCTAATCATGATTTTCCTAATTCTTAAAACTAACTTAGATTTCTTTCAAAAAATAAGTCAAAGTATTATCCTTTTTATAACATTTTTTTTTTAAAATTTTTTTTCAGATTTTTTTTTTTTTTTAGCAAATTTTTTTTTTGTTTAAATGTTAGAAATTTTTTTTTTTAAATGTTAGAACAAATAAAGAGAAAAATATTTTTTTTTATTAATTAATCTTTTCTATGTTAGTAAACCCTCCCCCACACTTATCTCATGCATTGTCCTCAATGTATGAAATGCATGAATGCATGAAGAAAAATGTAAAGAGAGGCAAAGAATAATAGTATACCATAATATGTACAACACATGTATCACTCTCACCTAGAGCTGCTTAGGATTCATCCCTCTAGCTCGTTTCCCATCATTCCAATGGGTTCTCTTTATAAGGCACAATGGGGAGACCAACATTTTTGTTTTAACTTTCTCTCCCCCCAGTTTCATCTTCTTTAGGCTCTTCCTCATCATATGTCCACCTCCATTATTCAAAAATTCATCACACCTTTCAGTTGGAACTTCCTTGCCGAGAAATTCTAGCTCAGTTCCGTACATCTCCTCAAAACTTAAATCAACACTTTTCCCTGGAAGTGAATAATTAACCAACATCTCCTTAATCGGTGTATCTAAACATAGGAGTTCTTCTTCAAAGAGACTTTCGAAAGTTAAGTCAATCGGAGTTTCTTGAACTATATTCTCATGCGATATTTCAGTGCTTGGCTCTTTGAAGATACTTAGATCAAATCTTCGTTTTTTAAATGGAACTTTAAAATTATAATCCTCAACATGTGTCATCTTATCACTAAAATCGCACTTATCCTCAAATAACTTGTCAAGAAATAGAGACTCATTTTCACTTTCTTTTTCACAAATGTTCTCGATGAAGTTCACCTCAAATGTTTGGTCTTTAATCTTACGAGATTGGTTTTCCAGGTTGAAGACATTGACCTCTTTAGTCATGTTTCCAAAAGTCAACCTCATGGATCCATTCCTACAATTTATGATCGCATTTGCAGTTGCAAGGAACGGACGCCCTAGGATAACGGGAGTTTGAGACCGAAGAGTGGATACAGGTTCGGTCTCCAGAACAACAAAATCTACTGGGTAGATAAACTCCCCAACTTGGACGAGCACATCGGTAATTTCTCCTTTGGGAATTTTTATGGATCGGTCAGCCAATTGGATTGTAACCTTAGTCGGACTAAGTTCGCCCAACCCAAGTTGTTGGTAAACTGAGAAGGGGAGTAAGTTGATACTTGCTCCCAAATCAAGAAGTGCATGCTTAATTGCAGTTTGACCTATTGTGCAAGAGATGGTGGGGCAACCAGGGTCCTTATACTTGACAGGGATCTGGTTAGACAATAGCTCACTAATGTTAGTGGCTAGAAAAACCTTCTTGGGCACATTAGTCTTTCTCTTCTTTGTGCACATGTCCTTAATAAACTTGGCATACTTAGGGACTTGTTGAATTGCATCAAGAAGAGGTATATTGATCTTGACTTGATTAAAAATCTCTCGTACCTTATCCATTTGTGCACATTGCTTATCTTTAAGCCTATTTGGGTAGGGTGCGATGGGCTTGTGCATATCTTCGGCTGACTTGTCTTTTTTCGTGTTGTTGGCATTAAGTTGGGATGGAGTGGGATCAGGCAAGCTGAATGCTTGTTTAGAACTTGATGGTGTTGATACTTGGTTATCAACTTGTTTTCCCGACCGCAATGTATGAATCGCATTGCACTGACTCATATGATTCTCTTCAGCCAAGTGAGCTTGACTAGAGTTCCTAGGGTTTGGGAATGGTTGACTAGGTAGAGTACCCTTTTGCCTTTCTTGCTGATTCATTTGCATCTCTATCCTAGTCAAGACTTGAGCCAGCGTGTCATTGCTTTTAACGATAGTGTCCACCTTTCTTTCCAGATTGGAGAGCCTTGTTTCCATTTGTGAATATTGGAAAGAGGGTGGAGGATTTTGATAGGGCGGATTTTGGAAATTGTTGGAGAATTTGGGCCTAATTTGATCATTGTTACTTTGGCCCCAAGACAAATTGGGATGGTTTCTCCAACCGGGATTGTAGGTGGGCGAATATGGATTGTTGGCGGGCGGATTGATGGTGGGCCTTGTGAAGGCCGCATTCATATGTTCGGGCAAGCTTTGATGCGCGATAAAAACAGGACATTCCTCGAACACATGGTTCATATCTTGACAATAAGTACAGCCCGCCGAAGTTGTTGGGCTGACTTGGTTCACAGAGACTGGCTCTTTAGTTTCAAGAGCCTCTAGTCTTCGCATAACAGCAGCTAACTTAGCATCGGTTGCTATGTTGGCCTCAATGGAATGGATACCTCCTTTTGAAGAAGTAGGGTCATTAGTCCTAGATTTTTCAGGAGTAGGTTCCCATTGGATGGTATTTTCAGCTAATTCCTCATACAATTTCCATCCATCAGTTTCGTCCTTTTTCAGAAATCCTCCTTGGCACATGGATTCTAACAACGTTTTAGTTTGATATTCTAATCCATCATATAGAACTTGGCATAATCGCCATTTCTCTATCCCATGGTGAGGGCATTGGGCAAGGAGGTCCTTGAAACGTTCAAAGTATTTCCAAAAGGGCTCATTGGCTGTCTGCTTAAACTGTAGGATATTCTTCCTAATCAATGCAGTCTTGTGAACAGGATAAAATTTCTTTAAGAATGCCTTAACAAAATTATCCCAAGAAGATATAGAACCGGCCTCTAGACTGTAGAGCCATTTCTTTGCTAAATCCTTCAAAGCAAAGGGGACAAACCTAAGTTTGATGTCATCTTTTCCTAACGTAGGAATATTCATCATGAGACATACTTCCTCAAATTCCCTTATGAAGAAGTATGCATCCTCGGAGTCAAGTCCATGAAATTTCGGAAGGGTGTTGATGTATTGTGGCTTAAGCTCAAATGGGTCAACACCTTCATCGTTAAGCTTGATGCAAGAAGGAAGAGAGGTCCTAATAGGATAGAACCTATCTTGGAGTGATATTGGTTGTGCCATGTGTGGGTCGGGCTTGAGCTCGGGTGGTGAACTAATTCTAGTTAGCCTGGATGTAAGTGGGTCTCTCGACCAAGCGGGCATGCACAATCAGCAAACAAGTTCACCCAATCAATTAAGAAAAACAATCAAAAATCCTAATCTAGGGTAAGCCTTGATCTAGACGACTCCTAACTTTAGACTGTCCTTAGGAGGTCTACTGTCGACGTTAACCACAAGCTAATCGGCCAGGTAGGTGGCAAGACCGGTGGGAGGTTTTCCGTCAGAGACGTTCCTTAATTAAATAACCACCGTTCTTCGGGCTTTCGGCCCTCAATACCCTGCCTAGACACCGATTTGACAAGAGTTAATTTCGAACAATTTTCCTCCTTCGGTCAATCTCCTATTGAGTCCGAGTTAACCTAGGGCCAACGTCTAGTCAAATTTTACTTAAGGTTAGGGTTGTGAGTGTGACGGATATGATTTGTGGGCCAAGGAAGGGTGATGAAATCCCCACCTTATCTTGCTTATGGGTTATGCCCTTAAGATGAATTAGTGTACGTGTAAAGCGGTAGAAAAGTAATCACTCAAGAAAGCAGTAAACAACCAAGAGTGTTTCCTAATCTATATGCTATGCAAACGTACCTTGTCGCCAGCACTCTTCAACAGAATTAAAAAAAATGTAAATAGACACGTGCCCTAAATGCAAGAGTCTAAAATTTTTTTTTTTATTTTCAACAAATGGGTTAATGTTATTAATTAGCAGTTGCAGAGTGATCACAGAGAAATAATATCACAGCAGAAAATAGAATTTTGCACTGCAGAGCAACCTGCAGAAAAATATATCAGTAGTCCACTACAATTGCCGCGGATTCGCGGCTTTTGCCGCGTTTCTGCGGCAAAGTTGTAGGTCCAGGTGCTCTGCCTTCGAGGGCAGAGGCACTGGATAGCTATATGTGCTTTCTGCTGCTCTGTTTTTGTTTCCTGTTCTCTGTACCTGCAACAGAAAAGAAAGAATGATTAGAACGAGGAAATCGTGCCGTTCCTTCCCCGGCAACGGCGCCAAAATTTGATTGAGATTTTAAAGAATAAAAGAAGTGAAGTTCAGATTTCTTAGTCTCAATGCGAATCCGCTGTAGCAAGGGCTTCAAGCGGGTCGTGATCCTCAGGGAAGGATGCGATGCAAGCTTTTCGGCCGATTCCCCTGTATGCTTCAAATAAGAAAAGAGATTAGATTTGAGAGATATATATGATATGAAAGATGTGGTTTTTACTGATTTTCTGCCACAACCCTATTGCAAGTTAAGGAGATTGAACATCATCTTAATATATGTGAAATTAATCCTAGGTTTATTAGCGAAGATGCAAGCAAGAATAAAGGAGTTTAGAATCATACTAGTTCGCACATTTGAACATTCCACACGATTTCATCTTAACATCTAAGTACAGCGAAAGAAAAGCATTACCTTGAAGTTACGCTGTCAAAGTTCTTAAATATGAAGGGTGAGGAATTATTTAAAAGTGTAACCTAGATTAGAAAGCTGATTATCCATTTAGTCCTCAAGCAATCTACTTTAAACCTAGGGTTTCTAAAAAGTATTATTAATCTGTTCAACTCCAAACATGCTTAGGGTTGCTTAAGAATTCAGCAAACCACAAAGGAAGATTAGTTCATCATCTTTTTATTATTTTTCTTTTCTTTTTTTTTTATATGAGAAGAATAAAGAAAGAGAGAAAATAAAAAGAATCGAGAAATCACAGATCAAACCAAACTCAAGAAATCACAAAGTAAATGCAAAATTAAATGACAGAAATTAAGTGGCAAAAAGGTAACCTTTATTCGAGAGTAAACTCCAATTACAAAGCTCCTTCTTCTCCACACCGTGCTTGAAACAAAGATTACAACTTGCTGAAATTTAAAGAAAAATAGCTAAAGAAACCCTAACACGTCTCTGGACGCTCTGTACGTTGCACTGCAGGGGGTATTTATAGGTGCAGAAGGTAGTAGAGTCCAGAATGAAGTCCTCCACGAAAACCTGTCCCTGGATAACACTGAATTGCCGCGGAATTGCGGCTTTTGCCGCGTTTCCGCGGCAATATGGTGGCATATTGCCACGCGCTTTGGCGCGTGGCTTCTCCTGGTCCGTCCATCTGGGCGCCTGCTTCTAGAAGTGTGATCCTGGCTCTTTATGTTGGGATTTCGAGATAACTTGATAATCAAGTTACCTAGATTTTGAATTCTCCCAATCTCTTTTAAACGAATTTCCTTCTCATCTTTGGCTTTTATGCTCATCCTGCAAGAGTTTAGGGTTGGGTAGAATTCTATCCTTCCCTCATCTTTAATAATTGCAACTTTAGCCCTTGCATAATTGCACTTTGACAATTGATATTTGCACTTTGACTCTTGGGCTTCAAATATGGGCTTGGATCTGGGCTTTTGGGCTCTTTAAGCTTTATTTCTTTCTTTTTATTATTTCGAGGCCTGCACACAATAAATCACAAAATATTAATAAATGTGCAGAATTATATAAATAAATATGAAAATGTGACGGTAAATATGATGATAAAAATGCACTTTTCACTACCAATCACCCTCATACCTAACTAATTGACTATTTGATGTGTTAGTATATATATAAGTAATATTTCTTAGTTTTCTTAGGCTTTCAAATCCACCCATGTAGCGAACTTAAAGTCGGTGGCTCCCAAACCGGTCAGTTTTAGGGCACCAGGTGAGAAAACACCCGACGGACTCAAATTCGAGTGAACTAGGCCACAAAACTAAGGACGCTTATTTATAAACTCACCTTTAGGCGTGAATACTTATGCTTCTTGAGGCACATGTATTCAGCTTAGTTAGTGAATTTATTTTTTTATTTTTTATTTTTATATTTTTTTTATATGAGGCACAAGGGTCTTTGTCTTAGAATCCTAGATATGCATTAGGTATGCACATTTTATTAAGGTAAAAATCAAGACTAATTACTTATTCAATTTCTCCTCCTATACCTAAAAATTCAACAATTTATTTATTTTGACCAAGTTTTTAGAAATCCTAATCATGATTTTCCTAATTCTTAAGACTAACTTAGATTTCTTTCAAAAGATAAGTCAAAATATTGTTCTCTTTTTCAAAAAAAATTTATTTTTTATTTTATTATTATTTTTTTTAGTTAGTATCTAACTATGTTAGTATGTTAGTAAATCCTCCCCCCACACTTATCTTATGCATTGTCCTCAATGTATGAATGAAGAATGAATGCATCTATGCATGAAAAAGAAGAAAGGGAAGGAAAATATTACCTTAAGGTGGTGGTTCCGGTCGTGGTCGCATTGGGCCAAGCGTCGCTACCCAATCAAGATAATGTGGTAGTTCACGGAACCTACCTTTATTAACCTCTTTTCTATTTACATGTTTATAGTCCCCAGTATAAATAGGATCATGGAAGATCCTATCGTGAAACTTACTTCCTTTACATGACCAGTCCTGGAAAATCATCACAGAGTCATCATGGTCTATACCTATGTCCAACAAAAGAATGTGACTTGGTAGAATGGTTGACTTGGACTCAAGAATGATAGGTTCAGGAACCAATACAAACTCGGGAAAATTAACGTGGGGTTCGAGAGTTAGTTTTGGTTCAAGCGATGAGTCCAAGTCCAAGAATTAAACTCAAGTCCACAATCATTTTCCCACAATGGAATGTGACTCACTATTGGTGATTCAAGTTCAAGAATGACAGGTGTGGGAATCAAAACTGACTCAAAATATTACTTAAATTGGGTAACTGAACAGGAGTCAATATTGATTCGGGAATTTGAACTCGATCACAACAAATTTGAGAATCAAGGTCACATATCTCATTGAATTCAATTTCATAAAAATGAGAACTTGTCAATTTGTCAATGGGACTTTCAAAAGTATGAATTTGGTCAAGTTCAATATGATGATCATCAAAAATGGGTGATTCAATTTCATGATCTATGGGTACGGGAATAAATGTTGGCTCAGAAAATTGGTCCAAATTGGGTAAGAATACTGGAGTCAACATAGATTCGAAAATGGAAACTGAATCGCAAAGTTAGGGATCGGGTTCACATTCACAATCTAATTCAATCTCATTGAAATTAAAACTAGCCAATTTGTCCAAGGATTGGGATTGATCAAGTTCATATTGATGTGATAAAATTGAATTTTGATCAAGGTCTTCTAGACAGAATGATTCTTGGTTCCTATCAACTTGGTTGGTTAGTTCAAGAATGTTTGAAAGTCTAGAAATTTGATCATTCATGATATCTTGCAAACGATCCACTTTTTCTTCTAACCCATTGAATGGATCATTGGAGGACTGAAACATTGGTGATGTGGTGAAAGAAGTATATGAAGATAATGGTTGAACAGGTGGTTGACAATATGGCTCAGGGGCGTTGTATCCCCATTGAATCTATGAAGAGTAGTGATGATTATTCCAGTTTTGTTCATAGTATTGGGACTGGGACATGTAATGATTCGGATAAGACCAATCTGACATACTAGGTTGGTTAAAGTTATGATATGCCGGGTTGGTAATATCCGAAAAAGAGGTTGATATGTAATATGGATTATTATTAAAATTGAAAAAATTGTTGTTATAAGCCATATCACAAATAAAACACAAACAAAGAAAAAGAAAACAAACAAATAAGCAAACAAAAAAGAAAATTAAAAAAATTCTAACCTAAGTTAGGGTAGACCTATGACCTAGACGACTCCAACAGGTTAGACTGTCCATGGGAGGTAGGGTGCAGACTTTGACCACAAGCTAATCAGCTAGGTCAGGGCAAGATTGGTGGGAGGTTTTCCATCAAAGACATTCCTTAATTAAATAACCACCAATCTTCGGGCTTTCGGCCCTCAATCCCCTTCCTAGACACTGATTTGGCAGGAGTCAAATTCCAACACCGTTCCCCCTTAGAATAATCTCCTAATTGAGTCCGAGATGTCCCTAGGGCCAACGTCTACTCATTTTTAGTTAGTGAGTGAGGAGAATGTTTGTGGGCCAGGGAAGGGTGATGAAATCCCCACCTTATCTTATTTATAGGACAAGCCCTTAAGTCAATTTAGTGCACGTGTAAAGCAATAGACAAATATTCACTAAAAAGCAGTAAATTAGCCAAGGGTGCTTCCTAGTCTATATGCAATGCGAACGTACCTTGTCTCCAGCACTCCTCAACAGAAATTAAAAAAATTAAATAGACACGTGCCTATATGCAAGAGTCTAATTTTTTTTATTTTTCAACAAATAGGTTACTGTTAATTAATTAGCAGTGTGCAGGGTGATCACAGAGAAAGTTAACAGAATAGTAAACAAATCTTTCAATTTGCAGCAACCTGCAGAAAATAAAGTGAGTAGTGAACTACACAGGCCGCGAAAACGCGGCTATTGCCGCGCAAACGCGGCTCTGTAGTAGGCTCTGCTGCTCCGCCTTCGAGGGCAGAGGTACAGAGTTGCTATATGTCCTTTGCTGCTGTTAGTTTTCCTGTTCTCTGATCCTGCAAACAAAAAGAATAAATAAATCAATAATTAGTTTTTTTTTAAGAGAGAAACTTACCGTCCCTCCCCGGCAACGGCGCCAAAATTTTGATTGAGTTTTTCCTGCACACAAAATATAGAATATTAGATTTAGAAGTAAAGATGTGCAAGGTGCTCAATTCTAATCCGCTGTAGCAATGGCTATGCGGGTCGTGATCCACAGGGAGGGACTAGCGATGGAAGCTTGTTTAGCAAGTTCTCTAAAAAATTATTCTTTTAGTTATTAAAAAAATAAGAAAATAATAGTTAAAGTCTGGTTAGGAATAGAGGCGATATTTGCAATGAGTTGTGAAAGAAAGAGTTGGAAGATGAAGTGTTGGTGATATAAACTAAACTTACAAAGAAAGAAAACAAAAACTAAAAACACATACCTACCTCTTCTGCCATGTTTACCTATGATCTGTTGCAACGGCTTACCTTGTCTTTGAAGGCATTCAAGCATGGCGTATAGGATCTTCCCCCTTCTCGATCTACACTACGAAAACAAAAGACAAACTATACTAGCAAGAGACAGCTTGTTCATCACCATAGGCCATCAAGGGCACTTCTTCGGCTAAGCAGTCTCGAAACAATTAGATCTCATGGTTTGCAAGACATCAGAGAGAAACAATAAAATAAAACAAGAATAGAAAAATAAAAATAAAACAAGAATAGAAGAACAAAAACAAAGCTTGAGTTGATTCTATTAACAATGGAGGAAAAGTTTGACTTACACCGATGTCACCTCAGTACAAGCATGATCTCCTTCCTCCATGAAAGCATCCTCTCCTCTCAGTTACAAAAATTACATAAAAGAAAAATTAAAAAAACCTAAATTACAATCTACAAGTTATCCTAAAAAAAAATCCTATATTTGGCTTTGTACTACGCTGCCCTGTACTAGACGCCCTTCTCTGTTGCTCTGTAGGGATATTTATAGAAGATATAGGAAGTAGAGTCCAGTACAACTCGTCAACGAAAACAGCTAGCCAACCGCCTCTGGATTGCCGCGGAAACGCGGCTTGGGCCGCGTTTCCGCGGCCTTAGCTTTGTCCCTGGCCACGCGCTTTCGCGCGTGGCCTCCTCTGGTTCGTCCATCTGGGTCTATCCTTTTAGATCTGTCATCCTGACTCTTTATTTTGAAATTTCAGGATAACTTAGGAAGCAAGTTACCCTAAATCCTAATCTTTCAAATCTTTTAAAACGAATTTCATCTTTGCACTCTCCTCCTTTTATCTTTATCCTTGTCCTGCAAGTGATTAGGGTTTAGTAGAAGTCCATCCCTTTTCCTCTTCTTTTAGCAATTAAGAGTTCTTTCTTATCCTTCCTTTTTCTCACTTAGATTTTAAATAAATAGTTTAAAAATTCAAGTTTAGATTAGGTTAGATAATAAGAAACTTCTAAATTACTACAACTTTTGCACATGGGCTTGCACATGGGCTTTTTTTGGGCTTCTGGGCTTCATTTAGGCTTTTTTCTTTATTTAATTAATTACTCAAGGCCTGTACACAGTAAATAATAAAACATTAGTAATAGTGCATAATTGTAGGAATAAATATGAAAATGTGATAGTAAATGTAGTAATAAATATGCACTTTTTACTACCTATCACAAGGACTCCCTCACCTTCATTGATCAATCGATCCTTGTCACAACGCTCGTCCTCCTTGCCTCATGGCCGCCGCCCATGGCTGGCCAACTGACCGGCCTGCAATGTCACACAATCCAGGGAGATAGGGGGAGAATAGGGGAGGAGAGAGAATGATTTAGAAAGTGGGAGTCCAAATGAGGGCTTGGCCTACCCAGAACGGCCGCGCAGCCTGGGGCCACCGTTGGCCTTCCCCGTGTCGTTGCCTGTAGCGGCTACCGCCACCCCAACCTGAGAAGGGATGAGAGATCTATTAAGAGAGGTTGAGAGTTAGAGAGAGGAGTATTTCCTTGGGAATGAGATGAGGAATTTTAATTTCAAACTTTGGGGAGGAACTTGGGTCGATTTTAAATCTGAGAATTTTGGGAAGAGAAGGAGGTGAAGAATGAGTGACGATATATTTTCTCTTCATTTTCCATTTATAATACTATATATAAAAGATTTTAATAATTCCCTCTTCTACTCAAATAATGCCACATATATTGATTGTAAATGAAAGCAGTGAGAATTATCGTCAAGCTTTGGGCTAACGGGTCGTGTCCACGAGGAGAAATGTGACGAAAGCTTTTCGATATTTTTATTTAACAAGCAAAGAATTGTGTCAGTGTTTTTTATGTTGAAAAGAGAATGTAGAGTAAGGAAGTGATTTTAAACAAAAATTGAAAACTTAGAG
Organism: Agave tequilana; assembly: GCA_038442645.1. Taxonomy (NCBI): domain Eukaryota; kingdom Viridiplantae; phylum Streptophyta; class Magnoliopsida; order Asparagales; family Asparagaceae; genus Agave; species Agave tequilana. Next base: position 205,420 of record JAVJIF010030223.1, read on the forward strand.
AAGGCTTTGGAAAAGGTAATTTTTTTAAAAGTTTGAAGATTGTTTGTTTAATTCTAATATATGAAAAAGATCTGGGCTCACTATTTTACTACTCAATGATATGTTCTTCTCTTAATATTCATAGTATCTGAACTTGATCATAGGAAAAAACTTAAGCTTGAGTTTCAAAAGTCTTATGCAAAGCAAATAAGATTGTTTGAAAATGTATAACTCTTTTCCTTAAGAAATCCTCTTGAACTGAATGTTAAATCATCAAGTTGTCTTTCAAATATGAAATAAAAATAAGCTCAGGTGATGTTTTAACAAAAATAGAAGTTTAAAAATTCAAACCCATCCTCATGTGCCGTCAAGAACACTTTCAAAGAAGAAAGGCTTAGTTTAAGGCATACATATGATTCCGTTAGGTTCTTTACATCAAAATCATTCAAAATATGAGGGACCGAAGAGAAAGATGATAGTGTGCCCAGAAAAAATGAATTTAGCTACTCATAATTATGGTAAATCAAGACATGTTAATGAAATAAGACATACCTGTGAATTGGAGAAGAAGAAAAGCATTAAACCTTTATTTATGTCACTTCAATTTTCAGATTACAATCACTCTATTCCTCTCTCTCACTGGTATTTGAATTGAACTACAAATTAAAAAAATAGAGATACAAATTCTCTTTACTATCTAACAAAGAACCTAACCCTAAAAATAAAGAGAAAAACTTAAACTAATTTTCGGTCCCTTTTCTCTGAAAAATACAATATTTATAGGAAAAAACCAAAGGAGGGAGGGCGTATAAAGATAGGGGGAGCAAACACTCCCCCGACAAATTCAACCAAACCGCGAAAATGTGGCTTTGGTAGTGTTTTCGCGGCCATGGTGTGGCCAGGTGGCCACACCTCGTTGGTGGCATTCCCCGGTTTAGTGATTTACCCTTATCTCTTGCTGGTTTTTCCGTTTTAGCTCCTGGATTTTACGAAACGGCCTTTGATTTTTTGCTTTAACCAATTAATTTGGGAAGATTCATTTTAACCAGCTTTTAACCTCTCTAATTTTCCATGATCTGCCCTGATTTTCTGATTATAAATTAATTTTGGATTAAATAAGAATTTGATGGGCTTTTGGGCTCATTTCTCTTCCCTTTCCTTTAGCAATGGGCCTTCATTTTATAAAAAAAATAAGACTTATTAATATGATTTATTAGATAATAAACATGGTAATGTGTTAATATATGTGCAATATATGTGACCGATCACACCCCCACACTTATCTTTTGCTCACCGTCGAGTAAAACATCAAAACTAATCCTAATTAATTATTAGACCATTTTCGCAGGTCACTCGATTGCATTGAGCATGTGCAATAAGCCGTTAAACCTCTAGGTTACCCTTAGAGGATGAGTTTTGTCTTGTGAGGGTTTTCAGTGGATTGCACCCACAAAATTCATAAAGAAAGAGAAAAAATATTAGTATTTTTGAAAAAGCATTTTGAGAAGATAGAAATTATTTGAGGTATTGTTGTAAGAGTTCAAGTAATCTATAAGTTATAGGAAAATCGAACTTTTCATTCCTAGACTTAGTCTATATTCAAAACATGCCATTAATCAAAATAAGGAGTCAAATTGTATTAGTCATCTAATTTATTACTTTACCCTAATTCATATGCACTTTCGTGACCGTGAAGTTTTGACTAAGGGTTCTTTAACATTAACTCTTATATCTTATTTTTTATTTTTGTGGTATTTATTTTTCAATTCTATTAGGCTTTCTAATCTGCCCATGTAACGAGCCTTTAGTCAGTGACACCTAAACCAGACAGTCTTAGGGTACCAGGTGAGAAAACACCCCTAAGAACTTACACACTCGAGTAAACAAGGCCACAAAATCAAGGGTTTTACTTATAAAATGTGCCCCTTTTAGGCGTAACTACTTATACTTCATGAGGCACAAATACCAAGCATAATCAGAGGATTTACATATATATATTTTTTCAAACTTATCTAATCATGTTTTACATAAATACAAAGGCTTGCTTAGGCCAAAGCACCTAACTAATCAATAATTAGATTTATTTATTTTTCATAGATATACATATATATATACATATATATATATATATTTTATAAGGCATAAGAATTTTTATTTTTGAACCCTAAGTGTGTGTGTATATAAAGTGTGCATATTTCTTCAAGATAAAGATCAAGATTAAATTACTTTCACCAATTTTCTTTCTAACCCTAAAAATCAAACAAGTTATCTTATTTTGACCAAGTATAAGAAATCCTAATTATGATTTCCTATTCCTTATTAACTTAATTTCATACAAAAAAATATCAAAATATTGTTCATTTCTTTCAAAAAATTTTTTTTATATATATTATTTTTTTTTTTTTTTAGTTATATTAGTCATGTTAGAGTCCTCCCCCACACTTATCTCATGCATTGTCCCCAATGTATGAAAGAAATGTATAGATGCATGAAATGGAATGTAACAGAGGTGCATAAAATATATTATATATATATATAGTATACAAAAAATATAAACAACATCATGTTTCTCCCATACCTAGATCTTTTTAGGTCTCATCCTTCTAACTCTCTTCCCATAATTCCAATGAGTTCTCTTTATAGGGCATAGTGGGGAGCCCAATCTTTTTGTCATTTTAGCTCTCTTTCTCAACAGTCTCACCTTCTTTAAGCTTTTCTTCTTCATATTTCTACATTTATTATTCAAAAACTGATCATCATCACACTTCTCAGTTGGAACTTCCTTAACATAAATGCCTGGGATTCCTAACTCAGTTTCATACATCTCCTCAAAACTTAGATCAACACTTTCCTCTAGAAGTGTGTAATTAACCAAAATATCCCTAGTCGGTTCATCCAAACACATGAGTTCTTCTTCGAAAGGGTTTTCAAAGAGTAGGTCAATCGGAGGTTTTTGAATTACATTCTCATGTGATATATCATTGGTTGGCTCATCGAAACTGAAAATATTCAAATCAAATTTCCTTTTTTTAAAAGGTACTCTAAAATTAGGATCACCGACATATGCCTTCTCATTAATATAATCACATTCATTCTTAAATAATTCATTAAGAAATAGAGACTCATTCTTTATATTTTCACTTTCTTCATCACAATTATTTCAACAAAGTTTACCTCAAACGTTTGGTCTCTTATCTTATGAGGTTGATTTTCTAGATTGAAGATATTGACTTCTCTAGTCATGTCCCCAAAGGTTAATCTCAAAGATCCATTCCTACAATTGATAATAACATTGGCAATAGTAAGGAATGGGCGCCCAGGATAACAGGAGTTTGAGCGCTAGGATTGGACACAGAATGTGTCTCAAGAACTATGAAATCAACTGGGTAGATAAACTCCTCGACCCGGATAAGGACATTATTAATTTCCCCTTTAGAAGTTTCACAGAACGGTCACCCAGTTGGATTGTGACTCGAATTGGACTAAGATTGCCTAACCAGAGTTGTTGATAAGCTGAGAATGGAAGCAAGTTGATACTTGCCCCTAAGTCAAGAAGTGCACGACTAATCTCGGCTTGTCCTATAGTGCAGGCATTGGTGGGATAACCCAGATCCTTGTATTTGACATAGATTGGACCTGACAATAGCTCACTAATGTTAGTGGCTAAGAAGACTTTCTTGGGTACATTAGCCTTTCTTTTCTTGGTGCACATGTCCTTAAGGAATTTTGCATAGGATAGGACTTGTTGGATGGCATTAAGAAGTGGCACATTTATCTTCACTTGGTTGTAGATCTCAATTATCTTATCCATGAGTGGATTTTTCCTGTTGTTCAACCTATTAGAAAATGGTACTATAGGCTTGTACACCTGACTGGTTGACTTATCTGTTTTAAATTCGTCAGATTTAGAAGGATTGGGACTAGATGAGATAGATGCTTGAGTATAATTGTGTTGAATGGGATTGAATGGTGTTGACACTAGATTATCAACTTTCTTTGTCCACCTCAATATATGAACAACATTACATTGATTCAATGACTGATCCTTAGCTAAATGAGCTTGTTGAGAATTTTAGGATTTATTATTGGCTGACTGGGCAAGGTAACCTTTTGCCTCTCATTCGTGGATTGACTAATTGGCTCATTTGAACATCTAGCCTGTGTATTGTTTGCATGAGAAATCTTGGTTCTTCATATACCTTTCTATGTCTCTCTCAAAGTTAATCATTCTCCTTTCAAGTTGAGGATTCTGGAAGGAAGATTGTGGAGCTTGGTTGGGAAAGTTTTGTTGATAATTTGAAAAATTGGGTGGATGGTTAGGAGAATTATGATGGTGATCAGAAAAGTTAGGTTGATGATTGGAAAAATTATTAGAATGATGAAAGTGGCTTGCATGATTTGATCATGGGTGGTCATTGTTGTGTTGGCTCCATAAGAAATTTGGGTGATTTCTCCAGCCAGGATTGTACGTTGGTGCGTAAGGATCATTGTTTGGCCTTGAAAAGGCCGCATTCATTGGTACAGGATATTGTTGCTGAGCTTGAAACACAGGACACTCCTCAAACATGACTTGATAATATGTACAGCCCAGAGTTGAAAATTAGTTTAGACTGACCTGATTGACTATACTTGGTTCCTTAGTTTCTAAAACTTCCAGTCTTCTTTCTAGGTTAGCTAATTTAGCCTCGCTAGCTATGAATGTTTCAATTGAGTGGAGACCTCCTTTTGAAGAGATAGAGTTTGAATTTCTCGAGTTTTCACTAGTTGGTTCCTATTGGATGGTCTTTTCAGTTAGATTCTTATATAAATCCCATTTTTCATTCTCATCCTTTAGCAATAATACCCTTTGGCTCATAGTTTCTAAGAGGGTCTTGGTTGAGTAGTCTAAACCGTTATAAAGAATTTGGTATTGTCGCCATTTCGCTATTCCATTATGAGGATATTGGACAGGGAGGTCTTTAAAGCGTTCAAAGTAACTCCATAACGGTTCGCTAGGTTCTTACTTGAACTACATGATGTTCTTTCTAACAAGATCGGTCTTATGAATTGGATAGAATTTCTTCAAGAAGACCTTGATGAAACCATCCTGGGATATGATAGATCTGGCCGCTAAATTATAAAGCCATTTCTTGGCTAAGTCTTTAAGAGCAAATGGGACAAATCTCAACCTAATAGCATCATCTACAAGGTGTGCGAATTTCATTATTAAGCATACTTCCTCAAATTCTCTTATGAAGAAATAAGCATCTTCAGACTCTAAGCCATGGAACTTAGGGAGTATGTTGATGAACTGTGGCTTAAGCTCAAAGTTGTGTTCACCAATCGCTAGAAGTTGGATGCAGGATGGAAGTGAGTTTCTAATGGGATAGAATCTATCCTGCAAAGATGTCAGTTGAGCCATAATCGAATTTAGTGTTGGTTCAAATTTGAGTAGTGACGTGTTTCTAGTTAACCTAGATGAATTAGGGTCGCTTGACCACACTTGCATACACAAGCACAATCACAAACAAGTTAACCAATAGTCAACAAGAGGAAACAATCAAGCTTAGTCTAAGGTAATCTTGACCTAGACAACTCCTAACTGGTTGATTATCCACAGGAGGTATAATGCAGACTTTGACCACAAGCTAATCAGCCAGGTCAGGCAAGATTGGTGGGAGATATCAGCACAAAAGTGACAGGCCTAATTAAGCCAAACTACCAGCCTTCGGGGTTTCGTCCCTCAATCCCTATCCTTAGACACTGAATTTGCAGGAGTCAAATTCTAACACCTTCCCCCTTATGATAATCTCCTAATGAGCTCGAGATGTCCCTAAGGCCAACGTCTATCAGATTTTAAATTAGACTTAGGCTATGCGTGCTTGGTGATGGTTTGTTGGCTAAGGAAGAGTAATGAGTTCCCCACCTTATCTTAATTTGGGTTTTGCCCTTACAATTGATTGTGCAAAGTTTGCGAGAAATAAAAAAGTAACATTCAACAAGCAAATTATCACCCAAGAATATTTCCTAACTATATGCTATGCATACATACCTTATCTCCAGCTATCTTCAACAGTAATCATAAATGAAACATAATTAGGCAAATCCCTAGAATGCAAGTCTAAACATTTTTAAGCATTTAGTAATCAATCAAATTACTGTTGGATTAAAAATATGGAGTGTGAATATCAGATATACCAGAAATAATACACAAAAACTGTATTTTTGCAAAGCAATATGCCTGTAAAAGAGAGTTTTTAGTAGTCAAAAAAAATTTTAGTTTTTGCGTTGCAATTTCTTAAAATTTTGTTTCCTACTTTCAAGAGTAGGGGCATAGAATAGTAAGTCTTCTTCTACAAAGTTTTGAGTGCTAAATTTGATTCCTTAATGCCCCTGAAATAAGACACCAAACTTGTTAGAAAAAAATTGCACCGTTCCCTCCCCGGCAACGGCGCTAAAAATTTATTGCAAATGAAAGCAGTGAGAATTACCGTCTAGCTTTGGGCTAACGGGTCGTGTCCACGAGGAAATATGCGATGAAAGCTTTTTGATATTTTTTTTTAACAAGCAAATAATGGTGTCAGTGTTTTTTATATTGAAAATATAATGGAGAGTAAGGAAGTAATTTTAAAGAAAAATTGAAAACTTAGAGAAGGCTTTGGAAAAGATGATTATTTTAAAAGTGTGAAGAATGTTTGGTTGTTTTTAATATATGAAAAAGATCTGGATTCACTATCTTACTACTTAACGATATGATCTTCTCTTAAAATTCATAGTGCCTCAACTTGATCATAGGCAAAAACTTAAGCTTGAGTTCTAAAAGTCTTAAGCAAAGCAAATAAGATTGTTTAGAAACATTTAACTATTTTTCTTAAGAAATCTTCTTGAATTTAATGTTAAATCATCAAGTTGTCTTTCAAGTATGAAATAAAAATAAGTTCAAGTAATGTCTTAAAAGAAATAGAAGTTTTAAAATCCAAACACACCCTCATGTGCCTTTAAGAACACTTCCAAAGAAGAAAGGCTTAGTTTAAGGCATACATATGATTCTGTTGGGTTCTTTACATCAAAACCATTCAAAACAAGAGGGATCGAGAAGAGAAATGATAGTGAGCCCAGAAAAAATGAATTTAGCTACTCATAATTGCGGTGAAGTAAGACATGATAATGAAATAAGACATCAATCTTCAGATTACAATCACTCTATTCCTCTCTCACTGTATTAAAAAATAGAGATACAACTTCTCTATACTATCTAACAAAGAACCTAAACCCTAAAAATAAAGAAAATAATTTAACTAATTTTCGGCCCTTTTCTCTAAAAATACAGTATTTATAGAGAAAAACTAAACGGGGGAGGGCGTAGAAAGATAGGGGGACCAAACGCTCCCCTAACAAATTCAACCACTACGGCCATGGTGTGGCCAAGTGGCCACACCTAGTTGGTGGCATCCCCTGGTTTGGTGATTTACACTTATCTCTTGCTAGTTTCCCGTTTTAGCTCCTGGATTTGATGAAACTGCCTTTGATCTTTGGCTTTAACTAGTTTATTTGGGAAGATTAATTTTAATCGATTTTTAACCTCTCTGATTTGCCATGATCCGCCCTAATTTTCTGATTTTGAATTAATTCTAAACTAAATTAGAAATTGATGGGCTTTTTGTTGGCCCAAAGGCCCATCACTCTAGTTTTGATGATGATCAACTCATGTAGTTATAGTACTAATGATCTTGTGTTTAATTAGTCACAGATTTATGATCAAGATCTTAATTGGTGTTTAGCTTCAACAAAGGATTTCAAGTCAAGTTTTGGAGCTAGCACGGTTTGATTCAAGAGCCTATACATCAAGACCACATCAAGTACTCAAGAGAAGTCTAGCTCTTTGGATCAAGTTTGGACCAAGTTAAGAAGATGAGAAGACTTCAAGTGAAGACTTCAAGATCAAGACTTGAGTCTAGGTTTGTTTTAGTTAAGATTTTATTTTTAGATAAAATGTAAAGGATAGAATAGTTGGTGGATTGCTCAAGTATACCATACACACACACTCTTGATTTAGATGAGTTTTCATAAAAGAATTTTCATTTTGGAAAAGACTTTTTATTTTGACAAAATATCGGTTTGGTTTTTGGAGTTTATTATATACATGTGTTTATAACCAAAACCGTTTTAGAGCTTAATGTCAAAAACATAGATATTTCATCATGTTTGTGTAGTGGATCATATCCATACACTCTATGCTTTCAAAATGTTTAAAATATCTTGTTTTTGTATTTGGAGAAGTTTTGAAAAAATCAATTTGGAAAAATACCGTTTTTATTTTTAGCCAAAATTTCTAAGTTATAAAAATAGTTCAAAATGTTTGTAATATGTTTTGATTTTGCTCAATCATGTTTGTTTATCAAAGTATTACACTGAAACTATTTTTATAAATTTTTCGTGAATTTATGAGATTTTATTTTAAATAAAAAAAAACCCAAGTTTTAAATCCTGATTAAGTCTGCCAGGCTCTGGCCGTCGACCGACCGGTCGACCGGACCAGGAGCCTATCGACTGGAGCGGTCGATTGGATGTGCACAAAACGTGCACAAGGCCATATCAGTTGGCCGGTCGACCGACGGTCGACCGACTGAAGGCAACCCACTCTCGGGTTGCACCGGTCGACCGACCAGAGAGTCGTTGCTCTCTGGTTCAGGGCCCGGCGCGGTCGAAAGGCTCAACGGTCACTTTTTTGACCGTTGGCCGGTCGACCGGAAGGCCATTCTGGGCCTAGTCAGCTGCCAACGGGCAGATTCTCTTAAGGTCTATATAAACCCCATTTGAGAGCTGTTTTTTAACAAGATTTGAGGAGAGTTTTAAACCTAGTTTTCCCATCTATTTCAGAGGTTTTCTCCACTTGTTTGAGAGCAAATATTTCTAATCAAAAGGAAAGTTTATAAAAGTATTTTCAAAGTGATTTCTTGAGTTTTCCTCCACCATTTCAATCCTAGTTTTCTCACACAACACTTGAGCTATCCATTGATATATTCATCTTATAGGAGTGTTATTGTGAGATTGTTTTTAGGTGATCAAAGTGTTGTGATCACCAAAGACTTCATCTTTACTTTGAGGAGGCGGACGTGTGTGCTCGCATTGTTTCGGGTTCTAGTGTGAACTCGGTGTTTGAGGTGCGGCCTCGGCGAGCTAGTGAGCTTGCGGTGTGTTCTTGCGGGAACAAGTGAAGGGACTAGAGAGTCCAAGGAGTTCAAGTGTGAACTCGCCTTGTAGGTGTTGCGGCACCTGTTGGCCCGAAAGCCCATCACTCTAGTTTTGATGATGATCAACTCATGTAGTTATGTTTACTAATGATCTTGTGTTTAATTAGTGACAGATTTATGATCAAGATCTTAGTAGGTGCATAGCTTCAACAAAGAATTTAAAGTCAAATTTTGGAGCTAGCACGGTTTGATCCAAGAGCCATTGAATCGTGTTTGGACTAAGTCAAGAAGATGAGAAGGCTTCAAGTGAAGACTTCAAGAAGATGAAGACTTGTGTCTAGGTTTGTTTAGTAAGATTTTGTTTTAGTTAAAATGTAAAGGATAGAGTAGTTGGTGGATTGCTCAAGTATACATATACACCCACACTCTTGATAGTTTTGTTTTACAAAAGATTTTTTATTTTAGAAAATACATGTTTGATTTTGGTATTTAGAGTTTACATGTTTTTATCCAAAACCTTATTTAGTACTTAATGCCAAAAACATAGATATTTCACCATGTTTGTGTAGTGGATCATATCCATACACACTATGCTTCAAATAAGTTTAAATATCTTATTTTTTGTATTTGGTGAAGTTTTGAAAAACAAGTTTTGAAAAATCAAGTTTTGAAAAATACTGTTTTTCATTTGAGCCAAATTTTCCATATTACAAAAATAACCCAAATCATTTGTAACATGCCTGATTTTATGCAAGCATGTTTGTTTATCAAAGTATATTGGTAAAACTATTTTTGTAGATTTTTCAGTATTTTATGGGATTTTATGTGAGCCAAAAAGACCAAGTTTCTAATCCCTTAAACCTTGTTTCCTGGCTTCAGCCGGCCGACCGTGACGGTCGACCGCACCTTGAAGTCGGCCGACCTTCAGGGTCGACTGACGTGCACAGACGTGCACGCCAGTTCTGCAGGAGGGCCGGCCGACCGATCCGGTCGACCGTCCAGAGAGCTCTGCTCTATGGAAAGGCCCCGGCCGACCGTGCGGTCGACCGGACAGAGAGGTTGCTCTCTGTATCCTGGCTCGGCCGACCGACCGGTCGACCGATGGCTCAAACAGTCTGAAATATGACCGTTGGTCGGACGACCGGGCGGTCGTTCGACAGGCCTGACAGACCCCAACGGCTAGTTTTCCAGACTCTTTAAAAAGGAGCTTTTGGGGACTGTTTTGATTAAGATTTTTGGAGAGTTTTTAAGCCAGTTTTTCCTATTCTTTTAAGAGGTTTTTCTCCACAAAATTTAGAGCCAATACTTCCAATTAAAAGGAGAGTTTATCAAGAGTGTTTTAAAAGAGATTTCTTGAGTTTTCCTCCACCATTCTCATCCTTGTTTTTCTCACACAAACACTTGAGCTATCGATTGCTATTCATCCTATAGGAGTGTTGTAGTGAGATTGTTTTTAGGTGATCAAAGTGTTGTGATCACCAAAGAGTTCTTTCTTTGTTCTTTGAGGAGGCGGACGTGTGTGTCCACGGTGTTTCGAGTTCGGATGCGAACTTGTTGTTTGAGGTGCGGCCTCGGCGAGCTTGAGGGGCTTGCGGTGTGTACGGGCTAGAGAGTCCGAGAGCTTGTAGGTGTTGCGGCACCGAGTGATCCGGTGGGATCGATTATAGTGGAAATCCTTCGTGTGTCGAAGGCGGGGATGTAGAGCAAGTGTGCTCGAACCTCAAAACAAATTCCTTGTGTTTGCGATTGCTCACTCTCTCTCTGTCTCTTATTTATATCTTGCATGCTTCTATTTATTTATCTTTACATGCTTGATATATATTGTGTGCTTATTTGATATATATGCTTGGGTTGTTTGCTAACATTTGTATTTAACCAAGAGAGCCAACGCGGCACCTCAACCCTTATCTAAGGTAATCTAGAGGAGTTTGTCCAGAGCCCTTCTCGGGGAATTCAGCAAAACTCTTGTGTTATGCGTTGTGTTTAGTTTAAATAGTTTGCTTAGGTCATAATAGTTTTTGCTTCCGCATTAATTGGCATTAAGTAACCATTAGATTAGCCATCACCTATTCACCCCCCTTTAGGTGATCCTTCAATTGGTATCAGAGCCAAGTGCTCTGATTTTAGGTCTTACTTAAAGATTCTCATTTTTAGGCTAATCACTATTTTTGTACACACACCATGGATTTCATGTCACCTCCCATTTTTGACATTCTTAACATCCATATATAGAAGGTGAAGATGTCTATGTACCTCAAGGCCCTAGGCATTCATGTTTATCTTGCCACCACTAAAAATGATTATTGTTTAAATGGCAAGAATTTTGAGGCTAATGCAAAAGCCCTTCATGCTTTAAAGTCTACCCTAAATGATGGATATTTATCTAGGGTTTCTAATGTTGATTCGGCTTTTGTAGCTTGGAACATCATCACCGCTCTTGGCGAAAAGGATCTATATTATGCGGGGAGCGATTCGGACGTTGGAAGCGACACCTCCAACTTGTGCTATATGGTCCAAGGGGATAACCCCCTTGAGGTAACTACCGAATCCGAGGTAGAAGATGATAACATGTCATATGATGAGCTCACTTCATTTTGCCAACAATTACTTGAGAATTATGACATGCTTAGAAAAGATAATAAAATTTTGAAAAAGAAACTTGATTGCATGCATATGGAACATGATTCATTTAGAAATAATATTGCATGTTTAGAAAAAGAAAAAGAAGATTTGAAAAATGAAAATGTTTCCTTGCTTTCCAAATTAAATACTCTTTGTGAAGGTAACACAAATTTGAAAAATAAAATTGTTTTGGTGGAAAAACAAAAGGAAATTGTTTTTCATGAAAACTCTTGTTTAAAAAGAAAATTTTGTGAAAAAGAAAAAGAAAAGTTTCTAAAAAGAAAAAGAAAAATGATTCTATATCTCACCTTTCTCTTCATGCCACCATTGATGATAGTGAGATTAAATTTTGAAAAATAGGATTAGTTGTTTGAGCTCAACTTTGAGCTCTTGTGCTTTTAATCATTCTAGGTTGGAGTCTATATTTTCAAAGAAACAAGCTCCACATTCTCATGCACATCATCCTCATCATGCTTATGTTGCACGTCACGTTCATACACATACACATAAGCATTCTAAGGTGGACAAATGTATACATTGTGGCCGCAAAGGCCATTTAGTAAAGTTTTGTTATGATAAGATAAATGCTTTAAATTTTGCTAATAAAAATGTTTGGGTGCCTTACAAAGCTAACCCCCAAGGACCCAAGAAAAATGGGTACCAAAACCCCCACCATGTGTATTTGATGTAGGTGAGGGCTCTCACACGACGTGAGAGGGATGGTGCCTTGATGGTGGATGCACATGGACTTGATGGACACATATATAGATGCATCGCTATCAAGGAGGTTTGGTGGGACAACCACCATGTTTAGAGATTTGGAGTATAGTTCTTATGGTTTGGTAACTATCTCTAAACTCCTAGTTTATTTATTTACATGCTTGTTCATATATCATATTTTTAGCATGTTCATTTGTTTTTTTTTTTTTGTGCTTCATGTGGTAAATACTAGTTTAAATGTAGTTTTTATCAAAACTTGTATTTATACATGTACAAATAGTGAGAACAAATTGATTCATATATGTTTGCACTTCATGCTCATTTGTACCCACTATATGCACATATATAGGCTAATTTTTATGATTCTTTCATTTATACTTGTGTTGCCTATTTTCATGTTTTTACTTCATGTATATTTATTTTGTATTCAAATCTAATAAATATACATGTATACCCGTGAGTCTCTTGCCTTCATGCAAATTATTTAATAGACTCTTTTATGTTTGGGATATGTATGCATATTGTTAGATTTAGATAAATCATACATATACCTAGAAGTTTGTTTTTGTTTTAAATGAAAAATGAATTTACATTTTGTTTTTGAGCTTAATGACCATTTTCATGAAAATGCTAGTTACATGATTTTTGAACACTCACACCATATTTGTTTATTCATGACTTGGTTTCATGATTATTTTTGAGCTTTATGGACCATGAGTGCTTAAATTTGTGTATTTAGTATGATTCATGAAAAACATATGTTTTGATTTCATGTTTTGAAGGATCTTTAACTAGTTTTTCAAAAATTACTTTTAACTAGTTAATTATTCTTCATTTGGAAGAGATTTTCAATGCTTAACTATTTTCAAAATTATTTTCGAAAACCCCTTCCAACCTTTATGGGCGGATGGCTGGGCGATTATGCCTTGTATGCTTCATTGAAAATCTTTTATCTTGAGCATATGAAGGGTGGTAGGTTATGAGTCATATACATGATTTACATTGTTATTTTCAATTGGTATCATTGGATCGTTTCAATTGGTATCAATTTGACTCTATTTTTTGTATATACTCTTATTTTGTTTTCTTATATATGTATGTATCAATCTCATTTGGTATACTCATTTTTCATACATATATATGAGTTAATTGTGCTTGAGTTAAAATTGTTTTACATTTTTAAAGCACAAAGTTGTTTATGATAAGAAAATAAAAATTTTTTAAGAAAAAATTCTCAAGATTTGTTTTATTGAGAAAGTTCAAAATTTTGTTTTATAAGAAAAATTCAAAATTTTTGAGTTGTATTGCCTATATGCAAGGAGAGCATAACATCTCTTCTACATATAGATTCATGTTGAGTGTATTGTATATTGAGGAGCTTGACAACTCTTCTTTATGTGGTACACGTGTGTAGGGGGAGCTTCACATCTCTTTTACATATAAATTCATATTGAGTGTATTGTATATTGAGGAGCTTGACAACTCTTCTTTATGTGGTACACGTGTGTAGGGGGAGCTTCACATCTCCTCTTATGCATTACATATTATACGTTATGTGAATTAGGGCTTGTCATCCCTTTCATGTAATGTATATGTGTAGGGAAGTTACTTTACCGTCTTCCTCTTCATGAATGTATATCGCATATACCCTTTTATTGACTTATTTGTTTACACCCCTTATTGGTTTCTTTGTTTATGACAAAAAGGGGGAGAAAGATTTGATGATTTTGTTTTTAATTTAACCCATTTGTTGATGATTGACAAAAAGGGGGAGAAGTATTTGAGATATATGCATGTTTTCCTTGCTTAAAGGGGATTAATATTTGTGTTTATGCATATATGTTTTGTTTTGCAAATAGGAGAAAAAGATTTTGTGATTTTGTTTTATGCTTGATTAGCATGTTTACTCCTACATTTGCATATATATTTATGTGCCTCATTGCATATTTATTTTGTTTATTTTGTATGCATGAGTTAAGGGGGAGCTTCTTTGGAGCTTTACTTTAATCCATGCGTATATAACTTCATGAGTATTGTCATCATCAAAAAGGGGAGATTGTTGGCTCGAAAGCCCATCACTCTAGTTTTGATGATGATCAACTTATGTAGTTATGTTTACTAATGATCTTGTGTTTAATTAGTGGCAGATTTATGATCAAGATCTTAGTAGGTGCATAGCTTCAACAAAGGATTTAAAGTCAAGTTTTGGAGCTAGCACGGTTTGATCTAAGAGCTATTGGATCGTGTTTGGACCAAGTCAAGAAGATGAGAAGGCTTCAAGTGAAGACTTCAAGAAGATGAAGACTTGTGTCTAGGTTTGTTTAGTAAGATTTTGTTTTAGTTAAAATGTAAAGGATAGAGTAGTTGGTGGATTGCTCAAGTATACATATACACACACACTCTTGATAGTTTTGTTTTACAAAAGATTTTCTATTTTAGAAAATATATGTTTGGTTTTTGGTATTCAAAGTTTACATGTTTTTATCCAAAACCTTATTTAGTGCTTAATGCCAAAAATAAAGATATTTCACCATGTTTGTGTAGTGGATCATATCCATACACACTATGCTTCAAATAAGTTTAAATATCTTGTTTTCTGTATTTGGTGAAGTTTCGGAAAACAAGTTTTAGAAAAATCAAGTTTTAGAAAATACTGTTTTTCATTTGAGCCAATTTTTCCATATTACAAAAATAGTCCAAATCATTTATAACATGCCTTGATTTTGTGCAAGCATGTTTGTTTATCAAAGTATATTGGTAAAACTATTTTTGTAGATTTTTTAGTATTTTTTGGGATTTCATATGAGCCAAAAAGATCAAGTTTCTAATCCCTTAAACCTTGTTTCCTGGCTTCAGCCGGCCGACCGTGACGATCGAACGCACCTTGAAGTCGACCGACCTTTAGGGTCGACCGACGTGCACAGACGTGCACACCAGTTCTACAGGAGGGCCGGTCGACCGTCCAGAGAGCTCTGCTCTCTGGAAAGGCCCCAGCCGACTGTGCGGTCGACCGGACAGAGAGGTTGCTCTCTGTATCTTGGCTCGGCCGACCGACCGGTCGACCGATGGCTCAAATGGTCTGAAATATGACCGTTGGCCAGACGACCGGGTGGTCGTCCGACAGGCCTGACAGATCCCAACGGCTAGTTTTTCAAACTCTATAAAAAGGGGCATTTGGGGACTGTTTTGATTAAGATTTTTGGAGAGTTTTTAAGCCAGTTTTTCCTATTCTTTTAAGAGGTTTTTCTCCACAAAATTTAGAGTCAATACTTCCAATTAAAAGGAGAGTTTATCAAGAGTGTTTTAAAAAGAGATTTCTTGAGTTTTCCTCCACCATTCTCATCCTTGTTTTTCTCACACAAACACTTGAGCTATCGATTACTATTCATCCTATAGGAGTGTTGTAGTGAGATTGTTTTTAGGTGATTAAAGTGTTGTGATCACCAAAGAGTTCTTTCTTTGTTCTTTGAGGAGGCGGACGTGTGTGTTCGCGGTGTTTCGAGTTCGGGTGCGAACTTGTTGTTTGAGGTGCGGCCTCGGCGAGCTTGAGGGGCTTGCGGTGTGTACGGGCTAGAGAGTCCGAAAGCATGTAAGTGTTGCGGCACCGAGTGATCCGGTGGGATCGATTATAGTGGAAATCCTTCGTGGGTCGAAGGCGGGAATGTAGAGCACGTGTGCTCGAACCTCGAAACAAATCCCTTGTGTTTGCGATTGCTCACTCTCTCTCTCTCTCTGTGTCTCTTATTTATATCTTGCATGCTTTTATTGTGTTTATCTTTACATGCTTGATATATATTATGTGCTTATCTGATATATATGCTTGGGTTGTTTGCTAACACTTGTATTTAACCAAGAGAGCCAACGCGGCACCTCAACCCTTATCTAGGAAAATCTAGAGGAGTTTGTCCAGAGCCCTTCACGGGGAATTCGGCAACACTCTTGTGTTATACGTGGTGTTTAGTTTAAATAGTTTGTTTAGGTCATAATAGTTTTTGCTTCCGCATTAATTGGCATTAAGTGACATTAGATTAGCCATCACCTATTCATCCCCCTCTAGGTGATCCTTCAGCACCGAGTGATCCGATGGGATCGGATTTTTGTGAAAATCCTTCATAGTGTTGAAGGCGGGGACGTAGAGCAAGTGTGCTCGAACCTCGAAACAAATCTCCCGTGTTTGCGATTGCTCTCTCTATCTCTTACTTATCTTTATATCTTGCATGCTAATATTGTCTTTATCTTTATATGCTTGATATATTGCGTGCTTAATTGTTATATGCTTGGGGATTGTTTGCTAACACTTGTATTCAACTAAGAGAGCCAACGCGGCATCTCAACTCTTATTTAGAGGAATCTTGAGGAGTTAGTCCAGAGCCCTTCACGGGGAATCCAGCTACACTCTTGTATTATACGTGGTGTTTAGTTTAAGAAGTTTTAGTTTGCATTAATAAGTTTTAATTCCGCTTTAATTGACCATTAGATTTGCTCATCACCTATTCACCCACGCCTCTAGGTGATTTACAATTGGTATCAGAGCCAAGTGCTCTTGATTTGGGTCTTACAACCTAGAGTTAAAGATCCTCATTTTATAGCTAATCTCAATATTTGTACACACACCATGGTTTCCATGTCATCTCCCACTTTTGAAATTCCTAACATCCAACTTGGAAGGTTAAGATGTCTTTGTACCTCAAAGCCTTAGGGATTCATGTTTATTTATCCACTATTACAGATTCTTATTGTTTAAGTGGCAAAAATATTGAGGCTAATGCAAAAGCCCTACATGCTTTAAGATCTACCCTAAATGATGATTATTTATCTAGGGTTGCTAATCTTGATTCGGCTTTTGTAGTATGGAACTCTTTGATCTCTCTTAATGAGCAAGAACAATACTATGCATGGAGCGACTCGGATATTGGAAGTGAAGCTTCCAATGTATGCTACATGGTCCAAGGGGATAACCCCCTTGAGATAAACATCGAATCCGAGCTAGAAGAAGATGTTGATAAGTCATATGATGAGCTTACATTTTTTTGTCAACAATTACTTGAAAAACATGACATGATTAAAAAGGATAATAAGAAAATAAAAAAGAAATTTGATTGCATGTTAAAAGAAAATGATTCTTTTAAAAATAAAGTTGCATGCATTGAAAAAGAAAATGAAATTTTGAAAAATGAAAAGGTTTCCTTACTTTCTAAATTGAATGATTTTTGTGAAGGAAACACTACCTTGAAAAATAAAGTTGTTTTGGTGGAAAAACAAAAGGAAATTACTTTGCATGAAAACACTTCTTAAAAAAAAAATTGTTAAAAAAGAAAAGAAAAATGTTTCTAAAAAGAAAAAGACTATTGATAATGCTTTTCATGCCACAACCATTGATAAAAATGAAGTTAAATTTTTAAAAAATATAATTGATTGTTTGAGCTCAACTTTGAGAAAATGTGTATTTAATCATAAGAGATTGGAATCCTTGTTTCAAAAGAAAAAGCTCCACTTGTTCATGCACATCACCCACATCATGCATATGCACACTTTGCACGCCACGATCACACTCATACACATATGCATCCTAGAGTGTACAAGTGTACACATTGTGGCCGCAAAGGCCATTTAGCAAAGTTTTGTTTTGATAAGATACATCATATTAATTTTGCTAATAATAAGAATGTTTAGGTTCCTTACAATGTTAACCCTCAAGGACCCAAAAGAAAATGTGTACCAAAATTCTCATCTTTTGTATTTGATGTAGGTGCGGGCTCTCACACGACGTGAGAGAGTTGGTGCCTTGATGGTGGATGCACATGAACTTGATGGACACACATTTGATGCACCGCTATCAAGGAGATTTGGTGGGACAACCACCATGTTTTGGAGAATTAGAGCATAGTTCTTTGGTTTGGTAACTATCTCTAAACTCCTAGTTTATTTACATGCCGTTCCATATATGATATTTTTAGCATGTTCATGTTTTATTTGTTTTGTACTTCATGTGGTAAATACTAGTTTAAATGTAGTTTTTATCAAAACTTGGATATATGCATGTACAAGTAGTGAGCAACATTTGATTCATATACGTTTGCACTTCATTGTTCATTTGTACTCACTATATGCACATGTATAGCCTAGTTTTGATGATTCTCTGTTTTACACTTGTTTTGCCAATTTTCATGTTTTACTTCATGTATATGTATTTTGTATTCAAATCTAATAAATACATGTATACCCCTTAAGTCTCTTGCCTTCATGCAAATTATATCATAAACTCTTTTTATGTTTGGGATATGTATGCATATTGTTAGTTTTGGATAAATCATACATACACCTATAAGTTATGTTTAAATGAAAAATGATTTTTCATTTTTTATTTGATAAAATAAGATTCACGTTTATTTTGAGCATAATTGACTATTTTCATGAATATGCTATTCACATATTGTTTGTGCACTCATATTTAATTTGTTTTCTCATGACTATATTTTCATGAATCTTTATGAGCCTTATAGATTTCGAGTGTCAAACTTAATGTTTTTAGTATGCTTCATGATATACATATGATTTAGTTTCATGTTTTTGAAGGATCTTTAATTAGTTTTCAAAAATTATTTTAACTAGTTATTATTCTTCATTTGGTAGTGATTTTCAATACTAAAATATTCTCAAAATTATTTTCAAAAACCCCTACCGACCGCTTTAAGGGAGGACAGATGGGCGACTATACCTTGTAAACTTTTTGAAAAATCTTTTATCTTGTGCATAAAAAGGGTGGTAATTATGAGTTATACTTGATTTACATTGTTATTTTCAACTGATATCTCAATTGATATTTATTTTGTATATATTCATATTTTGTTTTCTATATATGTATGCTTCATTTCAAATAATATCAATTTCTATTGGTGTTTTCTTTTCATACATATATATGATTTGTTTGTGCTTCATTTTCAAGATATTTACATGTTTAAAGCACAAAGTATGTTTATGCTATGCTTAATTCAAATCTTAATTTTCAATTTATTTCTCAATTGGTATCTTTTACATAAGCTTATGCATTATCTTCAATTGGTATTTTTTTTACAATTAGTATTTTTATTGATATCAAAATGTACAATATGTTTCAATTGGCATCTATTGATCTATTTATTTCAATTGGCATACTTGAAAATTTAAATTGGTATCAAAATATAAAATACTTTCTTTTATTGGTATCAAGATCACAATTTGTATCAAAATTTCATTGTTGTTTCAATTGGTAAAATCTTTCAATTACAATTAAAATTCAAAATTTGTAATGTTTTGGTATTTTTACTATTGGTATCTTAAAATTTGATTTACCTTAATATCTCAAAATTTGTTTTATTGAGAGAATTCAAAATTTGTTTTAATAAGAAATATTAAAAATGTTTTGATGTGTATTGCCTATATGCAAGGGGAGCTTAACATCTCTCCTACATATAGATTCATATTGAGTGTATCTTATATTGAGGAGTTTGATTACTCTACTTTATGCGGTACACGTGTGTAGGGGGAGCTTCACATCTCCTCTTATGCATTGCATATTATGTGTTATGTGAATTAAGGCTTGTCATCCCTTCTTCATGTAATGCATGTATGTAGGGAAGTTAACTTAGCGTCTTCCTCTTCATGAATGTATATCGAATATAACTCCTTATTGATTGATTTGAGTTCACCTCTTTGTTGATTTTTTGTTTCTAACAAAAAGGGGGAGACATTGTTTTGTGTTTACTTTAACCCCTTTGTTGATGATTGACAAAAAGGGGGAGAAGTATTTTAGTATACATCCATATTTTCCTTGCTTTATACATAAAGAGAGAGAAAGAATTTTTGTTTATGCATATTGTTTTACTTTTTAAAAAGGAGAAAAGAATTTGATGAGTTTTATGCTTGATTGGCATGTTTATCTCCTTATATTTGCATATATGTTTGTTTAGATTCATGTGCTTCATTGCCATATATTATTGTTTATTATAATGCATGAGTTAAGGGGGAGCTTCTTTGAAGCTTTACTTTAATCCATGCATATATAACTCCATGAGTTTTCTCATCACCAAAAAGGGGGAGATTGTTGGCCCAAAGGCCCATCACTCTAGTTTTGATGATGATCAACTCATGTAGTTATAGTACTAATGATCTTGTGTTTAATTAGTCTCAGATTTATGATCAAGATCTTAGTTGGTATTTAGCTTCAACAAAGGATTTCAAGTCAAGTTTTGGAGCTAGCACGGTTTGATTCAAGAGCCTATGCATCAAGACCACATCAAGTACTCAAGAGGAGTCTAACTCTTTGAATCAAGTTTGGACCAAGTTAATAAGATGAGAAGACTTCAAGTGAAGACTTCAAGATCAAGACTTGAGTCTAGGTTTGTTTTAGTTAAGATTTTATTTTTAGATAAAATGTAAAGGATAGAATAGTTGGTGGATTGCTCAAGTATACCATATACACACACACACACTTGATTTAGATGAGTTTTCATAAAAGTATTTTCATTTTGAAAAAGACTTTTTCATTTTGATAAAATATTTGTTTGATTTTTGGAGTTTATTATATACATGTGTTTTTAATCAAAACCGTTTTAGAGCTTAATGTCAAAAACATAGATATTTCATCATGTATGTGTAGTGGATCATATCCATACACTCTATGCTTTCAAAGTGTTTAAAATATCTTGTTTTTATATTTGGAGAAGTTTTAGAAAAACCAATTTGGAAAAAATACTGTTTTTTTTTTAGCCAAAATTTCTAAGTTTCAAAAGTAGTTAAAAATGTTTGTAACATGTTTTGATTTTGCTCAAACATGTTTGTTTATCAAAGTATTACACTAAAACTATTTTTATAGATTTTTCGTGAATTTATGGGATTTTATTTTAAATAAAAAAACCCAAGTTTTTAAATCCTAATTAAGTCTGCCAGGCTCTGGCGGTCGACCGACCGGTCGACCGGACTAGGAGCCGGTCGACCGATGTGGTCGATCGGATGTGCACAAAATGTGAATAAGGCCATATCAGTTGGCCGGTCGACCGAGCAGTCGACTGACTGAAGGCAATCCACTCTCGGGTTGCCCCGGTCGACCGGGCTGTCAATCGGCCAGAGAGCCGTTGCTCTCTGGTTCAGGGCCCGATCGACCGGGCGGTCGACCGGAAGGCTCAACGGTCACTTTTTTGATAGTTGGCCGGTCGACCGACCGGTCGACTGGAAGGCCATTCTGGGCCTAGTCAGCTGCCAACGGGCAGATTCTCTTAGGGCCTATATAAACCCCATTTGAGAGCTGTTTTTTGACAAGATTTGAGAAGAGTTTTAAACCTAGTTTTTCTCATCTATTTCAGAGTTTTTCTCCACTTATTTGAGAGCAAATATTTTCAATCCAAAAGGAAAGTTTATCAAGAGTGTTTTCATAGTGATTTCTTGAGTTTTCCTCCACCATTTCAATCCTAGTTTACTCACACAACAGTTGAGCTATCCATTGATATATTCATCTTATAGGAATGTTATTGTGAGGTTGTTTTAAGTGATCAAAGTATTGTGATCACCAAAGACTTCATCTTTGCTTTGAGGAGGCGGACGTGTGTGTTCGCATTATTTTGGGTTCTAGTGTGTACTCTGTGTTTGAGGTGCGGCCTCGGGGAGCTAGTGGGCTTGCAGTGTGTTCTTGCGGGAACAAGTGAAGGGACTAGAGAGTCCAAGGAGTTCAAATGTGAACTCGCCTTGTTGGTGTTGCGGCACCGAGTGATCTGGTGGGATCGGATTTTAGTGAAAATCCTTCATAGTGTTGAAGATGGGGACGTAGAGCAAGTGTGCTCGAACCTCGAAACAAATCTCCCTTGTTTGCGATTGCTCTCTCGCTATCTCTTACTTGTTTTTATATCTTGCATGCTAATATTGTCTTTATCTTTATATGCTTGATATATTGTGTGCTTAATTGTTATATGCTTGGGATTATTTGCTAACACTTGTATTCAACCAAGAGAGCCAACGTGACACCTCAACTCCTATTTAGAGGAATCTTGAGGAGTTAGTCCAAAGCCCTTCACGGGGAATCCGGCTACACTCTTATGTTATACGTGGTTTTAGTTTAAGAAGTTTTAGTTTGCATTAATAAGTTTTAATTTTGCATTAATTGACCATTAGATTAACTCATCACCTATTCACCCCCCTCTAGGTGATTTACAATTGGTATCAGAGCCAAGTGTTCTTGATTTGGGCCTTACAACCTAGAGTTAAAGATCCTCATTTTATAGCTAATCACAATATTTATACACAAACTATGGATTTCATGTTACCTTCCACTTTTGACATTCTTAACATCCAAACTTGAAAGGTTAAGATGTCTTTGTACCTCAAAGTCTTAGAGATTCATATTTATTTTCCACTATTAAATATTCTTATTGTTTAAATGGCAAAAATATTGAGGCTAATGCAAAAGCCCTACATGCTTTAAGATCTATCTTAAATGATGATTATTTATCTAGGGTTGCTAATCTTGATTCGGTTTTTGTAGTATGGAACTCTTTGATCTCTCTTGGCGCACCAGAACAATACTATGCGGGGAGCGACTCGGATGTTGGAAGTGAAGCTTCCAATGTATGCTACATGGTCCAAGGGGATAACCCCCTTGAGGTAAACACCGAAACCGAGCTAGAAGAAGATGTTGATATGTCATATGATGAGCTTACATCTTTTTGTCAACAATTACTTGAAAAATATGACATGATTAAAAAGGATAATAAGAAAATGAAAAAAGAAATTTGACTGCATATTAAAAGAAAATGATTCTTTTAAAAATTAAGTTGCATGCATTGAAAAGAAAATGAAATTTTAAAAAATGAAAATGTTTTCTTACTTTCTAAATTGAATGATCTTTGTGAAGGAAACATTACCTTGAAAAATAAAGTTTTTTTGGTGGAAAAACAAAAGGAAATTGCTTTGCATGAAAACACTTCTTTAAAAAGAAAATTTGTTGAAAAAGAAAAGAAAAATGTTTCTAAAAAGTAAAAGACTATTGATCATGCTCTTCATGCCTCAACCATTGATAAATATGAAGTTAAATTTTTGAAAATTATAATTGATTGTTTGAGCTCAACTTTGAGAAAATGTGCATTTAATCATAAGAGATTGGAATCCTTGTTTTAAAAGAAACAAGCTCCACATATTCATGCACATCACCCACATCATGCATATGCGCAGTTTGCACGCCACGATCACACTCATACACATATACATCCTAGAGTGTACAAGTGTACACATTGTGGCCGCAAAGGCCATTTAGGAAAATTTTGTTTTGATAAGATACATCATGTTAATTTTGCTAATAATAAGAATGTTTGATTTCCTTACAATGCTAACCCTCAAGGTCCCAAAAGAAAATGGGTACCAAAATCCTCACCTTTTGTATTTGATGTAGGTGCGGGCTCTCACACGATGTGAGAGAGTTGGTGCCTTGATGGTGGATGCACATGGACTTGATGGACACACATTTGATGCACCGGTATTAAGGTGGTTTGGTGGGACAACCACCATGTTTTGGAGAATTAGAGCATAGTTCTTTGGTTTGGTACCTATCTCTATACTCCTTGTTTATTTACATGCCGTTTCATATATGATATTTTTAGCATTTTCATGTTTTATTTGTTTTGTGCTTCATGTGGTAAATACTAGTTTAAATGTAGTTTTTATCAAAACTTGGATATACACATGTACAAGTAGTGAGCAATATTTGATTCATATACGTTTGCACTTCATTATTCATTTGTACTCACTATATGCACATGTATAGCCTAGTTTTGATGATTCTCTCATTTACACTTGTTTTGCCAATTTTCATGTTTTACTTCATGTATATGTATTTAGTATTCAAATCTAATAAATATACATGTATACCCCTTGAGTCTCTTGCCTTCATGAAAATTATGTCATAGACTCTTTTTATGTTTGGGATATGTATGCATATTATTAGTTTTGAATAAATCATACATTTACCTAGAAGTTATGTTTAAATGAAAAATGATTTTTCATTTTTTTGTTTGATAAAATAAGATTCATGTTTGTTTTGAGCATAATTGACTATTTTCATGAATATGCTATTCACATATTATTTGTGCACTCATATTTAATTTGTTTTCTCTTGATTATGTTTTCATGAGTCTTTATGAGCCTTATAGATTTCGAGTGTCAAACTTTATATATTTAGTATGCTTCATGATATACATATGATTTGGTTTTATGTTTTTAAAGGATCTTTAACTAGTTTTTAAAAATAATTTTAACTAGTTATTATTCTTCATTTGGTAGTGATTTTCAATACTAAAATATTCTCAAAATTATTTTTGAAAACCCCTACCTACCCCTTTAAGAGAGGACGGATGGCCGAGTATGCCTTGTAAGATTTATTGAAAAATCTTTTATCTTGTGCATAAAAAGGGTGGTAATTCTGAGTTATACTTGATTTACATTATTATTTTCAATTGATATCTCAATTGATATTTATTTTGTATATACTCATATTTTGTTTTCTATATATGTATGCTTCATTTCAAATAATATAAATTTCTATTGGTATTTTTTTCATACATATATATGATTTGTTTGTACTTGATTTTCAAGATATTTACATGTTTAAAGCATAAAGTATGTTTATGCTAAGCTTAATTCAAATCTTAATTTTCAATTGATTTCTCAATTGGTATCTTTTATATAAGCTTATGCATTATCTTCAATTGATATTTTTTTTACAATTAGTATTTTTATTGATATCAAAATGTACAATAAGTTTCAATTGGTATCTATTGATCTATTTTTTTCAATTGGTATCCTTGAAAATTTAAATTGGTATCAAAATATAAAATACTTTCTTTCATTGGTATCAAGATCACAATTTGTATCAAAATTTTATTGTTATTTCAATTAGTAAAATGTTTCAATTACAATTAAAATTCAAAATTTGTAATGTTTATTTACAATTGGTATTTTTACTATTGGTATCTTAAAATTTGATTTACCTTAATATCTCAAAATTTGTTTTATTGAGAGAATTCAAAATTTTGTTTTAATAAGAAATATTAAAAATGTTTTGATGTGTATTGCTTATATGCTAGGGGAGCTTAACATCTCTCCTACATATAGATTAATGTTGAGTGTATCTTATATTGAGGAGCTTGACAACTCTTCTTTATGCGATACACGTGTGTAAGGGGAGCTTCACATCTCCTCTTATGCATTGCATATTATGTGTTATGTGAATTAGGGCTTGTCATCCCTTCTTCATGTAATGCATGTATGTAGGGAAGTTAACTTAGCGTCTTCCTCTTCATGAATGTATATCGCATATATCTCCTTATTGATTGATTTGAGTTCACTGATTAGTCTACAATTATGCATTATTATATCACATTCCCTACTGATTTATGAATAAAATGTCGGTCTAAATCGTGTTTTGGTCCTCTTATAGGTAAATCAAGAGTCTAAGGGCAAAAGAGTAATAAGAGCTTAATTAAACTCATTTGTGGGTAATTAAATCCGCATTACTTGGAGGCCAAGCAAGGGATCTTCTAGAAGATACATCGAACTTAGACTCTTGCGCACGTCAGAGGAATATCCGGCCAAAAATACCAAAATTGGAATATACCAAGAAGGTACACGAAGCCCGGAGATGTTTCTCGCCAAAAGTAGGGATTTAACTCCCTGATTTTGCCGAGGAAACGCGGCAAATGCCGAGATTCTATGGCATTTTGGTGGGCCCACGCGTCGATTTTTGACGCGTGGGCCCGTCTCGTCTTCTAGAAGCGTATTTGCCTATATAAACCCCTGTAGAGGTCCAAAATGAAGCAGTCTTCATTTTTAGGCTAGGGTTTCTATGTTTTAGAGTAGTGTAGGTAGGTGTTCTTCATTTCATTTCTTTTGTATTTTCTTTTCTTTTTAGATCTTGTAGTAGGGTTGAGAGATTCAGAGAGAGATAGAGAGGGATTGATGTAAGATGGTGACAATCTATGTAAAGGTGCTTCCTTTCTTCTCCAATGTAATCTTCTCCATCTTCTACATGATGCTTTGCTAACTTTTTCTTCTTCTCATGGTAATCTAACTATTAACCACTAACTATCTAATCACTTACTTGATAATCCACATGAATCTAATAGCCTCACAAGGCCTTGCTCTTGCAAGAGCCATTGATGGCTCATGATGATGGATTTTAACTTTCTAACATTTCTAACACCTAACCTACTAACTTGCTAACTTGCAATGTCTTCTTTATTTCATGCTTACCTCTAACCGATTTTGATAATTTAATAAGTAGCTTGTAACTTGTTAGTGGTATGGATGTGTTGTTTGAATGTAGAAGATCAATCTTATGGGCCATGCTCTGTATCATCTCTTGAAGTCAAGGACTAGTGATGGCCGAGGATCCATGTGAGGCAACTATCACTAAGAGGTTAGCATGGTTAGTGGATCACTTAGTAGTTAGTAGCCATGAGCTTTCTTTTATCTTTTCATCGTTGTTTTTACCATCCTCTTTGTTCACCCTTGTCTCCATTTTCTTTACGACAAGCTTCTTTTTCTTTTCTATTTTGTTTTCCAAACCACTTCTATTTTGTTTCCACATCGACGTTTTATCGCTCTCCTCACCTACCACATTCTGGATTTCCTTTTGTTTTCTTTTATTTTCTTTTTCTAATTCTTTTAAACAAAGAAGAACTGTTAACATAATACATGAATAGAGACTGTTAATGCTTCTATCGCCTCCCGTCCCTGTGGATTCGACCCGTTGAGCCAATGCTATAATGGAAGTATCGAGGGAACTTTAGCACATACACGCTTTTCATTGATTTCAAAAACTACATGTTTTAAGAGTGTTGGTTCCGATCGAACATTCACATCTTTGTTGATTTTTTGTTTCTAACAAAAAGGGGGAGAACATTATTTTGTGTTTACTTTAACCACTTTGTTGATGATTGACAAAAACGGGGGAGAAGTATTTTAGTATATATGCATATTTTCCTTGCTTTATACATAAAGAGGGAGAAAGAATTTTTGTTTATGCATATTGTTTTATTTTGTAAAAAAGAGAAAGGAATTTGATGAGTTTTATGCTTGATTGGCATGTTTATCTCCTTATATTTGCATATATGTTTGTTTAGATACATGTGCTTCATTGCCATATATTATTGTTTATTGTGATGCATGAGTTAAAGGGGAGCTTCTTTGAAGCTTTACTTTAATCCATGCATATATAACTCCATGAGTTTTGTCATCATCAAACAGGGGGAGATTGCTAGCCCAAAGGCTCATCACTCTAGTTTTGATGATGATCAACTCATGTAGTTATAGTACTAATGATCTTGTGTTTAATTAGTCTCAGATTTATGATCAAGATCTTAGTTGGTGTTTAGCTTCAATAAAGAATTACAAGTCAAGTTTTGGAGCTAGCACGATTTAATTCAAGAGCCTATGCATCAAGACCATATCAAGTATTCAAGAGGATTCTAACTCTTTGGATCAGGTTTGGACTAAGTTAAGAAGATGAGAAGACTTCAAGTGAAGACTTCAAGATCAAGACTTGAGTCTAGGTTTGTTTTAGTTAAGATTTTATTTTTAGATAAAATGTAAAAGATAGAATAGTTGGTGGATTGCTCAAGTATAACATATACACACACACTCTTGATTTAGATGAGTTTTCATAAAAGAATTTTCATTTTGGAAAAGACTTTTCATTTTGACAAAATATCGGTTTGGTTTTTGGAGTTTATTATATACATGTGTTTTTAACCAAAACCGTTTTAGAGCTCAAAAACATAGATATTTCATCATGTATGTATAGTGGATCATATACATACACTCTATGCTTTCAAAAGTGTTTAAAATATCTTATTTTTGTATTTGGAGAAGTTTTGAAAAAACCAATTTAGAAAAATACCGTTTTTGTTTTTAGCCAAAATTTTTAAGTTACAAAAATAGTTTAAAATGTTTGTAACATGTTTTGATTTTGCTCAAACATGTTTGTTTATCAAAGTATTACACTGAAACTATTTTTGTAGATTTTTCGTAAATTTTTGGGATTTTATTTTAAATAAAAAAACTCAAGTTTTAAATCCTGATTAAGTCTGCCAGGCTCTGGCGGACCAGGAGCCGGTCAACGGGAGCGGTCGACCGGATGTGCACAAAACGTGAACAAGGCCATATCAGTTGGCCGGTCGACTGAGCGGTCGACCGACTGAAGACAACCCACTCTCGGGTTGCCCCGGTCGATCGGGCGGTCGACCAGCCAGAGAGCCGTTACTCTCTCGTTTAGGGCCTGGTCGACCGGGGGTCGACCGGAAGGCTCAACGGTCACTTTTTTGATCGTTGGCCAGTCGACCGGCCGGTCGACCGGAAGACCATTCTGGGCCTAGTCAGTTGCCAACGGGCAGATTCTCTTGGGGCCTATATAAACCCCATTTTAGAGCTGTTTTTTGACAAGATTTGAGGAGAGTTTTAAACCTAGTTTTTCCCATCTATTTCAAAGTTTTTCTCCACTTGTTTGAGAGCAAATATTTCCAATCAAAAGGGAAGTTTATCATGAGTGATTTCTTGAGTTTTCCTCCACCATTTCAATCCTAGTTTTTTCACACAACACTTGAGCTATCCATTGATATATTCATCCTATAGGAGTGTTATTGTGAGATTGTTTTTAGGTGATCAAAGTGTTGTGATCACCAAAGACTTCATCTTTGCTTTGAGGAGGCGGACGTGTGTGTTCGCATTGTTTCGGGTTCTAGTGTGAACTCGGTGTTTGAGGTGCGGCCTCAGCGAGCTAGTGGGCTTGCGGTGTGTTCTTGCGGGAACAAGTGAAGGGACTAGAGAGTCCAAGAGTTCAAGTGTGAACTCTCCTTACAGGTGTTGCGGCACCGAGTGATCCGGTGGGATCGGATTTTAGTGGAAATTTATCATAGTGTTGAAGGCGGGGACGTAGAGCAAGTGTGCTCGAACCTCGAAACAAATCTCCCATGTTTGCGATTGTTCTCTCTCTATCTCTTACTTGTCTTTCTATCTTGCATGCTAATATTGTCTTTATCTTTATATGCTTGATATATTGTGTGCTTAATTGTTATATGCTTGGAGATTGTTTGCTAATACTTGTATTCAATCAAGAGAGCCAACGCGGCACCTCAACTCTTTTTTAGAGGAATCTTGAGGAGTTAGTCCAGAGCCCTTCACGGGGAATCCGGCTACACTCTTGTGTTATACGTAGTGTTTAGTTTAAGAAGTTTTAGTTTGCATTAATAAGTTTTAATTCCGCATTAATTGACCATTAGATTAGCTCATCACCTATTCACCCCTCCTCTAGGTGATTTACACTTTCGGACTCGTTTGTCTTCCCTTTCCTTTAGCAATGGGGTTGCATTTTATAAAGAAAAATAAGACTTATTAATATGACTTAATAAACATGGTAATGTAACAATATATATGCAATATATGTGACCGATCATATATCATACAACTCCCATGCTTCGTAGGCCCATGCAACATCTATCACAAATTTTAAGTTTAGGATTATTGATATATATGGTAACTTAGTGGGGTATAATACAAAACAGTATAAAAATTTGTACATACCAACTTTTACAATCATATACACAAACATTTCATATATGCACACCCAATTACCCATAAACTTTTACATGCACTTATTTTCTATAATTATCCAATTACATTTCACTTCTAATTTTTCCCACAAAATATCTAGAAATCCTTCAAAAAAAATTTGGTTCAATCCTCGTCTCCAATAATTTCCTTAATCAAAGATCAGATCAGTGGTTAGAATATAAATTCAATATTTTAATAACAAGGATGTCACAAAGTCAGTCTATTCTTTATATGCTTTAATTTCTAATATTGCGTGCTAGATTTTTGCTCTAACTTTATTTATTTTGTGCAATGTTAAAATTTTGAATTGCATGTTTTAATCAAAAAAAAAATAGTGCATAATTTTTCTAGCAACCTAAAGGATCAAAAAAGATATATATACTTTCTCCTATTTGTTTAATCTATTTCCGATTTCATGCAATTCAATTGAATCTAGAAGACAAATAGTATATATCTATTATTTATTTACTGAAATTTAATTCTTCATGCAATTACTCAATTACTGTAATAAGCAAGAGAAAGTCTCATTAAGGTCAAGAATATCCAAATGCCTGCATCAAATATTTATGCTCTTCTAGGAATCAATAGCATCAAGTAAAAGTTTTATATTGCAAAAGCAATTTGCATTTCTGTTTTAAAATTTTTCTTATTTTAAATAATCTATGTTGTAAATTAAGTGATTACTATGGTATTTATTCAAATCTGTCATAGCAGTATGGTATTCCTCTTAAAGAAAGACAAGCAGTTTGGAATTCCTTTTCTTGCAAGCATTTTTTCACTTCAGTATTAAAATCAACTAACATGTCAATGCCATTTAGCCTTGAATATTAGGCGATAAAAAATGGCTTACAATATCCTCAATAGTTGCTCAGATAACCTGTAATTTTTAATTTTAGGGAAATAAATAACAGAAATATAAAGCTATAATGTTTTTTATAACGGATTTTGTTTCTTATTTATTGAATATTGATGTGTAATAGTCATCTCTTGTTGGCATCATTTTTTAGCCTTGATCCATACTGAACATGTGAATGAGTTTGTAAAGAACTATATATAAGTTTAATTTTCCGCAAATCAATTTTATTCAGTGAAAAGACTTTTATATATGATTTTCTTGCAGATTATATTTTTATATTTCATGAATGGGTGGAATTCATATCGATTTTAATTGATTATTTTATATCTTTAAAAAATAAACATTTGGATCCTAATTGTACATATAAGTACATCTTAAGGGGATGACAAAAGATGCCTTTGCTCAATGTCGTTCTTATTTTCTACTTTTTTCTTTAAAGATTATTCTATTATAAGAATATAATTTAATCCTGCAAGATTGTTAATCAGTTTCTGCATGGTAGATAGTTAATTTTTCTTGCGATTAAAAAATTATATATTCACAAATTAAATTGATTATTACCTGCTAGATTTAAGACATTTCTATCATTAGTTAATTAACTATTTATTATAACAATATTAGTTAACTAAAATATGATTCTATAAATACTTGTAATAATCTGATTCCATACAAATATTGTTATCTTGCTCTATTTATTATTTGTCTTATTGTTCAAAAATTAATTGACAAAAAAATTATTGCATGTTAATTCTCTTGGACTCCTGCAAGTTAATTTCTAAAGGTTAATTGTAATCTATTTTGCAAATTGATTAATTAATTAAACACTTGTTTCGTCTCATAAATATTTTGTGCTGAAATTTTCAAGATCTTATTTACATGATTTTATTCTTTTAAATTCTTACAAGATCTTATTAAATTATTTTATTACAAGTTCTTATTAAAATTATTCACAAGATTTTATTAAATTTTTTTTATATTTTCTTATTAAATTATTTAAAAATCTTATCTTATCTATTATTGCATGTTCCTTACTAGACTTATTTAGTTCTACCTCTTGCAAAATAACTATTCAAATCTTACAAGATCTTCCTGCAATAATCGGTTTCTTGTAATTAAACTATTTTTTAATTATTATATTATTTAAACTCTTTCCTCCTCCTGCAGTTATTTAGAAAAGTAGTTTCATGCAATAGGAATAATTCATACTTATTATATGCAATACATGTTTCATGAAATAGAGATATTACATTAGAGATTGTTTAATTCTTATTGTCTAAATTACTACTGTAATAACTTCCTGAAAGTTTAGAATTGTTCAATTCCTATTAAATAAGTTACATATTATTGTGTGTGGAATTCTAGATTCTAACATATTAATATTGTTATTCCTACTCTGATCTGCTAGAATACATATTGTTGCGTGTGAAATTTTAGATTCTAAATTAAATAAGAACTCTATACTTTTTTATTCTACATACTTGAATTTAAAAGCTACTAATATAAACTGTATTATGATATATTCAAATATTGTGGATACAAAAGACATGATAGAATTCTTCATTTTTTTTTTTTGACAAATCTAGATTAAAACAATATTATTTGTATTCTCTTCATGTAGGTGATATAGGCATAGGCTACTAAGTATCTTTAGTTTAATAAGATAAGAAAATTAAAGGGTAAACTATTTTTCTGAAATTCTGTACATTTAGTGTTTAACTAAGAAAAGATACTCAATATGGTTTTATAATTAAGAGACGCCAAGACCAAAAAACCTCCCACTTGAGTGTCGTCGACTTGACAAATTGGACTGGTAAAATTGTGATTTTGATTAACTCTATAATTTTAGGATTCTTTATTAAATATATCATCAGCCTTTATTCATCATAACTTTAGAAGTGCTATTGTTGTTTAGATTATAACCCTAACTTTCACACCAATATTTAGACAGACATGAATCTATCTAGAATTAATCAAATTACATATTATAGTTGGATCTACTTTTAGTTATCTTTTATATTTGATAATCTAAATCATGATCAGAGTATGTTAAGTTAGCTAATTAAAATTCTAATTTATACTCTAGAAAATCTAGTATGAGCAACAAAGTGGGATTTGAAAGTTTCAAATAATATGATTATTTGAAGCTACAATTAGAAAAAATGTGCTACTTGTGACATTATATTTGCATGAACAAATCTTATAATTTTATCTCATGTAAATGTTTATTAAATAAAAATCCTAGCTATGTGCAGGATTATTAAACTGTCATATGCGTCTTTGCCTCCCATCTAATGCTAATTGGGATCAATTAAAGTTATGTTGAAAAATTAATTTTTTTATGATTTAATATTTGGATATATTGTACTCCTCATAAACCAAACTTCAGTTAGACTTTTTAAAAAAAAATTATAATCTCCCACTTACTAAGAGATAAAATAAAATATTTTTATTTTTAAAATATAATATTTAATTGTTTCATTTCATTGATTACTCTCAATTAATATGATATGATTGATATTATAATAAGTTAAAAAATATCTTTTATAGATTTAACTTATTATATTTATTAAAGTTTATTCATAACTATCAAAATTTACACACCTCCTATTTAAGTATTTTCCTGATTTTAACAATAATAAAATTATGGGAAAATTTTTATTTAAGTTGTGAAAAATATTAAACTTCAAATTTTACTATTCATTAAATTATATATATATATATTAAATTTCAATTTAAAATTATGAGTGTATCATTCTATAATTAAAATATTTTATATAGTCATGCATTTCAAGCCTTTCTTGAAAGACTTTATATCTTCAGAATGGATATCATAATTTTCATTTTTTAAATTATTTAAAATTTCTTTGAATATTTTAAATGTGACATATTTTCAAACTAAAGATCTATAATGCGTACATCATATACATGTATTATTTGTGAAAACATGAACAAGTTGCATGTATAAAGAGAAAATTAAATTTATATTCTAATTACTAAGTTAAAACAATGGTAATTTGTTTAAGATAAAAATTTGCATACTATTAAGAATATAAATGACAAGACAAATTATGATGCTTTGTTATCTAGCAAGAATCTAATTTGCAACCATCTAATAAGATATTAAAATCACATTTATAACATCATTAATGTCTTAATTTAGTAAGTAGAATGGATAATAAATATTTTTCCTCTGAACATATACAGTTCTTAAAGTTTTGATCAAACATATGCTTAAACTATATTTTTAGATATATCTGAATTACATGTAAATACTTAAATTTTGACTCTAAATGTGCATTCTATGATATTTGACAAGCATAGATTTCTTGATTATTTTTAGCATATATATATATATATATATATATATATATATATATATATATATATATATATATATAATATATATATATATATATATAGACACACACACACATGTATACCTTAAATACTTGAATAGTCAAATGCAATGTATATATATTTTGTCATAAGTCGTTATGAGATAATTTATTCGTTTAAACTAAAGTAACATAAAAAAACTTTATAGTTACCTTATAGTCTTAAATGGGGAGAGACTCTGACAATTATCCAAAGGTTTTATAATCGGATAAAGGGTGTCAAGAGTATAATAATATCGTGATGAAGAGTTAAACCTCTGACTATCACCACTTGAGAAATAAAAGATTGTTAAATCATTGTTTGATCTTGGACAAAGACATACTAAGGGTCTTTGTAGGAGTATGATCCTAAATTCTTCGAAGGAGATGAGATTAAGCCCATAAGTCCATAATAGAGTTCACTGACAGTGAGAAGCCAACTTACTTGGTTGGGAACTGGTTCCATGAAAAGTTCAATGTGATAGAAAAAACTGGACTGCTTATACTCGTGTGGAGCATCGACTAGGATATGTTTATATTTTATTTGTAGCATTGTGGCTCCTGCCCCTTCTCGATGGTGACGATACTCTTATGATGCAATTAGATAAAATGAGTTAAACTTTTAATAAGTCTAACACATATAGTGTGGAGGGTATAACATCCAGCTGTAGTACCCTTGGATGACTTACCTATGTGAGAGGAACCGTAATGGCCGCGGTTAGGAGGACAGGGC
The DNA here is from genome assembly GCA_038442645.1 of Agave tequilana. Lineage (NCBI taxonomy): Eukaryota > Viridiplantae > Streptophyta > Magnoliopsida > Asparagales > Asparagaceae > Agave > Agave tequilana. The sequence goes on from JAVJIF010030223.1 coordinate 240,505, forward strand.
TGACCCCTAAAAACTATCATGAGTTGATTACTATGAGCATGGCAATTAACGCTCAACCGGCTCGCTCAATAAATGAGAATTTATTGTGTGTGTCTTCTATCAATATCTGGTTAAAGAGGGCTAATTCAAGGCGTAGTTCATAATGTCTCTCAGATGGCGATGAATTCAAGAGGGATAAATTCAAAACCGTAAGCTATTTACTCTGAATCCACGGTATAAGGTTGTCCAACCTTGATTCGTGTTTTATGGTTTGTTGTTTTATTCTGTCTTCCTTAAAACTTAATTTTTGGGGGACTGTTGATATTTTAATAAAACTTGAGTTTGACTTATTCAAGCGGTGACTGTTTCTTTAACTAATATAATTAAATTATGGCTTCACTGGTTAAATACCAGTAACCTATTCTCATTGTTAATCATTGTTGACCTATCTCACTCTTACAAGTTAGCACATAGCTAATTCTCAAACTAATTGACCCCTTTAATCTATAAATAGAGTCATTTCCCTTTATTTTAAGTACAACATTCATTCTTCTTCTTTTCATCTAAAAATCTGAAGCCTACTCTTCGAGAGAATGACTTCAGTATTAAAGAAAAATTTTGTTCTTTATCTTTTATTTTCTGGGAAACCGTTCCTCGTTTGTATAGAGGCCTGGTCTGCTGTCCTAGATCAGGTGCTGGTGAATCCGCAGGATCTTTTACCATTAAGGGACGACTATCAGCTTTGGGGCGGTTTTTTGATCCTTTAGGGCAGCAACATCGTGACTACATTTCCCAGGCCATTTTATTTTTTCTGTGCTTTAATTTCTAATATTGCATGCTAGATTTTGCTATAACTTTATTTGTTTTATGCAATATTAAAATTTTGAATTACATGTTTTAATAAAAAAAGAAATAGTACATAATCTTTTTTCCAGCAGGTTGGACTTTGGAAAAGTAAAGGTGATGCTTGTTGTTAGCATTTTGATTGTTAAACAAAAATTATTTAGCTAAGAAAAGAATGATGACACTATGACCACTCAAAAAATATTTAATCGTATAAAAGATTTAGATATCTGAAAATATTTTTTAGTATTTAAGTAGTTAAATCTGCATGTTAAGATCTAATAAAAGTTCATCACATTTCAATCCAAAATTTATACAATAGCATCCCTCAACATAAGAAATTTTGTATTATATCTGCAAAATTTATGCATACAACAGTTATTGCATGCAATAGATGATGGAAAAATGATCTAAATGGTACTTAATTGAAGAGTAGAGCAACCTGAAGCTGACAAATAGAAAAAGACAAATGAAAGTCCTTCATACAAAACAAACACCTTCAACTTGTACAATTGAGTGATGAGAGGAAAACAAACAAAGTTGTGTATTATTTAAGAAAACTTTCCTTTGAACAAGAGCCTGAATTGACAATCAATTTAGGACAATCAAGTTTGGGCTTTAGGTTCAAATAAACTATTGATGCAACATCACCCTAAATTAATGATAAATTTTCACATAATGAATTATAGAAAAATTACAGATAAGATAGCAACAAGTTCGGGGTCATAATAAGTAAGAATTTCAAGTAAATGAAAAGAAGAAAAAGGAGGAGCGAGTACCAACACTGTCCTGTGAGCAGGGACGACAGGGGTGGCGATCGTTGCGGCACTGGCGGCAGGGGGGATCTAGGTGTCGTGGCGACGTGGAGGAGAATGTCTGTGGAGGATGAGGAGGAGGAGAAGTGATGGAGGCGGTGACCGAGTCCTTCTCTTCTCTTTTTTCAATTTTCATGTTTAATTAAGAAGAAGCCGAGCAGTGTAGACGAAGAGTTACCCCGAGGCATTTGTGATCAGAAGGAATGAAAAAATTGAATAGCATGAAGGAATGATAAAATTTTGAGATAAGAAAACTTCGGTTCTAATTTTTGTTTTTTTTTCAAATTCTTTTATACTGCGGGCCAAAATTCATATAAAATAGTATAAAGAAATAAAAAAATTTTGGCCCCCCAGAGTCTGGGCCCTAAACGTGTGCCCCTGGTCCAGGGCCGACACTGAGGGCGACGAGTACCGTCATCCCCGCGTGGGCCTCGCGAGGGCCCATCATAGCTTGTTGCTGCTGCCGCCTGCAACCGCAACAAGCCATGGCTGTTTCTCAGAGATATCCATGCCCGAGAAGAAGAAGAGGAGAGATTGATGATGATGCTGATGATGATGATGAGTGATGACTGTGGTGGAATGTGATGGGTGCCGGCCAAGGCGGAGCATGGACGGCGTGCTCCGTTTTCCTTCTCTTCTGGAAAGTTCGGTCAGTCTTCAGGGGTCCCTGTCCAGAACACTTGAATTCCAATTCAGAAGAGATTGGCGAATATATTTTATACTAAATAATTACTCTCAAAGGTCAACTGGGCCCCATTATGAGGAATAATTCTGGCTAGTTTGCTCTTTTGATGACCCTAATATGGATGGTTTAAAGAGGCTTGGCATGTTGGCTTCTGAAGTCTGCACTTTTAGGCCATGGTTTCTTTCATTGGTAAAGATTTAGTGCAGATAGTGAGATATATATAGATAATGCTACTGCTGCTACTTCTTCTTTTTCCTTTTTTTTTTAAGGGGAAGAATTATGCTAATTGGAACAAAGACTCGAGCGGCTCAAAAGTATTTAATTATTTCAAATAATAATTGACTCGGATTCAGATTGACGACACGCCATGTCACTTATTAGGCCTGCACATCTGGAGCCCAAGTGTCGCCGCTCAACCAGATAGACTTACTTCTAATATATTTATACATATTTGTAAGAACATAAAAATGTGTCCGTCCTAGGAGTGCGGTTATTTAAATTCAAAAAAGTGATATGTAAACTCATTAGTTAGTACCCAGTAAATTAGTAAATAGATCTCTCCTTAAATTATTCTAAGCGCTCTTATATTTTACACACACAATTTAAGTGTAAAAAACGAGTTATACTTATACCTCCCAATATGAAATTAAGCCCCCCCTCTTTTCAACATCTCAAACCCTAGCCTAGAAAACACAACACGAAATCGTTGCAAATTGAATCTGAGAGACATTGTTAAGAGTTTTAAATCAGGAAGCTTGCAGTTATCATTGGAGTATCTACTGTTGATTACATTTTGTAACTTCTAAGAACATAAGTTGCACATTTGGCTATTTGGCCACATTGCATCTGCAAAAACTCATCAAAACTAAATCCATGAAGTGAGTCAATGAATTGCAAGATCTCAGTCAACAATTTTCTAAAAGAAAATTCCCAGGAAAGTTGCATCGATACAGGTGGTGTTGGCTTCACAAGACTCGGTAGTCAGAGGAAATTGCTTTATCCCTTATTAGTTAGCTTAAATCAAAGTCTCGTCTGGATTGGTTATCTCAAGTTGTTTCATGTCAGGTCCAATCATGTTGCAAGATGGGTCAACCTTAGGTTGTGGTTAGTAGGGCATCTAAAGATTGGAGAATAGCCTTCATGAGGGAAGCTTTCAGACTTCATGTCCAACTCAAAAGATTAAAATCAAACACATTCTGAAAGAGCTAAAACATGGTTCTGAGACAAAGATTTAAGACCAAAATGATAACTCCTACATAAGAGCCCACTTTATTTGCTTGTTAAAGTGACGCAAACTATACTTCTAATTATCCTTCATAGCTCGAGAGCCTAGATAAGCTTGGAATTGAAGGTGGGTGATTTTTTTAAAGAGGGACGAGTCTAAAATTTCTAGAATTTATGAGTTGAGTAATAGAGCGAGTTTTGAGGTAGAAGAAGAATTAAGATTATTGGGGTTGAGTGTACTTAAAAATTACATGGGTATACTAACAAATTGTTTGGTAAAGTTGTAATATTTGAAAAGTTAATTTTATATTTTAGACATTCCAGTTGAGAGTAAAGCTGTCTAAGAAAATCTTAACTTATTTGTTTGAGTCTACTTATCATTTCTTTGGGTTTAAATAACAACACTCCCCTTCTAGAGATGATAACGAGTTAGAGTTGGACCGAGCTTAGAATTGTCCTAAAATCTAAAATTACAAGGTCTTAGTTTCAGCCCCCACTCTAATCCTGCCCCTTAATTATAACTTGCCCTTAACCCTAACTCCTAAGACCTTTGAGGGCCTTAGGTGTTGGTCATGGGACTCTTCTCTATTTCTTGTTCTTTTTTATTTGTTCATCTGAGATATCATAGCACGTGGGCTATAGTATAACACCTTTAGCCAAGTCTTGCCAATTTTTCTCTACATGTCCACATGATATTTTGATTGGAGTTGCTACCAGACATGGAGAAATTGATAGGTTGAATCATAGCTGCCTTGCTTGTTCGTTCATTTAATCATTTTCTCTTTCCAGAATTTGATGCTCTCTTGAAAACATGAGAGGAAGACGGAAAGTTTTTGAATGTTTTACAACAATTAATTTGATAACTTAATTTTAAAAAGCTATCATAAACTTTCACTCAATTTCAAAACAAAAATATCAAAAACTTTCAGAAATACAGGAAACTACTGTGAACTTCCATTGTAATTTTTAAAGTTTATGGTAGTTTTTGAAATTGAGGAAAAGTTCACAGTAGCTTGGTCCAAGGCACCCATACTGTAGCAAGACTTTTTTTTTTGGGGCTAGTTAAAGAGCCGCATGAAGGCAGCCCATGTCCGCGGGCGCGAAGGCTCAAACTCATGACCTGCTGTGGGGAGCGGGGCTCAAAAACCCAAACAGGACCAGTAGGCCATTTACGGGGGACTGGAGCAAGACTTGGCTAAAGGTGTTATACTATAGCCCACGTATTAGGAATGTCAGCACAGATTTCTTTAGTATATAAATCTATTAGTTTTTGAATTTTGTATTGGGTGTCAATATTTTGTAATTGTTGTTCAATTTTATGATATAAAATAGCATCCTGGAGGAACATGATTTTATTTTGTTTTCTTTGAATTAAATTTATGTTATGATAAATAGAATTAGTTTGTAAAATATTTAATTCCTTATATTGTATAGGGGTTATGAATTTGAATAACATTTTTTGTCCCATAATTTTTGTTCCTAATCCTTGTGAATCAACCCAAAATAGATAGATTTGTGTGAGGAATGGAATTCCCAATATGACATCAGTATTTAAATTGTCAACAATTATGAATTGGTGTTTAAAGCATATTTTGTCATGGCATATGAATGTTTTTGTAAATTTTCCCTTAACACTTAAAGGAGAATCATTTGCTGTGACTAATTTTTCCGTTGTTGGTTCATAGTATTTTGTTGGAAATATACCATCCTTTAGTACACTATGGTCAGCTCCTGAATCAACCATGGCAGTAAAGGTGTATTTGAAATTATGAATTCTAATGGTTATGAATATATACCATTTTTGATAAGCAAATCTTTGAATAGTTGAGATGAAGTTGGAGGGTTTAGTGGTAAAAAGTGTGACTGAGAAGGGTGGTTCTTCTTGGGTCATAGTTTCTTTTGTCTTATGCGGTTGGGTAAGAATGGGGTATGTTTTGGTGTCATATGCTAGATGTCTGGTGTGGTTTAAGTGGTCTTTAACATTTTTAATTTCTTCTTTTAATAATTTGATTTCTGTTCGAGAGTTACGAATATCATGTGGCTGGGATTTGAAAGCTGCTTGGTATGGTTCATAAGGTTTGGGAGTATTAAAGGGTCGAATTGATTTTTCAGATTCTTTATAGAGTTGTAGTTTTTGTTTAAATTTTTCTTTAATGTTTGAATCTCCATTTAATATGTTGTTAATTTTACTTATTCCTTTTGATCTGCATCTGTTCTTTTTGTGTTTAGGTTTATTACATTTGTAGCAAGTAATTGTTTTTGTAAATTTCTGCTGGTCAAGAGTTTCCTTTTCGGTTGTTTTGTCTGTAGATTTAGTTCCTGATTTTTTATCTTTTGTTATAGTATTTATTTTTGATGCATTTGAAATGTTATCATTGATTTTTTCTAAAGCTTGAGTTATTTGTCCTAATAAGTTCATTGGTCGGACATTTTCTACAGGCAAATTTGTGGGCTGGAAATGTGGTGCCGAATAACTTAGTGGGAATTTAGATTTAGACTCCTTTTGAATTCCTTTAATTTCTGTGGATAAGGAATCAATTTGATGCGCTATGGTGTGTAGCAATTGGTTTGAATAATTGTTCTGATGATATACCTTTTTAATGTCTTCAATGTTGACTGGTTCGTTATTATTTTTCCCTCTTTTGAAAGGGGAAGCAGTTACTTCTCCTTCGTTGGTTGGAATCTTGATAGATTGTAATGGAGGATGGATTGAAGTCACAATGTTTCCATCTGTTAGTTGCCATTTTTTGTATAGGCTGGTCTGAACATTAATTTGGGATTGATTGAATGGGTCTTCGATGCCTTGTTTTACTAAGTAATATTGTAACCATATTTCGAAGTTGAAATTGATTTCATGTTCCCGTATATCGCTAATCCAATTTTTTGTTAATTGTTCTTGGCAAGTCCTATGGAGTTTTGAGAACCAATCAAAATGTTTGGATTCTTCTCGGAACTCTTTCATAAGTCTAACACTATCGCTAATGAATGGCTTTTTAATCATATTAATTTCTCCAGTAAAATCTGGTCTCATTTGGGATGATGTAGGAGAGTAGTTTTCCTGACTAACTTCTGGAAGGGGTGACTTATGGAATACTCTAACGGGTTGTTGGAATGAATATTCAGAACATGAATTTCTACTGGGCTCGACATATCTAAAGGAGGTTGAAGGCCTTTCTCTAACAGAGTTGAATCTAATCAATACTGTCCCATCGTCTTCTTCTATTATATCTGAGATCTCAGTCCTCTCTATGTCTCTAGGGGTCTGAGGGTTCTCTATCTTGAATTCTTCTGGAATGGTTATCTCATCCCACTTTAGTCTTTTGGGAACAAAAGTCTTTGACTGTTCTGCTTCTATCTGAAGAATAACAGTTTCTTCTTGAGTACGGGATCCTATTATTTTGAATTTTGGGTTCATCTGAGAACTCATTAATTTATAATATAGTTTATACATGACTGATACTTGTTCGGTGAATTTTTCGAACTCATCACCTTGTAAGTGGACGTCTAAGATTAATGAATTTAGGAATAATGGATCTGTTAAGGATACTGAATAATTAGGCATACAGTTGAAGTATACTGGTCCATTACATATATTGGTTTGAACCATAGACAGGATGGATGCTTTATATCTTTTTAATCTTTTGTCCCGTAGGGCTGTGTAGATAGGTGTGTTCACACCAGTATGGACTAGTGGTTTGATAGCTATCTGTACTAACCCAAAATGAATGTAGCGGAATCCCTTTTTAATAAATTCTTTCAATGCAAGGTTGGATAATAGATGAATGGTTTGGGATTTATTTTGGATATTGAATGTTTCTTCATGAATTTTTATAGCATATGAAGTTTTAAAGTCAAAGGTGCCTATACTGTAAATATTCTCTATTCTTTCACTAGGAATTCTCCATTCTAAAAAACGTTCATGAACTATATCTTCTCTACTTCTTACTACCTTTCTGTTTGATCCTGAGGTCGAACTGGAACCTAGAAACATTCTTCTAACAATATTGGTCATCACTAGTATGTAACTAACTGAGGGGGTTGACCTTTCAGTAGACTGGAACACGGGAACACAATGCCTGGAACACCCTAATCTCAAACGGGCTTACCAACGGACTTACAAGCTTACCAACGCTTGCCAACGCCTACTAAAATTCAACAAGTCAGTTATTACCTACTTATGCTAACCAACAAGCAAGAAACTTGGCTCTGATACCAATGGGGAACCCTGGGGTCATGACAGGCTGGTCGTCAGGGTAGATTTGATATAGACAGAGATTTATTTAGAACTTTGAATTCTCGTTGTGTATGAACAGTGAACAGTACAGTATATGAACAGTGAATGTATGTATATATGAACAGTACCGTACGTATGTACAGTAAATGAACAGTGACTTTGCTACAGTAACTTTGCTACAGGAAATATGAACAGTAACTTTTTTGAAATTTTTGTTAAATATGCAGTGCTAAATGATACGTGAGAGCTATAGACGCAGTGTATAATAAAGATGGAATATTGCAGAGAGAACAAGAACTTACAACGGTTGATTAGATCTAATGATCTTTGAAATTGGATACAACAGGAAGTAGGAATACAACTTGGAACTGCTTGAGGAGGAGGGAGAGGATTGATTACAAGGAGGAAGTTTTTTGGCTCTGTTTTTTTTTCGCTCTGTTTTTCTAGCTGAATTCGCTCTGAATTGGCTCTCCTTGAATGGTTGAGGAAGCCTTGAATTTATAGAGAGGAGTTGAGTCTTCTGGAGTGATGAGCTGGCGAGGAATCTTGTCATTTCTTCGGGTCATGACAGGCTGGTCGTCAGGGTAGATTTGATATAGACAGAGATTTATTTAGAACTTTGAATTCTCGTTGTGTATGAACAGTGAACAGTACAGTATATGAACAGTGAATGTATGTATATATGAACAGTACCGTACGTATGAACAGTAAATGAACAGTGACTTTGCTACAGTAACTTTGCTACAGGAAATATGAACAGTAACTTTTTTGAAATTTTTGTTAAATATGCAGTGCTAAATGATACGTGAGAGCTATAGACGCAGTGTATAATAAAGATGGAATATTGCAATTGAATTACAGAGAGAACAAGAACTTACAACGGTTGATTAGATCTAATGATCTTTGAAATTGGATACAACAGGAAGTAGGAATACAACTTGGAACTGCTTGAGGAGGAGGGAGAGGATTGATTACAAGGAGGAAGTTTTTTGGCTCTGTTTTTCTCACTCTTAATTCGCTCTGTTTTTCTAGCTGAATTCGCTCTGAATTGGCTCCTTGAATGGTTGAGGAAGCCTTGAATTTATAGAGAGGAGTTGAGTCTTCTGGAGTGATGAGCTGGCGAGGAATCTTGTCATTTCTTCGCTTTTGAGTCTTGTCTTGCTTTGTCGTTTTGGAATCTTGCAGCTTTGAGTCACTTCGTCCTTTGTCTATCTGGAGAGGAATCTGTCACTTTGAGTCATTTCGTCCTTTGTCGGTCTGGAGAGGAATCTGTCATTTTGAGTCATGTCGTCCTTTGTCTTTTAAGTCACTTCGTCCTTTGTCAGTTGCTTTTGAGTCTTGTCTTACTTTGTCGGACTTGGAATCTTGCAGCCTTGAGTCATTTCTTCCTTTGTCTGGAGAGGAGTCTGTCTTTGAGTCACTTCGTCCTTTGTCAGAGAGGAATCTGTCACCTTTTAAAGGAATCTTGCAGCTTTGAGTCAAGTCTTGCTTTGTCTGGGGAGGAATCTGTCACCTGTCACCTTTTGAGTCACTTTAGCCTTTTGTCTGGAGAGGAATCTGTCTTTGGATGCTTTTGAGGGAATATTGCAGCTATGAGTCTTGTCGGAGCCTGCTTTGAGTGTTGTTTCTTTTGAGTGCTGAGAGAATGCTGATCTTTTGTTTTTTTTTTTTTTTTTTTATTCATTCCCATGGAGCACCTGGCCATCGTGGTTCATGAATGAAGTTGCCAGAGAATTGTGGTAGCAAGGACTGGAGGATACCTTGGACATTGGTAGCAAAGATCCAATTTGGAGAGTGATGAAAAATGTGAAAGCCTTCGGGAATGTTTTCATGATAAGGTTCTGATGGAGTTGAGTATAAATTTGATCAATCCGTAAATTAATTGGAAGAGTTGGAGGAGGTATTGGATCTTCTTTTGGATCATAATATTTGGCTCCGGGTGTAGTAAGAAACTGATCATCAGGTGCACTCAGCCAGTTATAGTGTTCGGTAACGAAACCGAGATGCTGTGCTGGCAGATATGACTCATTTTCCCAGACGGGTGGTGTTGAATGGAATTTGAAATATAGTTTATTTGAACAAAGGTCTTTGAGTTTTAAGGAGGCGTTGGTTAAGGTAGGAAAAAGACGAATACGATCTTTATATGAGTCAGAGACTAGTCCGTAACAAAGACCATTTTCGATAGCCCAGATTTTGTGTAAGCGAAGAGCTCCTGGAAATAAAATGAGTCTGAGACTGGAATACCTTGGTTCATTCACCAGAATAGAGCCGTGAGGAAATGTGTGGTGAAGTTGGTTTATTTGATGGGTTAGTCGGGTCTCACTAGTGCAGGGTAAATCTAATATGTAATCAGAGAGTGCGGAAGGGAGATATTTTATCATATCTTGAACAATTCTTGAACGGTCGTCTTCAAAGAAGACTAACCTTTGGGGAACAGTGAGAGGAGTTTGTTTTGGTGAAACAGTAAGAAGAGCTTTACCCTTATTAGAGTATTTGCACCGTTTCCTGTGAGAAGACGAGGTAATCAGAGATTTGCCTTTATCAACTTTAGAGGATGAGGCAATCTGGGATTTGCCTTCGTCATTATTCATTTTGTGGAATCTGTGGTTAAAAATTCTCGAGTTAGGAAATCAGGTAAGGAATTATCTGAACCCTTAAGATATTCAATATCAAAATCAAAAACAGAGAGAATAGCCTGCCATCTAGCAAAGATTTGTTTAGATGCGATATTTTGGACATCCTTTTCAAGAATATACTTGGCTGACTTACAGTCGATTCTGAGAAGGAATTTTTTATATAAAAGATCATCTTGGAATTTGGAAATACATTGAACTATTGAAAGAATTTCCTTTTTGATGGTGGAATAAGATTTTTGAGGGCCTGACCAGACACCTGAATGGAATCTAACTAATTGTTCATGAGGGGAATGCTGCAATTTTTGTTTTAATATGCCGCCATATCCTATGTCTGATGCATCAGTCTCGACTATCATGAATGCATGAGGATGAGGAATGCATAAACATGATAAAGAATGCACCTTTTCTTTAATTTGTTTAACTAATTGAGTGTGTTTCTCAGACCATGCTGGTGGATTTTTCTTCAATCTTTGAAATAATGGAGCACATGTTATTCTTATTTTTGGGATAAAGTCAGAGACGTAATTTAAACATCCTAAAAATCGTTGTAATTGGGTTTTATCTTTAATTTCATCAGGAAATTTGTTTGCAAATTCTATTGATCTATTTATTGGTGTTATAGTTCCTCTGTGAATGTTGTGTCCTAGGAATCTGACAGATGTTTGAAATAATTTCATTTTTGTTGCCGAAATTACTAATCCGTTCCTTTTTACTGTATGAAAGAAGATATTAAGATGTTTGAAATGTTGATCTATATTTTCGGAGTATACTAAAACGTCATCAATATAGACTATAGAAAATGCTGTATAAGGATTGAATATGTCGTTCATAATTCTTTGAAATTCTGAGGGAGCATTTTTTAACCCGAAAGGCATTACATTCCATTCATAATGACCGAATGGTACTGTGAATGCTGTTTTGTACCTATCTTTCTCAGCGATTTGGATTTGCCAGAAGTCGGATTTCATATCAAACTTGGAGAAGAGTTTAGCATTATATAAGCGTTGTAATAGATCTTTTTTATTAGGGATTGGATATCTAATCCATTGTAATACTTTATTTAATGGTTTGTAATTAATCACTAATCTAGGAGCTCCTCGTTCCTTTTCTGCTTGATTCATTACATAGAATCCAGCGCAGCTCCAAGGAGATTTAGAGGGTCTGATTAATTTTTTATCAAGTAGAGTTTGTAATTCCTTTTTACATATTTCTATTAATTCATGGTTCATTTGAATAGGTCTAGCCTTAGTTGGAATGTTTTTTTCTGAGAAATCTTTTTCATAAGGGAGATCTACAATGTGCTTTTTTCGGTTCCAAAAAGCATTAGGAATGTCAGCACAGATTTCTTTAGTATATAAATCTATTAGTTTTTGAATTTTGTATTGGGTGTCAATATTTTGTAATTGTTGTTCAATTTTATGATATAAAATATCATCCTGGAGGAACATGATTTTATTTTGTTTTCTTTGAATTAAATTTATGTTATGATAAATAGAATTAGTTTGTAAAATATTTAATTCCTTATATTGTATAGGGGTTATGAATTTGAATAACATTTTTTGTCCCATAATTTTTGTTCCTAATCCTTGTGAATCAACGCAAAATGGATAGATTTGTGTGAGGAATGGAATTCCCAATATGACATCAGTATTTAAATTGTCAACAATTATGAATTGGTGTTTAAAGCATATTTTGTCATGGCATATGAATGTTTTTGTAAATTTTCCCTTAACACTTAAAGGAGAATCATTTGCTGTGACTAATTTTTCCGTTGTTGGTTCATAGTATTTTGTTGGAAATATACCATCCTTTAGTACACTATGGTCAGCTCCTGAATCAACCATGGCAGTAAAGGTGTATTTGAAATTATGAATTCTAATGGTTATGAATATATACCATTTTTGATAAGCAAATCTTTGAATAGTTGAGATGAAGTTGGAGGGTTTAGTGGTTAAAAGTGTGACTGAGAAGGGTGGTTCTTCTTGGGTCATAGTTTCTTTTGTCTTATGCGGTTGGGTAAGAATGGGTATGTTTTGGTGTAATATGCTAGATGTCTGGTGTGGTTTAAGTGGTCTTTAACATTTTTAATTTCTTCTTTTAATAATTTGATTTCTGTTCGAGAGTTACGAATATCATGTGGCTGGGATTTGAAAGCTGCTTGGTATGGTTCATAAGGTTTGGGAGTATTAAAGGGTCGAATTGATTTTTCAGATTCTTTATAGAGTTGTAGTTTTTGTTTAAATTTTTCTTTAATGTTTGAATCTCCATTTAATATGTTGTTAATTTTACTTATTCCTTTTGATCTGCATCTGTTCTTTTTGTGTTTAGGTTTATTACATTTGTAGCAAGTAATTGTTTTTGTAAATTTCTGCTGGTCAAGAGTTTCCTTTTCGGTTGTTTTGTCTGTAGATTTAGTTCCTGATTTTTTATCTTTTGTTATAGTATTTATTTTTGATGCATTTGAAATGTTATCATTGATTTTTTCTAAAGCTTGAGTTATTTGTCCTAATAAGTTCATTGGTCGGACATTTTCTACAGGCAAATTTGTGGGCTGGAAATGTGGTGCCGAATAACTTAGTGGGAATTTAGATTTAGACTCCTTTTGAATTCCTTTAATTTCTGTGGATAAGGAATCAATTTGATGCGCTATGGTGTGTAGCAATTGGTTTGAATAATTGTTCTGATGATATACCTTTTTAATGTCTTCAATGTTGACTGGTTCGTTATTATTTTTCCCTCTTTTGAAAGGGGAAGCGGTTACTTCTCCTTCGTTGGTTGGAATCTTGATAGATTGTAATGGAGGATGGATTGAAGTCACAATGTTTCCATCTGTTAGTTGCCATTTTTTGTATAGGCTGGTCTGAACATTAATTTGGGATTGATTGAATGGGTCTTCGATGCCTTGTTTTACTAAGTAACATTGTAACCATATTTCGAAGTTGAAATTGATTTCATGTTCCCATATATCGCTAATCCAATTTTTTGTTAATTGTTCTTGGCAAGTCCTATGGAGTTTTGAGAACCAATCAAAATGTTTAGATTCTTCTCGGAACTCTTTCATAAGTCTAACACTATCGCTAATGAATGGCTTTTTAATCATATTAATTTCTCCAGTAAAATCTGGTCTCATTTGGGATGATGTAGGAGAGTAGTTTTCCTGACTAACTTCTGGAAGGGGTGACTTATGGAATACTCTAACGGGTTGTTGGAATGAATATTCAGAACATGAATTTCTACTGGGCTCGACATATCTAAAGGAGGTTGAAGGCCTTTCTCTAACAGAGTTGAATCTAATCAATACTGTCCCATCGTCTTCTTCTATTATATCTGAGATCTCAGTCCTCTCTATGTCTCTAGGGGTCTGAGGGTTCTCTATCTTGAATTCTTCTGGAATGGTTATCTCATCCCACTTTAGTCTTTTGGGAACAAAAGTCTTTGACTGTTCTGCTTCTATCTGAAGAATAACAGTTTCTTCTTGAGTACGGGATCCTATTATTTTGAATTTTGGGATCATCTGAGAACTCATTAATTTATAATATAGTTTATACATGACTGATACTTGTTCGGTGAATTTTTCGAACTCATCACCTTGTAAGTGGACGTCTAAGATTAATGAATTTAGGAATAATGGATCTGTTAAGGATACTGAATAATTAGGCATACAGTTGAAGTATACTGGTCCATTACATATATTGGTTTGAACCATAGACAGGATGGATGCTTTATATCTTTTTAATCTTTTGTCCCGTAGGGCTGTGTAGATAGGTGTGTTCACACAAGTATGGACTAGTGGTTTGATAGCTATCTGTACTAACCCAAAATGAATGTAGCGGAATCCCTTTTTAATAAATTCTTTCAATGCAAGGTTGGATAATAGATGAATGGTTTGGGATTTATTTTGGATATTGAATGTTTCTTCATGAATTTTTATAGCATATGAAGTTTTAAAGTCAAAGGTGCCTATACTGTAAATATTCTCTATTCTTTCACTAGGAATTCTCCATTCTAAAAAACGTTCATGAACTATATCTTCTCTACTTCTTACTACCTTTCTGTTTGATCCTGAGGTCGAACTGGAACCTAGAAACATTCTTCTAACAATATTGGTCATCACTAGTATGTAACTAACTGAGGGGGTTGACCTTTCAGTAGACTGGAACACGGGAACACAATGCCTGGAACACCCTAATCTCAAACGGGCTTACCAACGGACTTACAAGCTTACCAACGCTTGCCAACGCCTACTAAAATTCAACAAGTCAGTTATTACCTACTTATGCTAACCAACAAGCAAGAAACTTGGCTCTGATACCATGGGGAAACAGTAAGAAGAGCTTTACCCTTATTAGAGTATTTGCACCGTTTCCTGTGAGAAGACGAGGTAATCAGAGATTTGCCTTTATCAACTTTAGAGGATGAGGCAATCTGGGATTTGCCTTCGTCATTATTCATTTTGTGGAATCTGTGGTTAAAATTCTCGAGTTAGGAAATCAGGTAAGGAATTATCTGAACCCTTAAGATATTCAATATCAAAATCAAAAACAGAGAGAATAGCCTGCCATCTAGCAAAGATTTGTTTAGATGCGATATTTTGGACATCCTTTTCAAGAATATACTTGGCTGACTTACAGTCGATTCTGAGAAGGAATTTTTTATTTAAAAGATCATCTTGGAATTTGGAAATACATTGAACTATTGAAAGAATTTCCTTTTTGATGGTGGAATAAGATTTTTGAGGGCCTGACCAGACACCTGAATGGAATCTAACTAATTGTTCATGAGGGGAATGCTGCAATTTTTGTTTTAATATGCCGCCATATCCTATGTCTGATGCATCAGTCTCGACTATCATGAATGCATGAGGATGAGGAATGCTTAAACATGATAAAGAATGCACCTTTTCTTTAATTTGTTTAACTAATTGAGTGTGTTTCTCAGACCATGCTGGTGGATTTTTCTTCAATCTTTGAAATAATGGAGCACATGTTATTCTTATTTTTGGGATAAAGTCAGAGACGTAATTTAAACATCCTAAAAATCGTTGTAATTGGGTTTTATCTTTAATTTCATCAGGAAATTTGTTTGCAAATTCTATTGATCTATTTATTGGTGTTATAGTTCCTCTGTGAATGTTGTGTCCTAGGAATCTGACAGATGTTTGAAATAATTTCATTTTTGTTGCCGAAATTACTAATCCGTTCCTTTTTACTGTATGAAAGAAGATATTAAGATGTTTGAAATGTTGATCTATATTTTCAGAGTATACTAAAACGTCATCAATATAGACTATAGAAAATGCTGTATAAGGATTGAATATGTCGTTCATAATTCTTTGAAATTCTGAGGGAGCATTTTTTAACCCGAAAGGCGTTACATTCCATTCATAATGACCGAATGGTACTGTGAATGCTGTTTTGTACCTATCTTTCTCAGCGATTTGGATTTGCCAGAAGCCGGATTTCATATCAAACTTGGAGAAGAGTTTAGCATTATATAAGCGTTGTAATAGATCTTTTTTATTAGGGATTGGATATCTAATCCATTGTAATACTTTATTTAATGGTTTGTAATTAATCACTAATCTAGGAGCTCCTCGTTCCTTTTCTGCTTGATTCATTACATAGAATCCAGCGCAGCTCCAAGGAGATTTAGAGGGTCTGATTAATTTTTTATCAAGTAGAGTTTGTAATTCCTTTTACATATTTCTAGTAATTCATGGTTCATTTGAATAGGTCTAGCCTTAGTTGGAATGTTTTTTCTGAGAAATCTTTTTCATAAGGGAGATCTACAATGTGCTTTTTTCGGTTCCAAAAAGCATTAGGAATGTCAGCACAGATTTCTTTAGTATATAAATCTATTAGTTTTTGAATTTTGTATTGGGTGTCAATATTTTGTAATTGTTGTTCAATTTTATGATATAAAATATCATCCTGGAGGAACATGATTTTATTTTGTTTTCTTTGAATTAAATTTATGTTATGATAAATAGAATTAGTTTGTAAAATATTTAATTCCTTATATTGTATAGGGGTTATGAATTTGAATAACATTTTTTGTCCCATAATTTTTGTTCCTAATCCTTATGAATCAACCCAAAATGGATAGATTTGTGTGAGGAATGGAATTCCCAATATGACATCAGTATTTAATTGTCAACAATTATGAATTGGTGTTTAAAGCATATTTTGTCATGGCATATGAACGTTTTTGTAAATTTTCCCTTAACACTTAAAGGAGAATCATTTGCTGTGACTAATTTTTCCGTTGTTGGTTCATAGTATTTGTTGGAAATATACCATCCTTTAGTACACTATGGTCAGCTCCTGAATCAACCATGGCAGTAAAGGTGTATTTGAAATTATGAATTCTAATGGTTATGAATATATACCATTTTTGATAAGCAAATCTTTGAATAGTTGAGATGAAGTTGGAGGGTTTAGTGGTTAAAAGTGTGACTGAGAAGGGTGGTTCTTCTTGGGTCATAGTTTCTTTTGTCTTATGCGGTTGGGTAAGAATGGGGTATGTTTTGGTGTCATATGCTAGATGTCTGGTGTGGTTTAAGTGGTCTTTAACATTTTTAATTTCTTCTTTTAATAATTTGATTTCTGTTCGAGAGTTACGAATATCATGTGGCTGGGATTTGAAAGCTGCTTGGTATGGTTCATAAGGTTGGGAGTATTAAAGGGTCGAATTGATTTTTCAGATTCTTTATAGAGTTGTAGTTTTTGTTTAAATTTTTCTTTAATGTTTGAATCTCCATTTAATATGTTGTTAATTTTACTTATTCCTTTTGATCTGCATCTGTTCTTTTTGTGTTTAGGTTTATTACATTTGTAGCAAGTAATTGTTTTTGTAAATTTCTGCTGGTCAAGAGTTTCCTTTTCGGTTGTTTTGTCTATAGATTTAGTTCCTGCTTTTTTATCTTTTGTTATAGTATTTATTTTTGATGCATTTGAAATGTTATCATTGATTTTTTCTAAAGCTTGAGTTATTTGTCCTAATAAGTTCATTGGTCGGACATTTTCTACAGGCAAATTTGTGGGCTGGAATGTGGTGCCGAATAACTTAGTGGGAATTTAGATTTAGACTCCTTTTGAATTCCTTTAATTTCTGTGGATAAGGAATCAATTTGATGCGCTATGGTGTGTAGCAATTGGTTTGAATAATTGTTCTGATGATATACCTTTTTAATGTCTTCAATGTTGACTGGTTCGTTATTATTTTTCCCTCTTTTGAAAGGGGAAGCGGTTACTTCTCCTTCGTTGGTTGGAATCTTGATAGATTGTAATGGAGGATGGATTGAAGTCACAATGTTTCCATCTGTTAGTTGCCATTTTTTGTATAGGCTGGTCTGAACATAATTTGGGATTGATTGAATGGGTCTTCGATGCCTTGTTTTACTAAGTAATATTGTAGCCATATTTCGAAGTTGAAATTGATTTCATGTTCCCATATATCGCTAATCCAATTTTTTGTTAATTGTTCTTGGCAAGTCCTATGGAGTTTTGAGAACCAATCAAAATGTTTGGATTCTTCTCGGAACTCTTTCATAAGTCTAACACTATCGCTAATGAATGGCTTTTTAATCATATTAATTTCTCCAGTAAAATCTGGTCTCATTTGGGATGATGTAGGAGAGTAGTTTTCCTGACTAACTTCTGGAAGGGGTGACTTATGGAATACTCTAACGGGTTGTTGGAATGAATATTCAGAACATGAATTTCTACTGGGCTCGACATATCTAAAGGAGGTTGAAGGCCTTTCTCTAACAGAGTTGAATCTAATCAATACTGTCCCATCGTCTTCTTCTATTATATCTGAGATCACAGTCCTCTCTATGTCTCTAGGGGTCTGAGGGTTCTCTATCTTGAATTCTTCTGGAATGGTTATCTCATCCCACTTTAGTCTTTTGGGAACAAAAGTCTTTGACTGTTCTGCTTCTATCTGAAGAATAACAGTTTCTTCTTGAGTACGGGATCCTATTATTTTGAATTTTGGGTTCATCTGAGAACTCATTAATTTATAATATAGTTTATACATGACTGATACTTGTTCGGTGAATTTTTCGAACTCATCACCTTGTAAGTGGACGTCTAAGATTAATGAATTTAGGAATAATGGATCTGTTAAGGATACTGAATAATTAGGCATACAGTTGAAGTATACTGGTCCATTACATATATTGGTTTGAACCATAGACAGGATGGATGCTTTATATCTTTTTAATCTTTTGTCCCGTAGGGCTGTGTAGATAGGTGTGTTCACACCAGTATGGACTAGTGGTTTGATAGCTATCTGTACTAACCCAAAATGAATGTAGCGGAATCCCTTTTAATAAATTCTTTCAATGCAAGGTTGGATAATAGATGAATGGTTTGGGATTTATTTTGGATATTGAATGTTTCTTCATGAATTTTTATAGCATATGAAGTTTTAAAGTCAAAGGTGCCTATACTGTAAATATTCTCTATTCTTTCACTAGGAATTCTCCATTCTAAAAAACGTTCATGAACTATATCTTCTCTACTTCTTACTACCTTTCTGTTTGATCCTGAGGTCGAACTGGAACCTAGAAACATTCTTCTAACAATATGGTCATCACTAGTATGTAACTAACTGAGGGGGTTGACTTTCAGTAGACTGGAACACGGGAACACATGCCTGGAACACCCTAATCTCAAACGGGCTTACCAACGACTTACAAGCTTACCAACGCTTGCCAACGCCTACTAAAATTCAACAAGTCAGTTATTACCTACTTATGCTAACCAACAAGCAAGAAACTTGGCTCTGATATGAAGTTTTAAAGTCAAGGTGCCTATACTGTAAATATTCTCTATTCTTTCACTAGGAATTTTTCCATTCTAAAAAACGTTCAAACTATATCTTCTCTACTTCTTACTACCTTTCTGTTTGATCCTGAGGTCGAACTGGAACCTAGAAACATTCTTCTAACAATATTGGTCATCACTAGTATGTAACTAACTGAGGGGGTTGACCTTTCAGTAGACTGGAACACGGGAACACAATGCCTGGAACACCCTAATCTCAAACGGGCTTACCAACGGCTTACAAGCTTACCAACGCTTGCCAACGCCTACTAAAATTCAACAAGTCAGTTATTACCTACTTATGCTAACCAACAAGCAAGAAACTTGGCTCTGATACCAATGGGGAACCCAGGGGTCATGACAGGCTGGTCGTCAGGGTAGATTTGATATAGACAGAGATTTATTTAGAACTTTGAATTCTCGTTGTGTATGAACAGTGAACAGTACAGTATATGAACAGTGAATGTATTGTATATATGAACAGTACCGTACGTATGAACAGTAAATGAACAGTGACTTTGCTACAGTAACTTTGCTACAGGAAATATGAACAGTAACTTTTTTGAAATTTTTGTTAAATATGCAGTGCTAAATGATACGTGAGAGCTATAGACGCAGTGTATAATAAAGATGGAATATTGCAATTGAATTACAGAGAGAACAAGAACTTACAACGGTTGATTAGATCTAATGATCTTTGAAATTGGATACAACAGGAAGTAGGAATACAACTTGGAACTGCTTGAGGAGGAGGGAGAGGATTGATTACAAGGAGGAAGTTTTTTGGCTCTGTTTTCTCACTCTTAATTCGCTCTGTTTTTCTAGCTGAATTCGCTCTGAATTGGCTCTCCTTGAATGGTTGAGGAAGCCTTGAATTTATAGAGAGGAGTTGAGTCTTCTGGAGTGATGAGCTGGCGAGGAATCTTGTCATTTCTTCGCTTTTGAGTCTTGTCTTGCTTTGTCGGTTTTGGAATCTTGCAGCTTTGAGTCACTTCGTCCTTTGTCTGTCTGGAGAGGAATCTGTCACTTTGAGTCATTTCGTCCTTTGTCGGTCTGGAGAGGAATCTGTCATTTTGAGTCATGTCGTCCTTTGTCTTTTAAGTCACTTCGTCCTTTGTCAGTTGCTTTTGAGTCTTGTCTTACTTTGTCGGACTTGGAATCTTGCAGCCTTGAGTCATTTCTTCCTTTGTCTGGAGAGGAGTCTGTCTTTGAGTCACTTCGTCCTTTGTCAGAGAGGAATCTGTCACCTTTTAAAGGAATCTTGCAGCTTTGAGTCAAGTCTTGCTTTGTCTGGGGAGGAATCTGTCACCTGTCACCTTTTGAGTCACTTCAGCCTTTTGTCTGGAGAGGAATCTGTCTTTGGATGCTTTTGAGGGAATATTGCAGCTTTGAGTCTTGTCGGAGCCTGCTTTGAGTGTTGTTTCTTTTGAGTGCTGAGAGAATGCTGATCTTTTGGGTTTTTTTTTTTTTTTTTATTCATTCCCATGGAGCACCTGGCCATCGTGGTTCATGAATGAAGTTGCCAGAGAATTGTGGTAGCAAGGACTGGAGGATACCTTGGACATTGGTAGCAAAGATCCAATTTGGAGAGTGATGAAAAATGTGAAAGCCTTCGGGAATGTTTTCATGATAAGGTTCTGATGGAGTTGAGTATAAATTTGATCAATCCGTAAATTAATTGGAAGAGTTGGAGGAGGTATTGGATCTTCTTTTGGATCATAATATTTGGCCGGGTGTAGTAAGAAACTGATCATCAGGTGCACTCAGCCAGTTATAGTGTTCGGTAACGAAAACGAGATGCTGTGCTGGCAGATATGACTCATTTTCCCAGACGGGTGGTGTTGAATGGAATTTGAAATATAGTTTATTTGAACAAAGGTCTTTGAGTTTTAAGGAGGCGTTGGTTAAGGTAGGAAAAAACGAATACGATCTTTATATGAGTCAGAGACTAGTCCGTAACAAAGACCATTTTCGATAGCCCAGATTTTGTATAAGCGAAGAGCTCCTGGAATAAAATGAGTCTGAGACTGGAATACCTTGGTTCATTCACCAGAATAGAGCCGTGAGGAAATGTGTGGTGAAGTTGGTTTATTTGATGGGTTAGTCGGGTCTCACTAGTGCAGGTAAATCTAATATGTGATCAGAGAGTGCGGAAGGGAGATATTTTATCATATCTTGAACAATTCTTGAACGGTCGTCTTCAAAGAAGACTAACCTTTGGGGAACAGTGAGAGGTGTTGGTCATGGGACTCTTCTCTATTTCTTGTTCTTTTTTATTTGTTCATCTGAGATCTGATAGCATGTTGTTATACTCTAACACCTTTAGCCAAGTCTTGCTCCAGTCCCCCGTAAATGGCCTACTGGTCCTGTTTGGGTTTTTGAGCCCCGCTCCCACAGCAGGTCATGAGTTTGAGCCTTCGCGCCCGCGGACATGGGCTGCCTTCATGCGGCTCTTTAACTAGCCCAAAAAAAAAAGTCTTGCTACAGTATGGGTGCCTTGGACCAAGCTAGGCTATTTGGAATCCCACATATTTTTCAAAGTGTCCTGTAATTAACCCTTTGATGGGACATCTTGAAGTTTCTATTGCACCATTTCTCAAGATTATAGCCTTTGGAATGGATAGATAATATAATAAATATTTTATTTCTATGTGTAAGTCGACTTTTTATAATTTTAAAACAGTAAGTTATGCCCAAGTGAGGCAATGCCATATTCAAGTTGAAAACTAGGGCTCATATCGTATGCGTGAACACCATCAGATCAAGGCTTAATTCTAGACAATTACTGTGAACTTTTCCTCAATTTCAAAAACTACCATAAACTTTAAAAATTACAATGTAAGTTCACAATAGTTTCCTGTATTTCTGAAAGTTTTTGATATTTTTGTTTTGAAATTGAGTGAAAGTTTATGATAGCTTTTTAAAATTAAGTTATCAAATTAATTGTTGTAAAACATTCAAAAACTTTCCGTCTTCCTCTCATGTTTTCAGAGAGCATCAAATTCTGGAAAGAGAAAATGATTAAATGAACGAACAAGCAAGGCAGCTATGATTCAACCTATCAATTTCTCCATGTCTGGTAGCAACTCCAATCAAAATATCATGTGGACATGTAGAGAAAAATTGGCAAGTATTAATCCAATATTTATCAATTGCCTTCCTCTTGGAATTAATACATTGTTTCCTGCATATCACAAGTGTATACATACATAGAGCCACACAAGCTGTTTAATCTAAATCCATCAGTAAAATTCTCTCATCTCTTGTCGACAATGGAGGAGGAGGTCCTCATTGTTGGCGCAGGCCCTGTACGGGGCTGGTTTTGCAGAGGTTAATTTAGAAAAATAAATCATTGATTTCTATCTGTTTTAGCCTGTGGAATGGGAGCTAAACCAAATACAGTTCCTTCGAAGTGTGTCCCTCTGGAAATATGTGGTTCTAGGATGAAACTAATATTGCCTAGAAATATTGGAGGATAGATATGTGGTGCATATTGCTGGTAAGTCTGTGTAATTGAGTTTCTATTTTAATCATAACTCTCTGTAATGTATTATTGTACATCACTTGGTGTTTTTTTAGTCATCCAGCCAATATGCTCTGATAAAAAAATATCACAATTAAATATAGGTATTATGGTGGAATAAGAGTTCAAAATATGCTGGAACGGCATCTTAGCTTGTTGGTAACACTCCTCCGTTCCAAGGAGGAGGTTCCAGGTTCAATCGAATGGGGAACTGAACTTGTGTAATTAGTAATGGATGAGTGTGTATGGACTGAGGGTGACCTCCATGCTGATTCTCAAGGGAAAAAAATTGAAAATATGCTTGTGGGGCATTTAGTTCATACGTGAAGACTATTTATTTGATATCATTTATTGTTTTATTCTCAAAAGTTCTTTTTTTTTTTTTCCTTTTTTGAGAAAGTTCCTCACTCTCATAAGGCCAGAGTATTGCCTTACTGATCTCACATTTTTTTTAAAATAAAATTATGATGTCAACCAACCCCCCTCGATGTTTCATTAATAAGAACTTTACAAAACATTTCTAAGAAAGAAAGGTACAAACTTATACGGGACACATGTACAATTTGATCTATCAGGAAAAAAAAATGAAGCCTCTGAAACGCCCTCAATGAAGTCATTGCTTTCTCCCTTCCACCGCAGTTGTGGCGTCTGCAGCTCAGACCCGTCCACCCTTATCTTGATCTCCCACCAGCAACGAGACATCTACTGCTCAGATCCGGTCAACCTGTAATGGAAATCCCTACCGCCAAAGTCATGACATCTCCCTTCCACCGCAGTTGCGACATCTACAGCTCAGAACTGACCCTTCCTTGGTTGGCCACTGTGTAACACTAGGGGGGGCAATTGGGTCAGTGGTCTAATTGGGTCGGGTCTTATACGGGTCGACCCATAATCGGGTCAGGTCGACCCGACCCAATTATTTATACGGGTCAAAAATCCAAACCCAAACCTGACCCGGTGTTATGCGGGTCGACCCGACCCAACCCATTTGACTCGTTTAACTAAATGGGTCGGTAGGGCCGAATCGACCCATTAGACCCAAGTGACCTATTTGAATGACATGTTTCAGTACAAAGAAAGCTGATAACAAAATTATGAGATACACATTTACTCAGATACCAAGAAAATTGAAATTTATAACAAAAATCAATGGTTCAAGAGACAAAAAAGCCGTAATGGGCTAGTACATTTCACAAAATCCACTAGAGTTTTGCTCAGCTCTATTTTTTAAAGCTTCAAAATATGAAATCTAACTCAAGCCACTGGCTTATGCTAAAAAAATTTGCCACTGATCCGGCTTAATGGGAAGATCAAATATTGATATCTTGCTGACTGACTTCGACTTTCTTCTTGATCCAGAGCCTGTCGAGAGCACTATCAGTATTGTCTAGCAAAATATCAAAACCAACATCAGGAGACAAGCTCTGTAAACCTATAGAAAAATACCAAGAAATGTTAGCGTGCAGAAATTAACACCCTGCATTTATTTACCAGGTCTTTAACACACAATAGATTAGTCTTAAAAGGACACCAAACTCTCTTCCATACTCTGTGAGGTTAAATGAAACATCAAAGTCTATGTAATTGGAGGCCACATGTTTCTGTTGTTAGACATATTATGCTTTTAAAGTCTAATTTAATATGGGTCTAATCAAGTCAATTGGATATATGCACCTGCCCACTTAACCTATATTGTTTGACTCAATAAAGAATTGACCAAGCCCAAATGATTTAAGTCTAGACACGTTTTCAATTACACTTAACCATGAGTGTATTCAAATTATAATGTGTGACTCATCTACACGTGTGTAACTCGTGTTATAAATCAAGGGCCTAGATCTACAATGAGTTGAACTAGGGCTCCTTGATGCTATATATCATGGGTAGTATTCCCTCTCCAGTACAATGATAATCTCTCATGGAGGTCTCTCATCTGCTCTAAGGATAAAAAAGAAACTTGGTGTCTGGAGAGAAGAATCCTTTCCCTCAACTCCGGCGTTCTCGAGATCGTGCAACCTTCGGCATCCCTTTCGTGATGGAATCAGGTATACCTAAAACCCTCCTTCTCTTTGATCATGATAAAGATGTTATTCATGTATGAGATCTTGTATAGAATAAAATTTAGATCTAACAATTGGTATCAGAGCCTCCTCTTTATCAGATCATCGGGATTTATAAAAATTTTTCAATCTCGATCTATAAATACCATGAATAATTCTTTTCTTGATTCAATAAATATTTTTTGTGTCTCATATATTGAATTAAAGTTTAAAGGGATGATTTTTAGTATGTATATATTTTTCTGAATATTTTTTCTGTGTGTTATTATTTTTTTAATTTCTTTTTTGATTAAAAAAACAAGAAGAAGAAGGGGGTCTCTGTGGCAGGACGCATGCATGCATGCTTGCAGGCATGCGGCCTGAAGAGCATGCATGCGGCCTGAAGAAATAAAAAAAAAAAAAAACACATTATATGCATGCAGCTGCATGCGCATGCAGGCTGCCCACGCACTTGCACAAGTGCGTGGACAGCAGACCCAACTGCCCACGCACAGTGCGTGGGCAGCGAGCATCCCGCGGCAACGAAAAAAAGGTTAATTGTTTTTAGGTTTCTTAATTAAGTGGATTATGAGATTAATTAGGAGTAGAAATTTGGAGACATAATTTTAATCTAATAAAAAAACTATTCCTAATTAATCTCATATAAAGTTTAAATTTCATTTGTTGAGATTATTTTGATTTTTAGGGTTGAGATAAAATTCTATTCTATTAAGAAATTTTGGGATAGAATTCTAATCAAATAAAGAAACTTAATCCTAATTAATCTCACATTAAATTTATTGGGTCTTATCCAGTGCATTAAACCCGACCCATTAAGAAAACCAATAACTTAACCATTACAGGTCGGGTCTCATTTACACCCGTTAAGCACTGTAGATCCTTTTTGCCAATAGAAATTTCAATTAGTCATTATAGGCTCAACCGACCTCTGTTTTGGATATGTAAATAGCCGTTTCGAAGCTCTTGATGAGCGCTACAATATTACAGGCATTAGACATGATAAAAAAGTAGTTAGTTGATATAAAGAAGGCATTGGTGGTTTATTTATCATGATTATATGTATCCTTATATGCTTTCGCTTCATCAATGTTATATTGCTTTTATTGTTCTAGCATGATGGATATTGATGTTTACTACAGTAGATAACATACAGTAAGATATATACATGTTCAAGTTAAAGAATTTATAAAAGAGCTTATTTAATTGCGTATATAGTTCATGCGGACAATAGTCGGCCCAAGGAAGACTATTGTTTGGCTGAATTATGTACGACTTCGAATACTTGATGTGGGTAATACAAGTGGGAGAACCTTAGTGTGTAGTAATCGGCCTAAAATAAGGTTGTCACACTATAAACCCATATTACATTATCCTCATCAACTATCCCAATGGCGGAACAAGAATCCAAATACGTAGATTTGTGTGGCCCATGCGTGTGGCAATCAGCCCAAAGAAAGTTGTCATTATGGCCGGGTCATTACATATATTATATGGTCAATACAGATTACTTAAACTTTGGGACCAATCCTATAAAGTGACAATCGGCCCAAAAAAATGCTGTTCTCTTACATAGGATCTAAACTTCAGGATATTTATATTGGGCCAGTACAGTATTAGAATATAAGACACGGCTTGTTCTGAAAGTTTGGCCGGCAGCTCTATCAGTTAAACTGGTTGCATTTTCTGAAATTCATTTTTTTATGGCTATTACAGTAGAATTTTGTTAAGTACAATGTTTATTTTAAATTGATGAGAAATTGTATGCTTATGTAGTCCTATTTTTTCTGTTATCAGTAAACGCATCTTCAATTTTTGTAAGTCTCAATGGCATTCCTGTGTTGAATGGTACAAACTTTGAGAAGTGGCGCGATCACGTTACTATCGTTCTTGTATTTATGGACTTAGATTATGCCTTAAGGACTGATGAACCCCTTGCCATTACTGACAAAGTACAGCAGAAAAAAGGCAAATTATGATAAGTGGGAGAGATCTTACAAGATATGTCTAATGGTCATAAGCATACTATTCCTATAACTATTCTATGCCTGATAAAGTCAGTGCTAGGAGTTTTTCAGCTGAAGTAGCCGGTCGGTTTATTAAATCGGATAAAGTTGAGGTTAGGACGCATCTTAGCAAGTTGATAAATATGCACTATAACGGCAAAGAAAACATAAGGGAGTACACTATGGGAATGTCTAGTCTTCTTTCTAAACTAAAGGTACAGAAATTGGAACTCTCTAAAGAGATTCTAGTGCACTTCATTCTAATCTCTTTTCTTATAAAGTTTAACTTTTTTTTTCAAGATTAATTATAATGCTCAAAGGGAAAAACGGAGTCTCACTGAGCTCATTAATCACTGTGTTTATAAAAGAAAGAGATTGAAAAAAGAAAAGACTGAAAGTGCTCACTTAGCATTCAGGGTAAACTTCTAATAAGAAAAAGGAAAAGTGAAACTAAAGGGAGGAACATAAACACCACTACAGTAGCTGATCCTAAGTGGTAAAAGTATAGGAAAAGTAACCTAAGGTCATTGCATGCTTCTTCTACAAGAAAGTAAGCCACCTCAAGTATGAATGCATCAAATATCAGAAATGGCTATTTAGCGGGTATATCTCATATTTATGTTTGTTCTGAGATTAATTTAGCTTTAGTGCCACTTCATAAATGGTGGATAGATAATTCATATAAGCGATTCAATGCGAAACTTTCAAACCCAAAGGAGGCCCAGCCCAGCTAAGCGATACATAGACATGGGTGATGAAAATAAAGTTGCAATTAAATATGTTGGAGTTTGTAGACTTAAATTAGATTCTGATTTTTTTGTTTTAGATTTGAATGAGACTTTTTATGTACCATCCTTTTAGGTGGAATCATATTTCCATTTTATTTGTTAGACAGATCTAGTTTTACTGTCCTCTTGATAATGAAATGCTTAGTCTACTTTCCTAATCTAAAGTTGTTGGCACTAGAATTCTGATTGATGGCTATATAAATTAAAACTTCATGCTTTATATACTGAATCTCTATATGTGAATAGCCTAGGCACTAAGCGAACATTAATTAAAGATATATTAGAAAGTTTGGTACTAAACAAGTTCAGGATGTCTTAGATTTGGTGTATATAGACATTTGTGGTCCATTCCCTATAGCTTCTTAGAATTGTCATGAATATTTTATCACTTTTACAGATAATTACTCTCGTTATGGGTACCTATACTTGTTCCATGAGAAATTCGAATCACTAGACATGTTTAAAATGTATAAAGCTGAAGTTAAAAATCAACTAAATAGAATGATTAAAGCCGTTAGATCTGATCGTTGTGATGAGTACTACGACAGATACGATGGATCAGGTAGATGTTCAAAATCATTTGTTAATTTCTGAAAGAGTGTGACATTGTCGCTTAGTACACCATACCAGGGATACCTCGTCAAAATGGTGTTGCTGAGAGATAAAATCGTACATTAAAGGACATGATTAGGAGTACGATAACTCATATACTCTACAAAAGTCATTATAAAGTGAAGCCTTAAAGACTGTTATCACCTCCTTAATAGAGTACCTACCAAAACAGCAACTAAAACCCTATTGAGTTTTGGACTGGGAAATCTCTCAGTATTAGGCATCTACATGTTTGGGGTTGTCTAGCAGAAGCTCGGCCATATATGCTATATGAGAAGAAGTTGGACTCAAGGACAGTTAGTTGTTTATTCATAGGGTATTCTAAGAGGTATAAAAGCTTTAAGTTTTATTATCCCTCCACTAAGAACATAAAGACAGATTGCTAAATTTTTTGAGGATATTTAGAATATGGGAGTCAACTACATAAGGATTTCATATTTAAGAAGAACATATTGTTATACCCATGACAATTATTCTAAATGATAAAGTAGTTGTTCCACTTTAAGATGAAAATACAGTTGCATCCTTACAAGGTACATATACAGTTCATCCTGAAGTAGATCAAGCTGATGAGGTAGAACCTGAAAATTCTCAACCACAAGTGCTTAGGAGATCAACTTGGGAGAGAAGATCAGTCATTGCAAATGACTATATAGTTTATCTCCAAGAGCATGAGTTTGCATAAGGCTAGAGGATGACTCCACATCCTTGAATGAGGCCAAAATCAACATTCACTGCATTAAGTGGTCAAATGCCATGAAAGATGAGTTAAAATTCATGAAGAACAATGATGTTTGGGATTTAATAGAGTAACCTAAAGGAAAGAAACGGATTGGCTCTAAATGAATATTCAGAACCAAGCGAGATTTGAAAGGTAATGTCAAAAGGTATAAGACACATCTTGTCACAAAGAGATTCTCTCAAAGAGAGGGCATTGACTATAAGGATACTTTCTCTCTGGTTTTCATGAAGCATTCTTTTAGGATTATTATGTATCACTTTAACTTGGAGTTATACCAAATGGATGTTAAGATTGCCTTTCTTAATAGTAGCACTGAGGAAGAAATCTGTATGGTGCAAGTAGAAAGTTTTAAAGTGAAAGTTTTATAATATTTGGTTTGTAATTAAAGAAATCCATTTATGACCTAAATCAAGCATCCCGTTAATGGTATTTGAAATCTGATCATGTAATATCTGATTTTAGTTTTAAGGAGATTGTAGATGATCAATGCATTTACAATAAATTTAATGAGAGTAGACATATATTTCTTATGCTATATGTGGATGACATTCTATTAGCAAGTAACGATAGATTCTTTTACTTGAGACCAAGAGTTTTCTCTCAAAGAACTTTGAGATGAAAGATCTTGGAGACGCTTCTTTTATGATAGACATCCAGATTTAACATGACAGGAGACATGGAGTATTAGGTTTATCACAAAAGGTCTATATCGATAAGGTGCTAAATAGATATGGCATGAAGAATTGCTCTAGGAGAAATAAGTTTAGTTTACTCTAATGTCTCAAGAACGACTTACAGAAAGAGCAAATGAAAGGCCTTCTATATGCATCAGCGGTTGAAAGTCTGATGTATGCTCAAGTTTATATCCATTCAGAAACAGCATATGCCATTGAGAAACTTGGCAGATACTTGATTTATCCTGGGATTGATCACTGAATGACTGCCAAGAAGGTAATGTGATATTTAAGAAGACTACATGAAATTTGATCAGTTGCAGCTGATCGGATACACAGTTTTAGATTATGCTGGATGTATCAACAATTAGAAGTCCACTTTTAGTTAAATTTTTCTGATTGTAAAAAGATGGTGGATTTAGTCGAGAGGCCATTACAGATACACTGTGACAAAGCTATAAAGCTCTACTGCAATAGTGACAAGAATTCAGCAAAGTCAAAGTATATCGACATCAAGTTTATTGTCATCAATGATAAAGCTCAGAATCATATTGTGTCTGTTGATAGTATTAGAACTATTCTTAACATTACAGATTCAGTCATTAAAGGACTTTCACCTAAAGTCTTCTTAGAGCATATTGCTCATATGGGAATGACTAGTCATTATGATATCCTGATTTTATGGGAGTAGATAATTATATGTAACAGACATTATTTCTAAGTGCACTTTATATATATTAGTTGATTCTGATAATAAAGTATAGCTGTTTTTTCTAAAGTCTACTTTTGCACATTTGAGTTTATTGAATTAGCAGTTGACTCGTTGGAGTCATAAAGTGGAAATCAGTTGGAATTGTACCTTATTTGTGTTGGCCCAGAGGCCTTACACTCTAATTTTGATGATGATTAACTCATGTAGTTATGTTTACTAATAATCTTGTGTGTTTAGTTTCAGATCTCTAACTAAGATATTAGTAGGTGATTAGCTTCAACAAAGGTGTTTTGGAGCTTTCACATGGTGATTCAAGAGCCCGAGCGTCAATGTTTATACCTAGCACTCATTGGAGTCAAGCTTGGTGGATCACGATTGGATCGAGTCGACTTGGAGACGGCGCTCTACAAGATGACCTCGCTACATAGTTTAGTTTATGTTTTAGATCCATTTGTTAAAGATTAGATAGTGTGATATGCTCAAGTTCACAATACACACGTTTCATGTTTTGGTTTTCGGTTTTGATTTAACCGATCTTGGTTTTCATGAATAGATAGTATCAAAACAAGTTTACATTGTTTAATGTATATTAGATATGTTCTATATAAATGTATGCTTCAACTATTTAAACAAATTTAGTTTGATAGTCTATTTCATGAGTTTGGAGTTTTAGTATTTTAACAAAACGTATTTTTGGAGTTTAAGTCAAAAACATTGATATATATATATATATATATCTATTTCATGTATATTGGATTATATCCATATACAACATGCCTAAATGTTGTTTCATATCATGTTTTTGTATTTGGATGAGTTTTTGACAAAACGAATTTTCAATTGAAAAATTCAAGTTTTGGAAAATACGGAATTTGGTTTTCGGCAAAATTTTCATAACACAAAAATGGTTCAAATAGTTTGAAATATGTGTTGAATTTTTTCACACGTGTTTGTATATCAAAGTATTATACTAAAACTATTTTTGTGGATTTTTAGAGATTTTATGGAATTTATTTTGTATTTAAAAACCCAGTTTTCAAATCCTATATTTTGCCTGCCAGGCTCTGGCGGTCGACCGATCGGTCGACCGGACCAGGAGCCGATCGACTGGAACGGTCGACCGGATGTGCACGAAACGTGCACATGGCCATATCAGTTGGCCGGTCGACCGAGCGGTCGACCGACTAAAGGCAACCCACTCTCGGGTTGCCCCAGTCGACCGGGCTATCGATCGGCCAGAGAGCCGTTGCTCTCTGGTTCAGAGCCCGGTCGACCGGGCGGTCGACCGGTAGGCTCAACGGTCAAAAATTTGACCGTTAGCCGGTCGACCGGCCGGTCGACCGGAAGGTCAATTTTGACCTTTCTGCTGCCAATGGGCAGAATTCTTTTGGGGGCTATTTATACCCCATTTGAAATGGGTTTTGGTAAGAATTTTGAGCCAGAAATTTTCTACTCTCTAGTGTTTTTAAAAGCTAGTTTTCAAAAGAGTTTATTGGTTTTAAAGATCATTCTTTATTTGTTTTCAAGAGTTGAAAAAATTAAAGAAAAATATAGATTTGGGATATTTGCTTTGTTCTTCATTTCTATCAAATACTAAGTTGTTTTCCCAAGTATTTTTTCTTGTGATTTGATTTCCAACATCTTGATTTTCCACACTTTAGCCATATCATTCTATCCTATCTATTAGGATCTTTATTTTTGTGGGAAAAGATTGTTTGTGGTCTTTGTGATCACCTAGTTGTTAACCCTCCTTATTTGTGTTATCCCTCTTGTGTAGAGGTTGATTTTGGAGTGGTGGTTGGATCCCTCTAGTAAGAGGTGGAGATTGGTGTTTGGCTCCCTCTAGTGAGAGGTGGAGTTTATGTTGGAATCCCTCAAGTGTGAGGCGATTGTTTTGTTTTGGCTAAGTGCCTACCCCTCTTGTGTGAGGTGGTGTTGGTTGTGCATTGCCTCTAGTGAGAGGTTGTATTCGGTTGAGAGAGGAGTTGTGTACTCTCAGTTGTATTTACCCCAAATCCTCAGTGGAGATTCCCTGTGTGGGAGTCCTGTGTGGACAAGTTAGTGGATTGAAAATCCTTCTGTGTGAAGGCGGGGACGTAGAGCAGTGGCTCGAACCTCGAAACAAATCTTTGTGTTTGCGTTTGATCCATTGACTCTAACTCTCTCTATTACTTTGTGCATTGATTCATATTGCCATATCATATACATGCTTGTGTGTTTGTGTGCCTCACTTGTGTTTAACCACGAGAGCTTCATATAGCGCCTCAACTCTTATTCAGAGGAATCAAGAGGAGTTAGTCCAGAGCCCATCACCAGGAATTCGGCTACACTCGTTGGTTACACTAAGTGTGTTGCTTTTTATTTTTTAATTTTCGCATTTTGTTCATTAGATTAGCCGTACACCTATTCACCCCCCCTCTAGGTGTACCTACAATTGGTATCAAAGTCTACGCTCCTGATATTTGGTCTAACCACCTAGGAGTGTGATCTTGGTTTGCTAATCTCATTTGCATTTGCACACTTATTTTGTTTACACACACTCATGGATTGCTTGACACCTCCCATGTTTGATGTTTCCAACATTGACATGTGAAAATTTAGGATGTCCATGTATTTGAAAACCCTAGCCTTGCATGTTTTCCTTGCCGCTATCAAGAGATCCTATCTTGGTAATAGCAAGCATTTAGAGGCCAATGCACAAGACCTTGAGGCACTTAGAAGCACGCTTAATAAAGAATATTTGTGCTTAGTTTCTAACTGTGATTCCGCCTTTGCAGTATGGAACACGTTGACCTCCTCCAAGCTTCAATTGCCAATTCAAACGGAGGATGAATCTAGTGGAGAATCCGAGCAACAATGCTACATGGTCCAAGGGAATGACTCCCTTGAGGTATACTCGGAAAATCAATTAGATGGTGATGATGCTAGTGCTTCTTGTGATGATTATGTTGATCCAAATGCTTAAATGAAGAACTATAAATTGTATGTGAAAAATTGTTAGATAAATATAATCTTTTGAAAAAGAAGAGTTTTGAACTTAACAAAGAAAATAAGGATTTATGTTACGAACTGATTTGATTTTGCAAGATAAAGTGGAGATTTCTAATGAAAGGGATTCATTGAAATCTAAACTAGATCTTGCCCTAAAAGAAAATTAATTTTTAAAAAATAAAAATGATTGTAAAATAATTTTGAAGAAAAATGATAACTTGTCTTCAAAAGTTGACTTTGTTTTAAAAGAAAATGATTCTTTGAAAAACAAAATTATTTCTATTTCCAAAGAATTAGATTTGGTTTTTAAGAAGAATATTGATTTGAAAAATGATATGGATACACATGTTTGCCATGCTAGTGTAGATTCTTCATCTAGCCTACCTATTGCATGTACCTCTTCTTTCATGATTGAAAATGATATTTGTATGTTAACGAAGAGTGAATTGTTTAGGCTCCACTTTGAGCCATTGTGCCATGAAACACACACGTTTGAAATCTATGTTTCGAAAGAAACAAGTTCCTCCTATGTATGCACACCACACACAGCATACACATGATTCGCACGTTCATGTACACAACACTATGTATGCTCATGTGTACACTTGTACACATTATGAACGTAAGGGCCACCTTGCTAAATTTTGCTATGATAAGTTACATGATTTAAATTTAGCAACTAAATTTGTTTGGGTTAGAAAAGGAACTAACCCCTATGGACCCAAAAGAGTATGGGTACTAAAGACCACCCTTATTGTATTTGATATAGGTGTGGGCTCTCGCATGACGTGAGAGCGATGGTGCCTTGAGGTGAATACGTTCCGAGCTTAAAGAAGACAATTTGGATGCATCACTTTCAAGGGGAGTTTGGTGGGAGGACCACCTTGTTTTGGAGACATGGAGAGTTGCCTTCATGATTTTGGTAACGATCTCTAGCTCCTCATATGTTTATATGCTTTTCATATTGTTGATTTCTAGCATGTCATGTTTTAATATTCATTATGCCATATGCCATGTTTATTAGATTAGTGTTATACATGATTAGTTATTTGAGACACCCATGTTTAATATGGATTTATATCTTTGTGTTCTCACATTTATTTTAACTAATGTGTATGTCCTAGATCTATGCACATGCATTTGTCATAATGATCATATGAGTTTTTTTTGATTTCTATGCTTCATGTTTTGATTACTTGTTTGAATGTTAGTTTTCATTAAAATAAGGATATATACTTGTACAACTAGTGAGCTACAAATAGATTATTATATGTTTATGCTTGAACGCTCATTTGTACCCATTAGATGTACTAGTATAGTCTAGTTTTGATGATTCATACATTTGACTTGTATTCCCATTTTGTACATGTAGGCTGTCTAAAGATCACTAAAAGACAAGGCACCAAAAAGCAGAGTCCCAAGCTCCAGACGCAGGGTTAGTCTCAGCCAGCACTGCAGCACCAAGGCGCGTGGGTCGAAACCCGCGTCTCAGCCAGCACTGCAGCACCAAGGCGCATGGGTCGAAACCCGCGTCTCAGCAGCACTGCAGCGCCAAGGCGCGTGGGTCGAAACCCGCGTCTCAGCAGCACTGCAGCGCCAAGACGCGAGGGTCGAAACCCGCGTCTCAGCCAGCACTGCAGCGCCAAGACGCGAGGATCAAAACCCGCGTCTCAGCCAGCACTGCAGCGCCAAGGCGCGTGGGTCGAAACCCGCGTCTCAGCAGCACTGCAGCCCCAAGGCGCGTGGGTCGAAACCCGCGTCTCAGCAGCACTGCAGCACCAAGGCACGTGGGTCGAAACCCGCATCTCAGCCAGCACTGCAGCACCAAGGCGCGTGGGTCGAAACTCGCGTCTCAGCAGCACTGCAGCACCAAGGCGCGAGGGTCGAAACCCGCGTCTCAGTTGTAACCGCCCTGGTTATGGGGTCAATCACAACCCACATAACGGGAAAAGTTAACCCCCATCATGGAGTGTTTTTAGGGGGGCACGTTCACCCTAAAACCTCTATAAATAGCCCCGTTGCTATGGAGAAGGGGTCGGATTTTTTTTGAGAGATCAGAGAATCCTGAGGAGAAAAAAAACTTGACTTGAGAGCTTCCACAGAGAAGGAAAGAGAGTCTAACTCTTCAGCTGACTTGCTGCGTACAAGTTAGTCTTTGCCTACAATCTCTTTGAGATTTTGGTCGACAGAGCTGTGTTACTCCGTCTACTATCCGAAGAGAAGATCCCAAGAAGTTCTCGACGTTCACCCGGTCAACGAAAAACAAGATTCACTTTCCATCGCCACTTGAAGAACCCAGCACTAAACAAAGGGGAGATTCAAGATTCAACATCTTCCCTCCCTTGTAGTCGGAGCATTAGTCCGTTATAATCTTTCAATTGATTCAAGAAAACTTTACACCGAATTTTTCTCCGTATCAAACAAGAGATGGCGACTCCGCTGGGGACTACTTTCGTTACTGACGAACAAGTTATGGCACAAGGTGACGTCCTCTACAAGGGGAAAACGGTCGAATCGCTCGTCGTAGAATTCGACCAGGCAAAGTATGAAGAGTTCCTCTCTTCTGGCTCCAAGAGCCCAAAGGCCCGCGTCTACCGCAGGGTCTCTACGGGGACTTGCCCCAAAATCCGCTCTGAGCCTCTCTCAAAGGCAGCTGCTGTGAGGAATGCTGTGGCCAATCACGCCATGCGTGACACCCGCGCCAACATCTCTCAGGAGACCCGCGTGGTCAAGTTCTCTGGTGTCCAGCCAATCCATCCTCTTCCTCAGCACCAGGTCGTCGTTGGTTTCTCTCATCCCCCACGACGTAACCGGAACGCTGAACGCCGACAGAGGAGGCGTGCGCGTCAACTGCAAGTTGGAACAACTGATCGTCCAACTGAGGCAGGACGCAAGGTTCAAACCAGCATCTCTGCTGCACCACATCTGGCACGTGAAATCTGCGTTTGGCAGCCCAAACGTGAGGTTCACCAAGTTGGCCCCTCTGAAGCCCCACTCCCCAGATGCCAAGGCGAAACTCGCACGCCTTGTTGAGTACAAGAGGCACACGCCTCTAGGCGTGGGGCCCAGCAGCCCTGCATCTCTCAAGCGTCTCTGCCCTGACGCAATAATCAGCAACGCGATAGCCGCGTCTCTTCTCAGCAGAGACGCCAGACGCGCGTCCTGAAGCCACGACGCGAGAACCGCGTCTCCGAACCCCGCGTCCTAGCTGTACAGAGCAAGGATGCCTCCCGCCCTCGGCATTACGAGGCTAATTTCTTTGATCCTCCTCCCATGGATCTGAGAGATTATTTGACGAAGAAAAGAAGTGCTAATCGAATCACTTGTCATGTTGCTGCGAACGGCTTATCACGATGCTCTCCGAGTGCCGTTGCAGTTCAGGTGCAAACCAGCAGTCTCTAGTTAGACAGCTGACCCTGATTCCCCGATCAGCTAAAAGAAGTCGTTCCCACAGGAGGAGGGTCTTCTCTGACACTGAATATCCCGAGCTCACTGCAAACATGGCGAGCAGGAGCAGGGGAAAACAACCTGCAATCACTTCCGATGATGAGTCTGACACTGAACCGGAAGGAGTGTACCGACACACTCGCACCCGGACCGGGGTGATTCCCATGATTGACTACAATGCTCTAGCCCGGGGCATTGAGGTGAATGACTCGCATTCCGCTGTTGCAGAGTCACAGGCTTCGAACTCTTCTATAGAGAAAGAGGCCTTTATATACATGACCAGCACTCCTGAGGAGACTGCCAGGCGCTTGGAGCAGCAAGCCCAGATCCAGAAGGAACAATTCGAGATGATTCGTACTCAGCAAGAATCTATCGACTCCCTTAAGCAGATGCTCGCACAGTTGCTCGAAGACAAGAGGAAGTCAACCAATAAAGCCTCCTCTAAGAAGTCTAAAGGCAAGCGAAAAGAAGGGGAAAGCTTATCTTCTGTACACGTAGAGGAGGAAGAGCAACTTACTTCTGGTTAATCTAAATCATCGTCGCAGGAAAAGGACGACCGAGACCAGGGAAAGGTTCATTCAAAAAGAATGAATAAGTTTGAGCAACGTCTTGAGGCCTTTACCAACCTGAAAGGCCTCCAAGAAGCAGGGGTAGTCCGGCCATATCCAGTCGAGTGGGACCTGGTTCCATATCCGCCTGATTGAGATTTTCCTGCACACAAAAATAAAGAAGTTTAGATTTAGGAAAAGGATGTGCGAGGTGCTCAATTCTAATCCGCTGTAGCAATGGCTATGCGGGTCGTGATCCTCAGGGAGGGACTAGCGATAGAAGCGTTTAAGTAAGTTATCTCTTTTTTATTTATTTTTATTATTTACAATGGTATTTACAATGAAGTGGGAGAAATAAATTGGAAAGAAGTAGAGTTTGTCATCTAATCTAAAGAAATAGAAGAAAGGAAGAAGATTATAAACTAGAAAAATAGATACCTACCTCTTAAGTCTTACTTACCTTTGAACCTTTTGCTACAACTTACTTTGTCTTCGAAGGCGTACAAGAATGGCGTATAGGATCGTCCACCTTCGCGATCTACACTACGAAAAGAAAAGACTGGCAAGTGACGGCTTGTTCATCTCCATAGGCCATCAAGGGCTCTTCTTCGGCTAAGCAGTCTCGAAGCGACCAGTTCTCACGGTTTGCAAGACATCAGAGAGAATAACACAAGTATAGAAAAATAAAACAAGAATAAAACACGAATACAAAGAATAGACATAACAAAGACAAACCTTTGAGTGAATTTCATTAACAATGGAAGAAAAGTAGGCTTACACCGCTGTCACCTCAGTACAAGCATGGACTCCTTCCTCCATGAAAGCTTCCTCCACTCTTAGTTACAAAAATTACAAAAGAAAACGAAAATAAAAACCTAACCTAGATTACAAGTTAGCCTAAAATGCTAGATTTTTGCTCTCTATTTTCTGTACGCCCTTTCTGTTGCGTCTACAGGGGTATTTATAGGTGCAGAAGGAGGTAGAGTCCAGATCGAAGTCGTCCACGAAAACTGGTATCCAGACATGACTGGAATGCCGCGGAAACGTGGCCCAAGCCGCGTTTCCGCGGCCTGGTAGTGGCAGATGGCCACGCGCTTTGGCGCGTGGCTTCCCCTGGTCCGTTCATCTGGGTGTAGTCTTCTGGAAGTTGCATCCTGACTCTTCATCTTGGGATTTCGAGATAACTTGGGAAGCAAGTTACCCTAGATCTCAAATCTTCCCATAACTTTTAAACAAATTTCATCTCTTGCACTCTTTTTATCCTCATCCTGCAAGCATTTAGGATTTAGTAGAATCCCATCCCTTTACTCTTCTTTTAATATTTGCAATTCTTGCAATTGGTAATTGCAACTTTGACATTTTATAATTGCAATTTTTCACTTGGGCTTGGACATGGGCTTTTGGGCTTCTTTTGAGGCTTTATTTCTTTATTTTTATTTCTCAAGGCCTGCACACAATAAATAATAAAATATTAGTAAATGTGGAGAATTATAGATATAAATATTAAAATGTGATGGTAAATGTAATAATAAAAATGCACTTTTCACTACCAATCACACCCCCACACTTATCTTTTTTCTCGTCCTCGAGTAAAAATCAAAAAGAAAAGAAAAACTAATCCAGCTAACTCACTTTCGTAGGAATCACGGTTGCACTTAGCATGTGCAACAAGCCGTTAAACCCCTAGGTTACCATAGAGGACGAGTTTTGTCTCGTGAGGGTTTTCAGCGGATTACACCCACAAAATCCATAAAAAGAAACTATTTGAAATTCTTTTGAAAAGACTAAGTAGTCTATAAGTTTTAGGATTATCATTTTTATTCATTCTTAGACTTAGTCTTTATAAAGTAAATTGTTATCCATTTTAAGTAAGGATCAAAATTGAATTTGTGTATAGTCTTTTTCGTTACCAAAAATCATATGCATCCTTATGAATTTTTACTAGGAATTCCTTAACTTGGACTCTCATGCCTCTATTTTTTTATTTAAATATGTATAACTCATCTAATTTTCTTTCGTGTAAGCATCAAGGCTTCTTGAGGGCCTCATACCTAACTAATTGACTATTAGATGTGTTAATACATATATAATATTTCTCAGTTTTCTTTGGCTTTCTAATCCACCCATGTAGCGAACTTAAAGTCGGTGGCTCCCAAACCGGTCGGCTTTAGGGCACCAGGTGAGAAAACACCCCGCGGACTCAAATTCGAGTGAACTATGCCACAAAACTAAGGACTTTAGAACTCACCTTTAGGCGTGAATACTTATGCTTCATGAGGCACATGTATCCAGCTTAATTGGTGAAATTTTTTTTTTTAATAAAATTTTTATGAGGCACAAGGGTCTTTGTCTTAGAATCCTAGATATGCATTAGGTATGCATGTTTCATTAAGGTAAAAATTAAGACTAACTACTTATTCAATTTCTCCTCCTATACCTAAAAATTCAACAATTTATTTATTTTGACCAAGTTTTTAGAAATCCTAATCATGATTTTCCTAATTCTTAAGACTAACTTAGATTTCTTGCAAAAGATAAGTCAAAATATTGTCCTTTTTATAATATATTTTTTTTATTAGCAAATTTGGTTAGTTTCTACCTATGTTAGTATGTTAGTAAAGCCTACCCCCACACTTATCTCATGCATTGTCCTCAATATATGAATGAATGCATATATGCATGAAAAAGAAGAAGGGAAGGCAGAAGTTACCTTAAGGTGGTGGTTCCGGTGGTGGTCTAATTGGGCCAAGCGTTGCTACCCAATCAAGATAATGTGGTAGTTCACGGGACCTACCTTTATTGACCTCTTTTCTATTTACATGTTTACAGTCCCCAGTATGAATAGGATCATGGAAGATCCTCTCGTGAAACTTACTCCCTTTACATGACCAGTCCTGGAAAATCATCACAGAGTCATGGTCTATACCTATGTCCAACAAAAGAATGTGACTTGGTAGAATGGTTGACTTGGACTCAAGAATGATAGGTTCAGGAACGAATACCGACTCAGGAAAGAAACTTAAATCAAGTAAGGTTCAGGAGTCGAGCTTGTTTCAAGAAGTGTGTCCAAGTCAAGAAGTTGAAACTCAAGTTCACAATCATCTTCCCACAATGGAATGTGACTCAATATTGGTGATTCAAGTTCAGGAATGATAGTTGTGGGAATCAAATCTGACTCTAAAAGATTACCTAAGTCCGGTAGCAAAACAGGAGTCAATATTGATTCGGAAATTTGAACTTGATCATAGATTTGAGAATCTAGGTTACATATCTCATTAGGTTCAATCTCATAAAAATGAGAACTTGCCAATTTGTCAATGGGACTTTCAAAAGTATGAAATTGGTCAAGTTCAATATGATGATCATCAAAAATGGGTGATTCAATTTCATGATCTATAGGTACAGGAATAAATATTGGCTCAGAAAATTGGTCCAATTGGGTAAGAATACCAGAGTCAACATAGATTCGAAGATGGAACTGAATCGCAAAGTTGGGGATCGGGTTCACATTCACAATCTAATTCAATCTCATTGAAATTAAAACTAGCCAATTTGTCCAAGGATTGGGATTGAGCAAGTTCATATTGATGTGATGAAATTGAATTTTGATCAAGGTCTTCTAGACAGAATGATTCTTGGTTCCTATCAACTTGCTCAAGAATGTTTGAAAGTCTAGAAATTTGATCATTCATTATCTCTTGCAACCGATCCACTTTTTCTTCTAACCCATCGAATAGATCAATGGTGGACTGAAACCTTGGTGATGTGGGAAGAGACGTATATGAAGATAATGGTTGAACAGGTGGTTGACCATACGGCCCAGGGTATTGAATCCCCATTGACTCTGTGAAGAGTAGTGATGATTATTCCAATCTTATTCATAGTATTGAGACTGGGGCATGTAATGATTCGGATAAGACCAATCTGGCACACTAGGTTGGTTAAAGTTATGATATGCCGGGTTGGTAATATCTGAATAAGAGGTTGGTGTGTAATATGGATTCTCATTAAAGTTGAAAAAATTGTTGTTATAGGCCATATCACACAAACACAAACAAAGAAAAAGAAAACAAACAAATAAGTAAACAAAAAAGAAAAAAAAAATCTATCCTAAGTTAGGGTAGACTTATGACCTAGACGACTCCTAACTAGTTAGACTATCCACGAGAGGTAGGGTGCAGACTTTGACCACAAGTTAATCAGCCAGGTCAGGGCAAGATTGGTGGGATGTTTTCCGTCAAAGACGTTCCTTAATTAAATAACCACCAATCTTCGGGCTTTCGGCCCTCAATCCCTTTCCTAGATACTGATTTGGCAGGAGTCAATTTCCAACACTATTCCCCCTTAGGATAATCTCCTAATTGAGTCCGAGATGTCCCTAGGGCCAACGTCTACTTAATTTTAATTAGGTTTGGGTTAGTGAGTGCTTGGAATCTGATTTTTGGGCCAAGGAAGGGTGATGAAATCCCCACCTTATCTTGTTAATGGGTTATGCCCTTAGAATAAATTTGTGCAAGTGTACAAAATATGTAAATAAGATTCACTCAAAGCATGAAAATCAACCAAGAGATGAGTCCTATTCTACATGAAATGCGAACGTACCTTGCTCCAGCACTCTTCAACAGTAAAATAAAGGAATTGAAAAGACACGTGCCTAGGATGCAAACGTCTAATCAATTTTTATCTTTTTCAACAAATATTTTACTGTTGATTAATTAGCAGTATACAGGTTTATCACAGAACAAATTTTAACAGAGCAGAAAACAAAAAATCTTGCAATTTGTAGCAACCTGCAGAAAGATCTGTCAGTAATGAACTACTAAGGCCGCGGGAACGCGGCTATTGCCGCGGATCCGCGGCACTGTAGTAGGCTCTGATGCTCTGCCTTCAAGGGCAGAGGCACAGAGTTTCTATATGTCCACTTCTGCTATTTCTTGTTCTCCAAACCTGCAAACAGAAAGAATAAAAGAATTAGTTAATAATTATTATTTTTTAGAGATAAACTTACCGTCCCTCCCCGGCAACGGCGCCAAAATGTTGATTGAGATATTACTGCACACAAAAATAAAGAAGTTTAGATTTAGGAAAAGGATGTGCGAGGTGCTCAATTCTAATCCGCTGTAGCAATGGCTATGCGGGTCGTGATCCTCAGGGAGGGACTAGCGATAGAAGCATTTAAGTAAGTTATCTCTTTTTTATTTATTTTTATTATTTACAATGGTATTTATAATGAAGTGGGAGAAATAAATTGGAAAGAAGTGAAGTTTGTCATCTAATCTAAAGAAATAGAAGAAAGGAAGAAGATTATAAACTAGAAAAATACATACCTACCTCTTCAGTCTTACTTACCTTTGAACCTTTTGCTACAACTTACTTTGTCTTCGAAGGCGTACAAGAATGGCGTATAGGATCGTCCACCTTCGCGATCTACACTACGAAAAGAAATGACTGGCAAGCGACGGCTTGTTCATCTCCATAGGCCATCAAGGGCTCTTCTTCGGCTAAGCAGTCTCGAAGCGACCAGTTCTCACGGTTTGCAAGACATCAGAGAGAATAACACAAGTATAGAAAAATAAAACAAGAATAAAACACGAATACAAAGAATAGACATAACAAAGACAAACCTTTGAGTGGATTTCATTAACAATGGAAGAAAAGTAGACTTACACCACTGTCACCTCAGTACAAGCATGGACTCCTTCCTCCATGAAAGCTTCCTCCACTCTTAGTTACAAAAATTACAAAAGAAAACGAAAATAAAAACCTAACCGAGATTACAAGTTAGCCTAAAACCCTAGATTTTTGCTCTCTATTTTATGTACGCCCTTTCTATTGCGTCTACAGGGTATTTATAGGTGCAGAAGGAGGTAGAGTCCAGATCGAAGTCGTCCACGAAAACTGGTATCCAGACATGACTGGAATGCCGCGGAAACGCGGCCCAAGCTGCGTTTCCGCGGCCTGGCAGTGGCAGATGGCCACGCGCTTTGGCACGTGGCTTCCCCTGGTCCGTTCAT
Organism: Agave tequilana; assembly: GCA_038442645.1. Lineage (NCBI taxonomy): Eukaryota > Viridiplantae > Streptophyta > Magnoliopsida > Asparagales > Asparagaceae > Agave > Agave tequilana. Next base: position 283,866 of record JAVJIF010030223.1, read on the forward strand.
CTGGGTGTAGTCTTTTGGAAGTTGCATCCTCACTCTTCATCTTGGGATTTCGCGATAACTTGGGAAGCAAGTTACCCTAGATCTCAAATCTTCCCATAACTTTTAAACAAATTTCATCTCTTGCACTCTTTTTATCCTCATCCTGCAAGCATTTAGGATTTAGTAGAAGTCCATCCCTTTACTCTTCTTTTAATATTTGCAATTCTTGCAATTGGTAATTGCAACTTTGACATTTGATAATTGCAATTTTTCACTTGGGCTTGGACATGGGCTTTTGGGCTTCTTTTGAGGCTTTATTTCTTTATTTTTATTTCTCAAGGCCTGCACACAATAAATAATAAAATATTAGTAAATGTGCAGAATTATAGATAGAAATATGAAAATATGATGGTAAATGTAATGATAAAAATGCACTTTTCACTACCAATCACTGCCCAAGTTCAAGGCTCCAACCCTCCAAGCATTTGATGGGAAAGGTTCACCGAACCAATATATCTACTACTTTAAGTCTCAAACAGGGAATGTGGAAGATAACGATGCCATCCTGGCACGTTTGTTCATCGGCACCCTAAAAGGGCTTGCCTTTGAATGGTTCATGAAGCTCCCGGAAGGCTCCATTAAGAATTGGGGCGATTTGGAGAAGCTCTTCCTAACGCGCTATTTTGAAGATGACTCGGAAGTCACCATGCCTACCCTTTTAACCACCAAGCAGCGAAAGGGAGAGTCCGTCAAGTCTTTCGTAGAAAGATTTCGGAATGTGACACTCCGATGTCCAAGCGGTATGACCCAGGTTACCCTGGTGGAAACATGCCGCCATAATCCACAAACCTCACTCCTCGCCCAAATAGGAGTTGCCGAAAACCGCACCTGGAAGCAGCTGATCCAACAAGGTGAACAGGCTGAAGAAATTGTCGCCCGAGTCAGGGCAGAGGAAAACAAATCACGACCTGAGAGGTCAACGAGGCGTGCGCCAGACACATCCCTCCAAGCCAAACGGAAGGATAACTTGGCGACAGGGACTAAATCTCCCGTCAAACCTCAACCGGTCAAGGGAAGTGGTTCTTCAAGCCAACCACGCGCCAGCAAGCAGTATTCCTTCAAGGACGAACACGTCGACTCGCTCTTCAAGTTACTCAACAAGAGCAACCGACTGAAGCTTCCTGAAGCTAGGCGCCCTGAAGAAGTCGGTAAAACCGATGTCCCAATTACTGCTTGTATCACAGGATGCTGGGACACCCCACCAAGAGCTGTTACGTCTTCAAGGACATCCTTCAGGCTCTGATTGACGCGGAGGTATTAAAACTCCGTCCAGAGCAGAAGAAGGTGGCCAATATGATGTCATTTCTCCAGTTTGGAAGGCAACCTCTAACACCTTCTGGAGTGATCCCTGTGCCAAGAGGAGAGCTAAGAGTGGTCAACACAGACCCTCACCAACAGCAAGAGAAAGGCCTGGTACCTGTTCCCACACCTCGGGGAGAGATCATGTGGGTCCATCCTGACCTTGTTGATGGCCAGCAATGGACTACTGTGACCAACAGGAAGTCCAAAGGCAAAACAAAGGCTACATCCTGTAATGTGGTATGTGCCTCTTCTCGGGAAGTAGAGACTGATGTTCCCTCGCTCACTAATTCAGAAGAGAAAACAATAGTTCTGGCCATAGAACCCAGTCAATTTGTGGCAGAAACCCGTTCAGGGCAGTCATATTTGAAAAGTATGACAAAATGGCGCCAATTCCTCCAAAACCCGCTATGGAATCAGCCAAGCCCTCCACAAAGCAGCCCGTGGAGAAACAAAAAGAGCTTCGGTTTTCCAAAGTTCTCTCAAAAGACATCGCGGAAGGATCCACAGTGCCTTACCGCTTTGATGTCCTGGCTCAGCTAGCCAATATCCCTGCCCGAATTACTCTTTATGAGCTCCTCAGGCTATCGAAGTCAACCAGAGAAGCTCTACAAGAGGCCCTTGCTAATGCTGAGTCTTTCATGACTCAGGTGCCAATCGGGCCAAAGGAGGAAGATGTAGAGGATTGCCTCCATACCTCCTAAAATGGTCCCTGCATCACCTTCACAGCAGATGATATGCAAGTCAAAGGGAAACATGATCGACCCCTTTACTTCGCAGGGTATATTGGATCATCTGAGATGAACCGCATTCAGGTAGATCCCGGGTCCGCATTGAGCATTATGCCTCGCCGGGTCATGCAACATCTAGGGATTCCTACACACCGTTTGAGCGCCACCCAGACTACTATTTATGGGTTCAATGCCAATAGTACCCGTCCAATGGGGAAGGTTAAGCTCAAATGCCAGATTAGGGACCTAAGGTCAGAGGTGACATGCTACGTGATAGATGCTGACACCTCCTACAATTTGCTGCTGGGACGACCATGGATTCATCGCAATTCTATCGTTCCCTCTACTCTCCACCAAGTCATGAAATACATCGACGGGAGTGGAAAAGTGCGAACGTTGATTGCCGAAAGGCATCCGTTCAAGGGAGTCGAGAATTATTTCACAGATTCTCTCCTATATCAGGACTCTATGGAAACAGATGAAATCCCACAACCACAGGAGCCCAACTCTGGTAATGAAGCCGACACCGAGCCAGAAAAAGAAGAGTGCATGTGGGAACTAGATCCACTTATAATGGGCATTAATAAGCTCGATGTTGATAATATCACCGATGATGCAGGCGGATGGTATATTAATGAAGAATTAGATTTGGCGTATTTCTCTGTATTTGCTTCTGACTCAGTGCCATCAGACACTAGTACTGAAGTGGATGATGACCTCTGGTAGGCAATGGATGCTTTGACATCAATACATGTACCAGTGAAGTCGTCCTTCATAACACGCCAAGATGCTGGCGATGCGCAAGAATCCGTATTCATGGTTCTAGCGAGACAGAAAGGCCAAAGACCAATTCTTTTCGGACGAATTAAGTCTGGACCAATGCCCCTTGAAGAATCAGAAGGCGAGGAGGAACCCCCTCAGTTCGGTCATTATGAGCCAAATACACTCAGAATGATGGAAAGCATGGGGTATGATCTGACGAATGGTCCCGGGTTAAACTTCGGGAAATGAAGGAGAACACTACTCCGATCTTTTGTACCAAAAGGGAAAACCCCTGATTATTATCATCAGACTCGCAGGGGGTTGGGCTATGTGTCAACTCCGATCCCATCAGCTTCTGAGTCTGAAGAGTCATTATCCCATGCAGCGCGAAGTTCGCACGCCTAAAAGAAGATGTCCCTTCAATTCTACATGACACGTGGTAACATACTCAAGGCACGGATTCGCACCCAACAGTCGCGTCTTCATCCCAAGAGACGCGTCCATCCGATGGACACACCTTCTCAACTAAGCCAGAGTTGCGTCCGGAAAGCCGCGTCTTCATTCCAAAAGACGCGTCTCTCCGAAGCGCTAAATTCGCATCTACTTCATGGAGTAATGCTCGCGTGGTCATCCCAAAGATGCACCCCTATAAGAGGCGCATCAAAAGCAGTATTATCCCTGCATCCACAGAACTGGCATTCAGTCCTTGCTTCTGCAATTCAGTTCAACAGTACACTGGCACAAGCAGACGACTGTACACCCCTGGTTCAAAGTACACCAACGACAATCTCAAAGCATCAAGGAGGTTTAGACTGTGTATCTAAACACTCCACACAATCAGTTTTGGCGGCTTCAAAGAGTTCTACAGTACACTCAAGAAGGCCATACTCCAAACAAGATCAAGCCGGAGCATTGTCAGTCCAATCATAAGAGTGGATTCAGCTAGAGTCCAAAGTATTTCGAAATCCGTCCCAACTAAATGCGGAATATCGAAAACTTTGGAGGGGGTTCTGTAGGCTATCTAAAGATCACTAAAAGACAAGACACCAAAAAGCAGAGTCCCAAGCTCAAGACGCAGGGTTAGTCTCAGCCAGCACTGTAGCACCAAGGCGCGTGGGTCGAAACCCGCGTCTCAGCAGCACTGCAGCACCAAGGCGCGTGGGTCGAAACCCGCGTCTCAGCAGCACTGCAGCACCAAGGCGCGTGGGTCGAAACCCGCGTCTCAGCAGCACTGCAGCACCAAGGCGCGTGGGTCGAAACCCGCGTCTCAGCAGCACTGCAACGCCAAGACGCGAGGGTCGAAACCCGCGTCTCAGCCAGCACTGCAGCGCCAAGACGCGAGGATCAAAACCCGCGGCTCAGGCAGCACTGCAGCACCAAGGCGAGTGGGTCGAAACCCGCGTCTCAGTAGCACTGCAGCACCAAGGCGCGTGGGTCGAAACCCGCGTCTCAGCAGCACTGCAGCACCAAGGCACGTGGATCGAAACCCGCGTCTCAGCCAGCACTGCAGCACCAAGGCGCGTAGGTCGAAACCCGCATCTCAGCAGCACTGCAGTACCAAGGCGCGAGGGTCGAAACCCGCGTCTCAGTTGTAACCGCCCTGGTTATGGGGTCAATCACGGCCCACATAACGGGAAAAGTTAACCCCCATCATGGAGTATTTTTAGGGGGGCACGTTCACCCTGAAACCTCTATAAATAGCCCCGTTGCTATATAGAAGGGGTCGGATTTTTTTTGAGAGATCATAGAATCCTGAGGAGAAAAAAACTTGACTTGAGAGCTTCCACAGAGAAGGAAAGAGAGTCTAACTCTTCAGCTGACTTGCTGCGTACAAGTTATTCTTTGCCTACAATCTCTTTGAGATTTTGGTCGACAGAGCTGTTACTCCGTCTACTATCTGAAGAGAAGATCCCAAGAAGTTCTCGACGTTCACCCGGTCAACGGAAAAAAAAGATTCACTTTCCACCGCTACTTGAAGAACCCAACACTAAACAAAGGGGAGATTCAAGATTCAACATCTTCCCTCCCTTGTAGTCGGAGCATTAGTCCGTTGTAATCTTTCAATTGATTCAAGAAAACTTTACACCGAATTTTTCTCCGTACCAAACAGTACATGTTTCTCATGTTTAAGTTTAACTTCATGTATATGTCTATTTTGTCCAAACTATTAGATATACATATACATCCTTGAGCTACTTGCCTTCATGCATATACTTTTTGGGACTCGTTATGTTTGGATATGTATGTATTCTTTAGTTTGTATAAGACATACATATACGTTGAAGAATTCTAGCTTTGATGACTTTCATGTTTTAAGGAATTTCTTATTGAGCTTGATTGCCTATTTTCATGATAATGTGCTTCACATAACTCTTATACACTCACTTCATTTAAATGTTTTCTCATGATTTTGTTTTCATGAGTACAATTTGTGCTTTATAGATTTTGAGTGTTTGGTGATCATGTGATCGACATTTTTTTCATGAAATATATTTTTGTTTTATTCCTTACTTGAAGGATTTCGTACTAGTTTACAAATTTTTTCTTATAACTAGTTCGTATTCTTCATTTAATAGAGTTTTTCAGACATACTATATCTTTCAAACCTATTTTTGAAAACCCCTACCCGTCCAGGGGCGGTTGGTTGGGCGACCATGCCTTGTATGCTTATTATTGAAAATCCATTTAAACATGTGCATGAAATGGGTGGTAAGGAAATATGAGTTATACACTTGTTTCTAATTATTGTTTCAATTGGTATCATTGGATCTTTTCAATTGGTATCAATATTGACATTCTTTTTGTATACGCATATATATGTTTTTTTATATATGTATGCTCGCACTTCATATAGTATCAATTTTGATTGGTATCTAATTTTTCATACATATATAAGCTTTATTTGTGCTTACTATATCTCTATATCTTTGAGCACAAATTTTGGTTATGCTAAGCTTGATTTCTTAAATGCATATCATATTTCAATTGATTAGTTTTCAATTGGTATCCTAATACAAGCTTATGCATCATTTTATTTGGTATTTCATAAAGGGGAGAAAATTCGTATTTCATCTTTTAATTGGTATTTTGTTTACCTTTGGTATTCCACTCCCACACTTTATGATGAAGAATCATTGAAAAATTAATATTGATTTTAATTTAGTATCATATGCTACAAATAAAAAATACTTACAATTGGTAAATGAAAATTATCTTACAATTGGCTTATGTTTTCCATATTGATATCAAAAAGTATAATATTTTCAATTGGTACTAATTTTTACAATTGGTATCTAGATTTTCTATTTGTTCACTTACAATTGGTAATCAAGATTATCTATATGTTTACATCTTTCATTTTGGTATCAAAATTTTCATTGGTTTCTTCAAGATTTGTTTTCAATGCCTTATTTACTTACAATTGGCATTTCTTAAAATTTTGTTGGTTTACCTATGTGTTCACTTACAATTGGTATCATGATGCACTACATTGATATATTTTTAATTGGTATCATGTTTTTTTTGATTTCACCCCTTGAAGTATTTTTTTGTCTCAGACAAAAAGGGGAAGAATATGTTTTATTGATTTTCTTTGACCCCTTTGTTGATGATTGACAAAAAGGGAGAGAAGTATTTGAGTTTATATGCATGTTTTATGTTATGCAAGTTTGTTTTATGTTTTGTTGATATTGGTATCAAGAGCAATGAATACTAGTATCTAGAAACATAGTTTGTTTTTTATTTGGTATCAAGAGCATTATTTAAGAACATGTTTATGAAAAGAAGAAATAATTTATTTTGATATCAAGAGCTTGTTTTATGCATGTTGATGCATTTCATGTTTGGCATCAAGAACATGTTTTTTTATTTCGTATCAAAAGCTTGTTTTATGCATATTTATGCATTTTCATGTTTAATATTCATTGTATATCTTTTTGTTTATTGCTATGCATGAGTTAAGGGGGAGTTTCTTTGAAGCTCAACTTTAATCCATGCATATATAACTCCATGAGTTTTATCATCATCAAAAAGGGGGAGATTGTTGGCCCAGAGGCCTTACATTCTAGTTTTGATGATGATTAACTCATGTAGTTATGTTTACTAATAATCTTGTGATGTTTAGTTTCAGATCTCTAACCAAGATATTAGTATGTGATTAGTTTTAACAAAGATTTTTTGGAGCTTTTCACATGGTTCAAAGTACACCAACGACAAACTGTACACCCCTGGTTCAAAGTACACTAACGACAAACTCAAAGCATCGGGGAGGTTTAGACTGTGTATCTAAACACTCCACACGATCAGTTTTGGCGGCTTCAAAGAGTTCTACAGTACACTCAAGAAGGCCATACTCCAAACAAGATCAAGCCCGGAGCATTGTCAGTCCAATCATAAGAGTGGATTCAGCTAGAGTCCAAAGTATTTCGAAATCCGTCCCAGCTAACTGCGAAATATCGAAAACTTTGGAGGGGGTTCTGTAGGCTGTCTAAAGATCACTTAAAGACAAGGCACCAAAAAGTAGAGTCCCAAGCTCTAGACGCAGGGTTAGTCTCAGCCAGCACTGCAGCACCAAGGCGCGTGGGTCGAAACCCGCGTCTCAGCAGCACTGCAGCACCAAGGCGCGTGGGTCGAAACCCGCGTCTCAGCAGCACTGCAACGCCAAGACGCGAGGGTCGAAACCCGCGTCTCAGCCAGCACTGCAGCGCCAAGACACGAGGATCAAAACCTGCGTCTCAGCCAGCACTGCAGCGCCAAGGCGCGTCGGTCGAAACCCGCGTCTCAGCAGCACTGCAGCACTAAGGCGCGTGGGTCGAAATCCGCGTCTCAGCAGGCACTGCAGCACCAAGGCGCGTGGGTCGAAACTCGCGTCTCAGTAGCACTGCAGCACCAAGGCGCGAGGGTCGAAACCCCCGTCTCAGTTGTAACCACCCTGGTTATAGGGTCAATCACGGCCCACATAACGGGGAAAGTTAACCCCCATCATGGAGTGTTTTTAGGGGGGCACGTTCACCCTGAAACCTCTATAAATAGCCCCGTTGTTATGGAGAAGGGTCGGATTTTTTTTGAGAGATCAGAGAATCTTGAGGAGAAAAAAAACTTGACTTGAAAGCTTCGACAGAGAAGGAAAGAGAGTCTAACTCTTCAGCTGACTTACTGCGTATAAGTTAGTCTTTGCCTACAATCTCTTTGAGATTTTGGTCGACAGAGCTGTGTTACTCCGTCTACTATCCCGAGAGAAGATCCCAAGAAGTTCTCGACGTTCACCCGGTCAATGGGAAACAAGATTCACTTTTCATCGCCACTTGAAGAACCCAGCACTAAACAAAGGGGAGATTCAAGATTCAACATCTTCCCTCCCTTGTAGTCGGAGCATTAGTCCGTTGTAATCTTTTAATTGATTTAAGAAAACTTTACACCGAATTTTTCTCCGTACCAAATAGTACATGTTTCTCATGTTTAAGTTTAACTTCATGTATATGTCTATTTTGTCCAAACTATTAGATATACATATACATCCTTGAGCCACTTGCCTTCATGCATATACTTTTGTGGACTCATTATGTTTGGATATGTATGTATTCTTTAGTTTGTGCAAGACATACATATACCTTGAAGAATTCTAGCTTTGATGACTTTCATGTTTTAAGGAATTTCTAATTGAGCTTGATTGCCTATTTTCATGATAATGTGTTTCACATAACTCTTATACACTCACTTCATTTAAATGTTTTCTCATGATTTTGTTTTCATGAGTACAATTTGTGCTTTATAGATTTTGAGTGTTTAGTGATCATGTGATCTACATGTTTCTCATGAAATATATTTTTGTTTTATTCCTTACTTGAAGGATTTCGTACTAGTTTACAAATTTTTTCTTATAACTAGTTCGTATTCTTCATTTGATAGAGTTTTTCAAACATACTATATCTTTCAAACCTATTTTTGAAAACCCCTACCCGTCCAAGGGCGGTTGGTTGGGCGACCATGCCTTGTATGCTTATTATTGAAAATCCATTTAAACATGTGCATGAAATGGGTGGTAAAGAAATATGAGTTATACACTTGTTTCTAATTATTGTTTCAATTGGTATCATTGGATCTTTTCAATTGGTATCAATATTGACATTCTTTTTGTACGCATATATGTGTTTGCTCACACTTCAAATAGTATCAATTTTGATTGGTATCTGATTTTTCATACATATATAAGCTTTATTTGTGCTTACTATATCTCTATATCTTTGAGCACAAATTTTGGTTATGCTAAGTTTGATTTCTTAAATGCATATCATATTTCAATTGATTAGTTTTCAATTGGTATCCTAATACAAGCTTATGCATCATTTTATTTGGTATTTCATAAAGGGGGAGAAAATTCGTATTTCATCTTTTAATTGGTATTTTGTTTACCTTTGGTATTCTACTCCCACACTTTATGATGAAGAATCATTCAAAAATTAATATTGATTTTAATTTAGTATCATATGCTACAAATAAAAAATACTTACAATTGGTAAATGAAAATTATCTTACAATTGGCTTATGTTTTTCATATTGATATCAAAAAGTATAATATTTTCAATTGGTACTAATTTTTACAATTGGTATCTAGATTTTCTATTTGTTCACTTACAATTGGTAATCAAGATTATCTATATGTTTACATCTTTCATTTTGGTATCAAAATTTTGATTGGTTTCTTCAAGATTTGTTTTCAATGCCTCATTTACTTACAGTTGGCTTTCTTAAAATTGCTTTTGTTTACCTTTGTGTTCACTTACAATTGGTATCATGATGCACTACATTGATATATTTTTAATTGGTATCATGTTTTTTTTTGATTTCACCCCTTGAAGTATTTTTTTGTTTCGGACAAAAAGGGGAAGAATATGTTTTATTGATTTTCTTTGACCCCTTTGTTGATGATTGACAAAAAGGGGGAGAAGTATTTGAGTTTATATGCATGTTTTATGTTATGCAAGTTTGTTTTTTGTTTTGTTGATATTGGTATCAAGAGCAATGAATACTAGTATCTAGAAACATAGTTTGTTTTTTATTTGGTATCAAGAGCATTATTTAAGAACATATTTATGAAAAGAAGAAATAATTTATTTTGATATCAAGAGCTTGTTTTATGCATGTTGATGCATTTCATGTTTGGCATCAAGAACATGTTTTTTTATTTGGTATCAAAAGCTTGTTTTATGCATATTTATGCATTTTCATGTTTAATATTCATTGTATATCTTTTTGTTTATTGCTATGCATGAGTTAAGGGAGAGTTTTTTTGAAGCTTAACATTAATCCTTACATATATAACTCCATGAGTTTTATCATCATCAAAAAGGGGGAGATTGTTGGCCCAGAGGCCTTACATTCTAGTTTTGATGATGATTAACTCATGTAGTTATGTTTACTAATAATCTTGTGATGTTTAGTTTCAGATCTCTAACCAAGATATTAGTAGGTGATTAGCTTTAACAAAAGTGTTTGGAGCTTTTCACATGGTGATTCAAGAGCCCGAGCGTCAATGTTCATACCTAGCACTCGTTGGAGTCAAGCTCGGTGGATCACGATTGGATCGAGTCGACTTGGAGACGGCGCTCTACAAGAAGACCTCGGTACATAGTTTAGTTTATGTTTTAGATCCATTTGTTAAAGATTAGATAGTATGATATGCTCAAATTCACAATACACACGTTTCATGTTTTGGTTTTCGGTTTTGGTTTAACCGATCTTAGTTTTCATGAATAGATAGTATCAAAACAAGTTTACATTGTTTAATGTATATTAGATATGTTCTATATACATGTATGCTTCAACTATTTAAACAAACTTAGTTTGATAGTCTATTTCATGAGTTTGGAGTTTTGGTATTTTAACAAAACGTATTTTTGGAGTTTAAGTCAAAAACATTGATATATATATATATATATATATATATATATATATATATATATATATATATATATATATATATATATATCTATTTCATGTATATTGGATTATATCCATATACAACATTCCTAAATGTTGTTTCATATCATGTTTTTGTATTTGGATGAGTTTTGGACAAAACGAATTTTCAATTCAAAAATTCAAGTTTTGGAAAATACGGAATTTGGTTTTCGGCAAAATTTCCATAACACAAAAATGGTTCAAATAGTTTGAAATATGTGTTGAATTTTTTCACACATGTTTGTATATCAAAGTATTATACTAAAACTATTTTTTGTGGATTTTTAGAGATTTTATGGGATTTATGTTATGTTTAAAAACCCGGTTTTCAAATCCTGTATTTTGCCTGCCAGGCTCTGGCGGTCGACCGGACCAGGAGCCGGTCGACCGGAACGATCTACCGGATGTGCACGAAACGTGGACATGGCCATATCAGTTGGCCGATCGACTGAGCGGTCGACCGACTGAAAGCAACCCACTCTCGGGTTGTCCCGGTCGACCGGGGGTCAACCAGCCAGGGAGCCGTTGCTCTCTGGTTCAGAGCCCGATCGACCGGGCGGTCGACCGGAAGGCTCAACTGTCAAAAATTTGACTGTTGGCCGGACGACCGGCCGGTCGACCGGAAGGTCAATTTTGACCTTTCTGCTGCCAACGGGCAGGATTCTTTTGGGGGCTATTTATACCCCATTTGAAATGGGTTTTGGTAAGAATTTTTGAGCCAAAAATTTCCTACTCTCTAGTGTTTTTAAAAGCTAGTTTTCAAAAGAGTTTATTGGTTTTAAAGATCATTCTTTATTTGTTTTTAAGAGTTGGAAAAATCAAAGAAAAATATAGATTTGGGATATTTACTTTGTTCTTCATTTCTATCAACTACTAAGTTGTTTTCCCAAGTATTTTCCTTGTGATTTGATTTCCAACATCTTGATTTTCCATACTTGAGCCATATCATTCTATCCTATCTATTTGGATCTTTATTTTTATGAGAAAAGATTGTTTGTGGTCTTTGTGATCACCTAGTTGTTAACCCTCCTTATTTGTGGTATCCCTCTTGTGTAGAGGTTGATTTTGGTGTGGTGGTTGGCTCCCTCTAGTGAGAGGTGGAGATTGGTGTTTGGCTCCCTCTTGTGAGAGGTGGAGTTTGTGTTGGAATCCCTCAAGTGTGAGGCGATTGTTTTGTTTTGGATAAGTTCCTACCCCTCTTGTGTGAGGTGGTGTTGGTTGTGCATTGCCTCCAGTGAGAGGTTGTATTCGGTTGAGAGAGGAGTTATGTACTCCCGGTTGTATTTGCCCCAAATCTTCAGTGGAGGTTCCTTGTGTGAGAGTCCTGTGTGGACAAGTTAGTGAATTGGAAATCCTTCTGTGTGAAGGCGGGACGTAGAGCAGTGGCTCGAACCTCGAAATAAATCTTTGTGTTTGCGTTTGATCCATTGACTCTAACTCTCTCTATATTACTTTGTGCATTGATTCATATTGCCATATCATATACATGCTTGTGTGTTTGTGTGCCTCACTTGTGTTTAACCATGAGAGCTTCATATAGCGCCTCAACTCTTATTCAGAGGAATCAAGAGGAGTTAGTCCAGAGCACATCACCGGGAATTCGGCTACACTCGTTGGTTACACTAAGTGTGTTGCTTTTTAGTTTTTTAATTTTCGCATTTTGTTCATTAGATTAGCCGTACACCTATTCACCCCACTCTAAGTGTACCTACAATTTGATCAGAGGACATTTCTATGCCACACATCCACATTTGATCTATGTCGTTAAGGGTTCTGAAACTTCTAATGTGGAAGGTCCTACCTCGATTATACAGAAGGTAACGACCGCCATGTTAGGTGGCAGGACACTTAATAGACCAAATTGTTTTGAAACGTTATTTGTTGGCGGTTAAAGTTTTAACGTCATAAAATTATGCATAATATCTATTCAGTATGACTTTCTTGGCCCAAGTGGGAGATTATTAGACTTATAATGCTTTTAAAGTCTAATTTAATTTTGGCCTAATCAAGTCAATTAGATATTTACACCCGCCCACTTAATCTATGTTGTTTGACCCAATAAAGAATTGATCAGGCGTAAATGATTTGGGTCTAGACACGTTTTCAATTACACTTAGCCATGAGTGTATTTAAATTATAATGTGGGACTCATGTACATGTATGAAACTCATGTTATAAATCAAGGGCCTAGATTTACGATGAATTGAACTAGGGCTCCTTGATGCTATATATATCATGGGTAGGGTTCCCTCTCCACTGCAATGACAATCTCTCTCTTGGATGCCTCTCATCTCCTCTAAGGATATAGAAGAGAACTTGGTGGCTGGAGAGAAAAATCCTATCCCTTAACTCTAGCGTTGATTAGTCTCTAATTTTGCATAATTTGTATCACATATTCACATTGATTTCATATTAAATACTGCTAATAAAGCTTTATTTGCTTGATCCTAGGTCCATGGTGTGCAATGGAGAAGAAGACCCTAAATCACCATTTAATTGGTGATTAAAAGCCTATTAAGATAGCCATTGACTTAGGAGGCTGATTCTGTCAAAACCAGGGCTATAAACCTGAAACCGGACACCAGAACTGACAGAAGACAAAAAAGGCTGCACGCGGCTCGAAGCGCCGCGCGCGCGGCCACTTTATGGCCGCATAAATACGGCTATGGCCGCGTTTTCGCGGCCGTACGGCCGCGGCGCGCGCCCCGCTTCGGGCCAGGGTTTGTCCCCTGGCCCCCTGTTCCCCTGATGCCTATAAATACCCCCCTGGGGTTCCAGAGCAAGGATATACAGAGTTTTAGGAGTAGTTTCATTTCCATTTGTAGTTTAGGGTAGTGTAGTGTAGTTTTTCTTCTTCTTCCTCCCTTGTATTTTTCATTTCTTGTAGATCTTGTATTAGGGAGAGAGAGTGATACATGTTGGGAAGCAAGAGTGCTTGTAATAGAAGGTGATAATCTATGAAAGGTGCTCTCTTACCTTATCTTTGTTTTCTTCTCTCTAATCTCTTTTACATGTGTAGCTAATCTTTTCTCTCATGGCACTAACTAGTAACCACCAACTTACTAACTTCTTTTATGACAATCCACATGAATCTAATAGCCTCGTTTTGGCCTTGCTCTTGCAAGATCCATTGATGGCTCATGATGATGGATCTAACACTCTAACTTTCTAACCACTAACAAGCTAACATTACTTTACTTCATGCTTGCTCTTATCGGGTTTTGATGATTTAAGTGTAGCTTGAACTTGTTTTATAGAATTGGGTTGTGATGAGTTACATATGGGTCATGCTTTGAATAAATCTTGAACCAAGGACTAGTGATGGCCAATGATACATGTGAGGCAACTATCACTAAGAGGTTAGCATGTTGGTGGAGTCATTAGTAGTTAGTAGCCATGGGTTTTCTTTCTTTTTCACTTTATTTTAGACATACAAAAATAACAAACATATTCTTTTCTATGTTTTCCACTTCTTTGTTTTCACCGTACTTCTCTTTTCATTCTTTCTTTTCTTTTCTTTTCATTCTTTAAAACTTTGAAGAACTTTTTACAAACACGTGAATCAACCGGTAAAGCTTCTATCGCCTCCCATCCTTGTGGATTCGACTCGTTTTAGCCTCTATGCTATAACGGAAGTATCGAGGAAGCCAAAGCACATACACTTTAAATCTTCACTTCAAAACATACACTTTTGTGCGCGGTTTTACCCCGATCAAATTTTGGCGCCGTTGCAGGGGATGGGAACGGTTTGATTTCACAAGGTTGCTAACTATTCTTCTTTGTTTTTTTTGGTGTGCAGGTTAAAGTTTTAGCATTACAGAAGCCCACACTTGCTCAAGTGTGGTCGGGTAAATTCTTGTATATTTTTATATTCTGCTGCTAATTTTTGTTTATAATACCTGTGCACTGTAAATAATTTTAAGAACTAAAATACAGAAATTGGATGCTTTAAAATGGTTTAGACATTTGCATCTAGGCACGTGTCAATTTTCATTCCAATATGCTGTATTTTGTTCTTATGTTGTTGTGATAGGAGGTGTACATATGGCATTGCATATAGTATAGGACAAACACTTCAGTGATTTACTCGCTTTTTTGTGTTCATGCTTATCTATATTGCACACTTGCACAAATTTAACTTAAGGGCAACACCCAATACAATATAAGGTGGGGAAGTCATTACCCTCGCTTAGCCCAAAAATCACCTCCCCACTCACACAACCCAAGCCTAATAAAAATTGCTAGACATTGACTCCTAGGGACATCTCGGACTCATTTAGGAGATTGACCTAAGGGGGAAGTTGTTAGAATTTGACTCTTGCTAAATCAGTGTCTAAGGTTGGTGATTGAGAGGCGAAACCTCGAAGAACGGTGGTTTGGCATAATTAGGCTCGTTGCTCCGACACGGATACCTCCCACCGATCTTGCCCCTACCTGGCCGATTAACTTGTGGTCAGATTCTGATAATATACCCCCCGTGGACAGTCTAACCAGTTAGGAGTCGTCTAGGTCTAAGTCAACCCTAGCATAGGCTTGTTTTCTTTTTCTTTTTCTTTTTCTTTGTTTGTTTGTTATCTTTTTTGTATATTGTGATATGGATTTTAATCACAACAATTCTTTCAATCCTAATATGAATCCATATTTCACTCCGACCTCATTTGATTTGGATAACTCCTACCCAGCTATGTACAAAATGAACCAACCATATATGCCGGGTTGAGATTATCCGAATCAATATGACCCATATCCCCAACTATATGACCATAATTTTCAAAATAATTTCAACTCTTCACAGAGTTCATGGGGATTCACCTACCCCGAGTCAAATTTTCAATCATCTTGTCCACAATTTTCACAATATTCGTTCCCCAATTTTGATTCATATACTCCTTTTCCTGAACCACCAATTGAAGAAAAATCATCATTGGAAAGGAGTATAGAAGAGTCCCTACAACAAATGCAAAATTTGCTCAATTCACAATCCTTCCCACATCAAACTTCACATACTCCTTTTCTAGAGCATCCAAATAAAGAAGAATCTGAGCTAGAAAAGCGTTTGGAAGTCTTTTGTGATAAAATGCAAAACTTGTTCGACTCCTCATCTCAAAAAAATTTTCAAGAGTCCTACTCATCTTTTCCAATATCACCTATTCAAAATGAACAAATATCAATACTGGACTTTGAAAACACCTAGAGGGGGGGTGAATAGGTGTAAATGCTAATCTAACAATCTTTTTAAAACAAGTATGAATGAATGATGCAACGATCTCCCAAAACAAGAC
The DNA here is from genome assembly GCA_038442645.1 of Agave tequilana. Lineage (NCBI taxonomy): Eukaryota > Viridiplantae > Streptophyta > Magnoliopsida > Asparagales > Asparagaceae > Agave > Agave tequilana. Next base: position 299,938 of record JAVJIF010030223.1, read on the forward strand.
TAGAAGCCGGATACCCGGTGAAGGGCTCTAAACTCCTTCCTCGTGATTCCTCTAGATAAGAGTTAGAGGTGCGTATTATAATCTTGTTGTATGAGAATTGATCGACAAGTTAGCAAGAAATGAATTGGAAGCAATAATGAAGTGCACACAAGATATATCATAAGAAATGAAAGCAATAACACAAGCTAAAAGTAAAGAGCAATAGAGAGCAAGAACACAAGCAATCGCAAACACAAAGTATTTGTTTCGAGGTTCGAGCCACCGCTCTACTCCCCGCCTTCACTGCCATGAAGGGTTTCCACTATCCACCGAGGACTTTACAAGGTCTACCGAAGACCGGAGTACCGAACTCCACCACCTACAATCCTCTACCGAAGAGGTATCTCAACAAGAAGGAATAAGTAACCAAGTGATCACCAAAAGGATCACAAACTTCTTACAAACTTTCTCTTTACAACTTCCTTATAGAATGAGGATGGAATTTTTGGCTCTAGAAGTGTAGTGAGAAAAACAAACTCAGTTGTAAATGAAACTTGCTTGAAAACACAACTGAAAACAAAAGCCAAAGAATGCATTAGAGAATTGAGAGCTTTGAAAACTTTTCTTTCTTTTTCAAACTAGAAAACTAGGTAATTTTCTTGGTGATTTTGCAAGAGACCAATCCTCTCTATTTATAGGGAGAGGAGGGGATTAAAACACAATTAAATAAAGTTTATTTGATCAGAAATTAGTCCCAAAAGATCAGAAATTTCTGTCAACCAAAAAGGGAGAAATTCAGAATATCACCAAAAGAGAAAGAGCCGTTGGGGGCAGCTAGCCGGCTGTCGGTCAACCGGCCCGGTCGACCGGCAGCCCATTTGGCATATAGCCGCTGGCCGCGGTCGATCGGTCGGTTGACCGTCCTCAAAGGGGAAAGAAAATTTTGGACTGCCGGTCGACCGAGCGGTCGACCGGCAGGAAACAGAGAGCAAGCCAACTTCAGTCGGTCGACCGGTCGGTCGACCGACAGACGTGCACAAAACGTGCACGTCCTGGACACGAGGCTCGTCGACTGGCCGGTCGACCGGCCTGGCCTGGAATAGGTCCGGTCGACCGGCTCGATCGACCGCCAGGCCTGAAACAGATTTGAAATAGGATTTTTTCTGGACTTGGGAAATTTTTCAAAATAATTTTGTAGGGATATATGGCTAAGTATCATGCTGGAAAGATAGGTATACATGATATAAAAAAGATATAAAATTTGTAAAACTTTTAGTATGTACATTTATCAAGGCATGAACTTAAAACAAATTCCAAAAATAAAAACTGTATTTTGAAAAATGTGTGTGTGTTCAAGAGCCAATTTTTCACAACCTCAAACTTTAACAAACTAATTCTTACATAGGTTCTAGGTGACTACAAAGTCTTTAAGTGGGCTTCTCCATATGATCTTGCAAAGCTTGATTCTTGAAGCCGAAATGAACCGACTTGAGTCAAAACAACCTTCCTTTAGGGAAGAAAACTCCATGATTCTTTAGAACCCTGAAACACACTTAAACAATAAACATTATTAGTACAAATAACTATATATATTTTGTAATCATCAAAACTCAAAAAACGGGTTATTGTAACCTTGGGCCAACAATCCCCCTTTTGATGATGACAAAACATATAAGTTATTTTATAAAAATAAGGGAAAGGAGCTTGGAAGCTCCCCTCAAATTATGCTATATTGAGCTTGGAAGCTCTCAAATTATGCTATATTCATAAAAAGAAGAGACATACAAAACACAATGCACAAAAACTCAAAATGCATCAAAATGCATCAAACTAAACTTTATCTCACCCTTTTTGTCATACATCAAAAAGGGTAAACATAGTTAAAAAACAATTTCTTCAAGAATCCAAAATACAAACATTCAACTCACCACAAATAAAGGAAAATCTAGCATAGTCTAGAGGTTTTGTAAAAATATCGGCAAGTTGAAAATCGGTAGAAACATAATCAATATCAATATCACCTTTCTCATAATGATCTCTAAGAAAGTGATACCGAATGTCAATGTGCTTAGTTTTACTATGTTGATTTGCATTTTTAGTCATTTGAATAGTACTAGTATTATCACAAAATATTTTAATATGATTAAAATGCAAAACATAGTCAAGGAGAGCATGTTTCATCCAAAGAACTTGTGCACAACAAGCTCCGGCCGCAACATACTCCGCCTAGGTGGTTGAAAGGGCTACCAAATTTTGCTTTTTGGAAGACTAAGAAACAAGACAATTACCAAGAAATCCTTTCTTTGCTTGATTTGGAGACCAAGGAAATAGTTGAGCTCACCCATCATAGACATCTCGAATTCTTCCTTCATGCATGATTCAAAAGCTTGGCAAAGAGTTTCATTAGTAGAACTAAAAATGATATCATCCACATAAATTTGAACAATAAGAATATCATTTTCAACATGTTTTGTAAACAAAGTAGTATATATTTTTCCTTTCTTAAAACCATTTGAAATTAGAAATGAAGAAAGCCTTTTATACCAAGCCCTAGGGGCTTGTTTTAAACCATAAAGAGCTTTGTCAAGTTTGAAAACAAAATCCGGATGTGTAGGATCAACAAACCCGGGGGTTGTTCAACATACACCTCCTCTTCAATAAATCCATTTAAGAAAGCACTTTTAACATCCATTTGAAAAAGCTTAAAATCTTTATATGAAGCAAATGCAAGTGTCATCTGTATGGCGTCAAGCCGTACTACGGGTGCAAAGGTTTCATCAAAATTGATACCTTCGATTTGAGTGTAACCTTGGGCAACTAACCTAGCTTTATTCCTAACAACGTTACCCGACTCATCCAACTTGTTCTTAAAGATCCACTTAGTACCAATTGTTGGTCTATCGTGGGGCCTAGGAACAAGGTGCCAAACTTGGTTGCGCTCAAATTGATTGAGCTCCTCTTGCATGGCTAGCAACCAATATGAGTCGGCCTCGGCTTCGAGGACGCTTTTAGGTTCAAAGTGAGAAATAAAAGCATAATGTCCACAAAAATCATGAAGTTGAGAACGAGTAGTTACCCCTTGAGATACTTCACCTATAACAAGATCCTTGGGATGATGTGGATTGTATCTCCAATCCTTTGGAAGTTGTTGAGTAGGCTCCACTTCATTTCTTTGAATTTCATTTCCTTGAGCCTCATTTCCTTCATCATCCTTTGGCATGCTTTCAATTGTAGGTGAGTCCTTCAAAGAAATTCTCTCCATGTCTTCATGTAAAGAATCTATTTCTATAACATTCTAAACAAACACATTAGATTCCTCAAATTTTACATGTATAGATTCCTCAATAGTCAAAGATGACTTGTTGAAGACTCTATACGCTTTACTAGTATTTGAGTATCCAACAAAAATTGCTTCATAAGATCTAGCATCAAATTTACCTAAGTTATCTTTTGTATTCAAAACAAAGTATTTGCATCCAAAAACCTTAAAGTATGAAACATTTGGTTTTCTAGAAAAATAGATCTCAAAAGATGTTTTTGAAATATTTTTGCATAAGAAAACTCTATTTGATATGTAGCAAGATGTATTAACGGCCTCGGCTCATAAATAATGTGGGAGACCGTATTGACTAATCATTGTCCTAGCCATCTCTTGTAATGTCCGATTTTCCGTTTAACTACTCCATTTTGTTGTGGAGTTCTAGGACAAGATAGTTCATGCTTAATTCTATGTTCTTTATAAAAAGTGATAAAGGGTAGGTTAATGAATTCACCACCTCTATCACTCCTTATTCTTAAAATAGAAGAATCATTTTCCTTTTCAACTCTTTTCTTAAGGCTTGAAAATGTGAAAAGGCTTGATTTTTGTGCTCTAAGAAGAAAACCCATGTAAAACGCGAAAAATCATCAACCAAAACAAATGCAAAACGGTTCCCACTTAGACTTTTGGTTTGAGTAGGACCAAACAAATCCATATGGATCAACTCCAAGGGACGTGATGTCATGATATCCTTGATTGACTTGAAAGAGGACTTGGTTTGTTTCCCAAGTTGGCACGCGTCGCAAACGCGGTCCTTTTCAAAGTTCAAGTAAGGAATACCCTTCACCATTTCCTTGTTGTTTAATCTAGATAGATGGTCAAAAGAAATGTGGCCTAATCTTCTATGCCACAACCAAGAGTCATCATCGAGGGCTTTCAAACAAGTAATATTGTAAGACATATTAGACAAGTCAATCATGTACATATTGCTTTCACGAAAACCGGAAAATATACATGTGTTAGATTGTCTATCAAAAACTCTACAAGCTATGTTACCAAAAACAACATCAAAACCTTTATCACAAAGTTGACTAATACTCAAGAGATTATGCTTGAGGCCATCAACTAAAACAACATTTTCTATTAAAGGGGATGTACCAAGTTTAACATTACCAATACCGATGATTTTACCCTTGGCATCATCTCCGAAGGTGACGGTGCCACCTTCATGGTATCTTGATAGAGTTGCAAAGTTGTTGATATCCCAAGTCATGTGCCTTGAGCAACCACTATCAAGATACCACAACCCCTTACGTCGTTGGGCCTTGGAAGGTACCTGCATCATTTAACAAAATTGTTAACTTTGGTACCCAAATTTTCTTGAGTCCTTGAAAGTTAGTGTTTCGAACCCAAACATTATGATGAGATGCATTAAGTCTATCATAGAAAAAATTAACTAAGTGACCTTTACGGCCACAATATGAACATGAAAATACTTTCCCATACATGAATGCATGATGTGTGTGTGGAATGTGAGCATGTTTGGGGGGTTTGGCATGATGTAAAGGTTGTGATTTATGAACATGAGCATGAGCATGAATAGCATGAGATTGTTTCTTAGGGGCTCGTTTCTTAGGAAACATAGCCTCAAGTCTATTCTTATCAAATTCACACTTTTTCAAAACTACTCCTAAAGATTCAATTTTCTCTTTTAACATGACAATCTCATTTTTATCAACTTGTGAAAACTTACCTTTACAAGAAATCTTAAAATTATCAAAATCTTTTTGGGTGGAGACAAGAGTGGAAAGTAATTCATCTTTTTCTTTAGAAAGAGTGAAAACTTGATGATTAAGAGATTCATTTTCTTTTTTCATTTTCAAATATTTTTCTTAAGAAAATCATAATTATGTGAGAGTTCCTCAAAAGCTTCTCCTAGTTCATCCATGGAAAGCTCATCATCAAAAGAAGAGTTAGGGGTTACCTTGCTTGTGCTTTCATTCGCCATGAAGCACATGTTGGCGGTGTCAACTTTCTCCTCGAATTCGCTTTCGGAATCCCATGTAGCCTTCAATGCTTTCTTCTTATAAGGCTTCTTGGAGGTGGAGGGCTTGACTTTATCCGGGCATTCCGCAACAATATGACCCGGTCTTTGGCAATTGAAGCAAATAATTTTCTTCTCTTCTTTGCCTTGCCATCTCCTTCTATTTTGGAACTTTGCCTTGTTATACATCCTCCGAACGTTCTTTACAAGAAGTGAGAGCTCTTCATCATCTTCTTCCTCATCGTCTTCGTCGGAGTATGTGGATTGACTCTTGAAGGCAATAGCTTTCTTCTTGGAGGGAGCCATTTCTTCTCTTGCTTTTCTCTCCATCTCATGGGTCTTGAGGTTCCCAATGAGACCTATAAGCTCCATCTCCTTCTTGTCATTGAGTTCCTTCAAGGTAGTAGCTTTGACTTCCCAAGAAGGAGGAAGAGCCCGGATGATCTTCCTTACTCTTTGGTCGTTGTCAATAGCATCACCTAGAGAAGAAAGTCCATTAGTGATCTTTGTAAATCTTGTAACCATATCATCTATGGTTTCATTATCATGCATAGAGAAATTATTATATTGGGAGCGAAAAAGGTCTATTTTAGCCCTCTTCACTTGTGAGGTTCCCTCATGAGTAACGAGCAAGTGAGTCCAAATTTCATGAGCGGATTTGCAATGAATTACTCTAGAAATATCATCATCATTAAGTGCTTGGAGTAATGCATAGTGTGCCCTAGAGTTAGCATCAAATTCTTTGGTCTCAATTTCGGACCAAGTGGACTCATCACCGGTGGGTGCACTAAATGTTTTGGTCACCGCCTTTGCAACCCGGCTTCCTAGAGATTGCAACAATACGGTCATCTTAACCTTCCATATGGGAAAGTTAAGGCCACCAAACTTTGGGGGGGTCTTAATTCCTTCGGCCATTTTTACTAAGTGAATGAGTATGAAAAATGAATGTGGTGATTAGCAAATAAAGGATCTCTCTAAGGTTGTTAAGCCAAGAGCCTAGAGACCAATGCTCTGATACCAATTGAAAACACCTAGAGGGGGGTGAATAGGTGTAAATGCTAATCTAACAATTTTTTTAAAACAAGTATGAATGAATGATGCAACGATCTCCCAAAACAAGACTAGAAGCTGGATACCCGGTGAAGGGCTCTGAACTCCTTCCTTGTGATTTCTCTAGATAAGAGTTAGAGGTGCGTATTGCAATCTTGTTGTATGAGAATTGATCGACAAGTTAGCAAGAAATGAATTGGAAGCAATAATGAAGTGCACACAAGATATATCACAAGAAATGAAAGCAATAACACAAGCTAAAAGTAAAGAGCAATAGAGGCAAGAATACAAGCAATCGCAAACACAAAGTATTTGTTTCGAGGTTCGAGCCATCGCTCTACTCCCCGCCTTCACCGCCGTGAAGGGTTTCTACTATCCACCGAGGACTTTACAAGGTCTACCGAAGACCGGAGTACCGAACTCCACCACTTATAATCCTCTACCGAAGAGGTATCTCAACAAGAAGGAACAAGTAACCAAGTGATCACCAAAAGGATCACAAACTTCTTACAAACTTTCTCTTTACAACTTCCTTATAGAATGAGGATGGAATTTTTGGCTCTAGAAGTGTAGTGAGAAAAACACTCAGTTGTAAATGAAACTTGCTTGAAAACACAACTGAAAACAAAAGCCAAAGAATGCGCTAGAGAATTGAGAGCTTTGAAAACTTTTCTTTCTTTTTCAAACATGAAAACTAGGCAATTTTCTTGGTGATTTTGCAAGAGACCAATCCTCTCTATTTATAGGGAGAGGAGGGGATTAAAACACAATTAAATAAAGTTTATTTGATCAGAAATTAGTCCCAAAAGATCAGAAATTTCTGTCAACCAAAAGGGAGAAATTCAGAATATCACCAAAAGAGAAAGAGCCGTTGGGGGCAGCTAGCCGGCTGTCGGTCAACCGGCCCGGTCGACCGGCAGCCCATTTGGCATATAGCCGCTGGCCGCGGTCGATCGGTCGGTTGACCGTCCTCAAAGGGGAAAGAAAATTTTGGACTGTCGGTCGACCGAGCGGTCGACCGCAGGAAACAGAGAGCAAGCCAACTTCAGTCGGTCGACCGGTCGGTCGACCGACAGACGTGCACAAAACGTGCACGTCCTGGACACGAGGCTCGTCGACTGGCCGGTCGACCGGCCTGGCCTGGAATAGGTCCGGTCGACCGGCTCGGTCGACCGCCAGGCCTGAAACAGATTTGAAATAGGATTTTTTCTGGACTTGGGAAATTTTTCAAAATAATTTTGTAGGGATATATGGCTAAGTATCATGCTAAAAAGATAGGTATACATGATATAAACAAGATATAAAATTTGTAAAACTTTTAGTATGTATATTTATCAAGGCATGAACTTAAAACAAATACCAAAATAAAAACTGTATTTTGAAAAATGTGTGTGTGTTCAAGAGCCAATTTTCCACAACCTCAAACTTTAACAAACTAATTCTTACATAGGTTCTAGGTGACTACAAAGTCTTTAAGTGGGCTTCTCCATATGATCTTGCAAAGCTTGATTCTTGAAGCCGAAATGAACCGACTTGAGTCAAAACAACCTTCCTTTAGGGAAGAAAACTCCATGATTCTTTAGAACCCTGAAACACACTTAAACAATAAACATGATTAGTACAAATAACTATATATATTTTGTAATCATCAAAACTCAATAAAACGGGTGATTGTAACCTTGGGCCAACAGACTTGAGTATGGAAACCTTGCGTGAGTCCGAGCAGCAATCACAACATCCGATGGACTCACAATTTCACCATAATTTCCAAAATCAACGTCCATACTCATATTATCAATCAATTGCCAAGAGTATGGACGACATGATTCCAAATCCGAATTCTTTTACCCAACCTATCAGTAGGTTAGACTCAATTATGAGCGATTTGATCAATGAGAGCGATAATAATCTTTCTTGTCAACCATTGACCAATCCTTATATCCCTAACTCTACTGATTGGACCCTTGAATCATGTCATTTTGGGAATCCAGATTCAATTTCAGAACACACATTCGAACTTGACCAAACTCCAAGTTATGAAAGTCACCTGGACATTCTGGCAAGTTATCCCTTCCCTGAAATTAAAATCGAACCTGAATGTGATCCTCAACCTCCTGTTGGGAATTCCATTTCGCTTTTTGATTCAATAATGACTCCGGTATATTCTGGAGTCAACATTAAATCCTGTACCAGTACACCGTGAAATGGAATCACCAATCTCTTATGATCACACTTCATTAATGGGGACAGTGTGTGAACATCAATTCTTTGGTCTGGACCCTATTTTTGAACCAATTTCGACTCTCATTGTTGACTCTCGACTTGATCTGAGTCAACTTCCGAGTTGGTATCGGTTTTTGTTCCTGTTCCATTTGAGTCCAAATCAATTATCTCTCAAAATCACACTTCATTGTTGGACAAGAATGTTGAAGAACATGACTCAATAATTATTTTTGAAAATTTGAAATTAGATGGGGATAAAATTTTCAATAAGACCATTCAATCAATCATTCTTTTATTGGGTCATGTTAAAGAGGTCATTGGTGGGTTCCTGCATAATCCACGCTATTTTGATTGGATAGCAATGCTTGGCCCAATCTGACCACCACCAGAGCCACCCCCTTGAGGTAATCTTCCTTCCCTCTCCATTTGTTTCATGTATTTACACATTCACGATGCATTGAGGACCATGCATGAGATAAGTGTGGGGGAGGGTTTACTAACATAGTTAGTTTTACATTTTCTTTCTTTTAAACTCTTTTTAAATAAACTTCTTTTTAAATAAAAAATTTAAAAAAACTCTTTTCTTTTTTTTTTTACAAAACTTTTTGAATTAAGAGAAATAGTTTTGATCCATTTTTAAGAAAATTAAGATTATCTTAGGAATTAGGAAGACCTAAAATTATGAAATTTTAAACCAAGTCAAAATAATAGATCTTGTTTAAATTTTAGGATAAGAAAGTAAGATTGAAAAGATAATTTGATCTTGAATTTTTTGTCTTAGATTTATGCACTTCACACTTACACAATTTTTGGGATTAAAACAAAGACTGGAAATGCCATAAAAACATATTGGAAAAAAAATTATGATAAATCAAAACCACCTATTGAAGTTGGGTAATTATGTCTCAGGAAGTATGATTATTCATATCTAAAACGGTGGACAAAAATAAAATAACCCCCTTTAGTTTTGTGGCCTTGTTTACTCGAGTCCTTAAGTTCGAGGGATGTTTTCTCATCTGGTGCCCTAAGACCATCTGGTTTGGGAGTCACCGGCTAAAGGCTTACTACCCGGGTAAATAAGAAAGCCTAAGAAAACTAAGGGAAGAAAAAAGAAAAAAATAAATAAAATAATAATATATATTAAATAAATGGCATGAAAGTTTGAGTCGATATCCCAAAAATCTTCACAGTTCACAAAGTGCATATTTTTTTAAGAGTTTTATGAAAGATCAAAGAGTCAATTCAATTTTAAATTCTTACATTTAATTTATAACAAGATTTTTTGCATTTTGACTTAGTTTAAGAAAGAACAATTTCTGGTTAACCTCTGACCTTGGATCACTTATATTTTCGCAAAAATACTTCAACACTTTTCTCTATTTCAAAAATGCGTTTTCAAAATACTAACATTTGATTTCTTTCTTTATGGATTTTGTGGGTGTAATCCACTGAAAGCCCTCAGGAGACAAAACTCCTCCTCTAAGGGGAACTTAGAGGTTTAACGGCTTGTTGCACATGCTCAGTGCAATCGCGTCACCTGCGAAAGTGGTGTAATAATTTTCTTAGTTTTTTTGTTTTGCTCGAGACGAGCAAAAGATAAGTGTGGGGGTGTGATTAGTCTCTAATTTTGCATAATTTGTATCACATCTTCACATTGATTTCATATTAAATTCTGCTAATAAAGCTTTACTTGCTTGATCCTAGGTCCATGGTGTGCAATGGAGAAGAAGACCCTAAATCACCATTTAATTGGTGATTAAAAGCCTATTAAGATAGTCATTGACCTAGGAGGCTGATTCTGTCAAAACTAGGGGCTGTAAACCAGAAACCGGACACCAGAACTGACAGGAAACAAAAAGGGCTGTGCGTGGCTCGAAGCGCCGCGCGTGGCTGATTGTAATCTAATATTGCATATTTTACCTCATAATTCCCATGCATTTTGATAATAAATATATGATTTTTACTCCTCTTCTCTACATATTTGCAGGTACACACTTAAAGGAGAGATAGCCAATTAATCACCTTAATTAGTAATAATTAAGTGATTAATCATGATTAAAGTTAAAACCAAATTCAAATCCAGATCCAGAAAAATCCGTGCAACAAACGAAGATTCCAGATATACCACGTGGCTAACAACCTCGTAACAGAACTATACCAGAAAGATCCACCTCAACGGCCAGGATCAAGCCGCGATCCGCGGCATGGGCGCGGCAGATCTGGGGCCGTTGAGCCCCAGATTTTGCGCCAACAGACTGGGTTCTGGATCCTTCTCCTGGGGGCTATAAATACTTCACTTGGACCTGCGAGCAAAGACTGAACAGCAAGAGGAGGAGATTAGTTTTAGTTGCTTGTATTAGGTTTTCTTTGTGTTGTAGTCCTCCTTCCTCTTCTTCCCTAGATTTCATTGCAAGAGAGATATTGTAAGAGAGAGAGAGCTTGTACTATCAAGGAGTGACAACTTGAAGCAATACAAGGATTGATCCATTCTCTTCAATTCTACTTGAGCTTGATTCTAGTTTACTTGCTTTCTTTTATTGCTTTCTTTACTTGCTTTCAATTTACTTCATGCTTTGTTTTTCTTTTGTTATGGCTTGTAGCTAACTCTTTCTCCATGTACTAGCTAACCACTAGCCTTGCCATCTTCACCAACTCATGGGTGATCGCTTTACTTCATCTTGCAAGTTAGATGGTCTTCTCTTCTCCGACGAGTTAAACCAACCGTCATCCAAGTGAGAAAGTAATTAGATCAACACGCAAGACGAAACCTACGCCGATGGAGTGACAACATGAGGCACGCCTTCACTATCACGGAGTTTGGTAAGCTTTGGTAAGGTAGTAAGGTAAGCTAGTCATGGTTTGCTTCCTTCCAATTCTTGATCTCTTTTCAATTCCCTCCATGAACAATTCCACCACTTCTTGCATTTCTTGTTCCGTGTTTTATTCATTCTTTTAAGCATAGAAGACACTTCGTTTACTCTTCTCACCACGATTCGTAACGCTTCCATCGCTAGCTCTCCCTGAGGTTCGACACGGTATAGCTCTATACTATATCGGAGACAAGAAAAGGTTGTATTGAACTTATAAATACATAGCACCAAGGTAAATTCTAAACAACATTTACATACACCTTTCCCGTCTTAATCAAATGGCGCCGTTGCCGGGGGAGAGCAACGTATTTTTTAGGTTAAAGTGAAGTACTAAACGATTCTTCTTCTCTGTTTGCAGGTTACAGGTGAAGAAACAGCAAATCTTGCATTGCAGTGACATACAAGTGGACCTGGGCCTCTGCTCTCGAAAGCAGAGACCAGGATCCCTCCAAATTGCCGCAATTTCTGGGATTTTGCCGCAGATTTGCGGCAATAAGGAGTGAACTTCTGATAAAATTTCTGCAGGGCCTCTGGTTCTGCAAAAATACAGCTGCTGATATACCTGAAATCTTGTATTCTTCACCTTATTCCTGCTTAATAAAAAACAGTAAAAAGTTGGTTGAAATTGTTAAAAATTGTTTAGACACTTGCATTTTAGGCACGTGTCTTTCAATTCTTTACTTTTACTGTTGAAGAGTGCTGGAGGCAAGGTACGTTTCGCATTGCATATAGACTAGGAATCATCTCTTGCTTGATTTTCATGCTTTGAGTGAATCTTAGTGATATTTCTTGTACACTTGCACAATTCAAATTTTAAGGGCATACCCGTAAATAAGATAAGGGGGGGAGTTCATTACCCTTTCCTTAGCCCGAAAATTATTTTCCCAAGCACTCACTAACCCAAGCCTAATTAATAAAAAAGTAGACGTTGGCCTAGGGACATCTCGGACTCATTTAGGAGATTATCCTAAGGGGAAAAGTGTTGGAATTTAACTCTTGCAAAATCGGTGTCTAGGATAGGGGTTTGAGGGCCGAAAGCCCGAAGGTTGCTGGTTACTTAATTAAGGAACGTCTTCGGACGGAAAACCTCCCACCAACCTTATCCTTCCCTGGCTGATTAGCTTGTGGTTAGAGTCTACACTAAACCTCCGTGGACAGTCTATCAGTTAGGAGTCGTCTAGGTCCTAAGTCTACCCTAACTTAGGTTAGAAGTTTTCTTTCTTTTGTTTGTTTGTTTGTTTGTTTGTTTGTTTTTGTTTGTGATTGTGTGATATGGCCTTCAACAATTCTTTCAATAATAATCCATATTTCACACCATCTCCATATTCGGATAATTCCAACCCGTGTTTTATAATATGCACCAACCAAATACACCGGGTTGGCCTTATCCGAATCAATATGACCCATACCCCCCATCTAATAACTATAATTTTCATAATAATTTCAACTCTTCACGAGTAATGGGGATTCCAGTCCCCCGAGTTTAATTATCAGCCTCCTTGTCCACCATATTCACCGAGTCCACAATATCCACAAATATTCATTTCCAGAATCCGCTTCATATACTCCTTTTTCTGAACCACCAATTGAAGAAAAATCTGAGTTACTCAGGAGTATAGAAGCTAATCTTCAAAGGGTCGAGCAACAACTTCAAGAAACATTTGCCCCTCCAATTCCACAGTATTTTCAAGAGTCTTACTCAGTTCCACCTTTTCTAATGAACAACCATTTGTCATGGAAACGAGTAAAGATTTCTTGTGTGAGTCCACTTTTCCATCACCATACATTTTTGACTCACAATTTCATCACCAATTCCAAAACACACTTCATCTTTTCCACAAAATGATGAACCAATGAATTGTGAAAAGATGCTTGAATTCTTGGCTCAGACTCGAAATACTCGTAATCGTGACGTAGAATTGATGATTCAAACTCTTCATTCTCATTCTTCTAATGTCACTAACCATTCTGTCCGAGCCAAAGAATCATGTTGTTTTGGAAATCAAGATTCAATTTCAGCACAACCAAATGAATTTGTCCAAACTTCAGATCCAATTGACATTTTGGCAAGTTTTCCTTTCCCTGAAATTGAACTTGAACATGATTATGATCCTGAACTTTCATCAGATGATTCAACTCTACTTCCTGATTCAATCATGACTTCCATATCCTTACCTGATTTCAATCCATTTCCAAAGTCAGAATTGAATCCAGTACCTATCCATTGTGAAATTGAATCACCAATATTTTATGATGATCACATTGAACTTGGCCAATTTTATACTTCTGAAAATCCCATTGATAAATTGGTAAGTTCACATTTTTCTGAAATTGAACTACATAAGGAATGTGATCTTGAACCCCAACTTAGTGATTCAATTCTTTTTCCTGATTCCATAATGACTCCGGTATCTTTACCTCACTTAATCTTTTTCCGGAGTCAACCTTGGATCCTTTCCCAATTCACAATGAAGTTGAATCACCCATCTTTGAGGATCATATTGCACTTGCCCAATTTTACACTTCTGAAGATTCCATTGACATTTTGGCAAGTTCTCCATTTTGTGGAATTGAACTCAATGAGAAATGTGACCTTGATTTTCTCAATCTCTTTACTTCTGAAACTGATCATACAATTCTAGTGGAAGATGTTGATTTAAGTTTTGAAGAATTGTATGGTGATGAGCTAGAATTTCTTAATATTGGAAGTAAAGAGATATCACCTTTAGAAAGTCATATTCCATTGTTGGAGAATGATTGTGGACTTGAGTTTCCATTTCTTGACTTGGACCAAATTTCTGAACTCACTTCGACTCCTGAACCGTCACTTGACTTAAGTCACATTTCTGAGTCAGTATTCATTCCTGTCCTTCCAGAGTCCAAGTCAACTGTTATATCATTTCATGCACCATTTTTGGACAAGGATCTTGACAAATTTGACTCTGAGATTATTAGGAAAATCTGGAAATTAGATGGGGTCATGTACATAATAAAAATCATTCATGCATATATCATTCTTGTGGGTCATATTAGTTATATTTTTGGTGGGTTCCTGAAAACCAACGTAAAGATGATTGGGCCATGTTTCGTGGACCAATCCGACCACCACCGGAACCACCACCTTAAGGTAATTTGTTCCTTCCCTTTCCATTTTGTTTCATGCATACATATATCATGATGCATTGAGGACAATGCATGAAATAAGTGTGGGGGAGGGTTTACTAACATAGAGTTTTTAGATTTTCTTTCTTTTACACTTCTTTTAGAAAATAAAAAAAAATTTTAAAAATAAAAAAATAAAAACTTTTTGAAATAAGAGACAAAGTTTAGATCTATTTTTAAGAAAATTAAGATGTATCTTAGAAATTAAGAAAGCCTTAATTATGACATCTTAAACCTAGTTGAAATAATAGATCTTGTTTGAGATTATAGGCTAAGTAAGTAAAATTGGTGAGATATTCTTATCTTGAACTTTTTGCCTTAGATAATATGCACTTTACACTTACACATTTCTTGGGATGGAAACAAAGACCAAAAATGCCATAATAAAAGAAAAAAAAAAAATATATATATATATAAATAAAACATCACCTATTAAGCTGGATAAATGTGCCTCAAGAAGCATGATTATTCACGCCTAACGGTGGTAAAGAAAATAAATAATCCCTTTAGTTTTGTGGCCTTTTTTACTCGAGACCTTAAACCCGAGGGATGTTTTTCTCATCTGGTGCCCTAAGACCGTCTGGTTTGGGAGTC
Organism: Agave tequilana; assembly: GCA_038442645.1. Classification (NCBI taxonomy): domain Eukaryota; kingdom Viridiplantae; phylum Streptophyta; class Magnoliopsida; order Asparagales; family Asparagaceae; genus Agave; species Agave tequilana. Next base: position 315,119 of record JAVJIF010030223.1, read on the forward strand.
ATCGGTTAAAGGCTCGCTACAAGGGTAGACTAGAAAGCCTAAACTAAGGGAAGAAAAAAGCAGAAAAAGAAAAATATAAAATATATATAAATAAATAAATGGTTTGATGGTTGGAGTTGAAATCCCAGAAATCTTCACTTACACGGTGTGCATATTATCTAGGTTTTATGAAAGATAAAATATTCAATCCAATTTTGAACTCTTACCTTAATTAAAAACAAGATCTTGCATGGATACTAAGTTTAAGGAAGAATGATTATAGGTGGACTTATGACCTAGGATCACTTATATTTTGCAAAAAATAGTTCGTAAACATGTCTCTTATTCAAAATGCGTTTTCAAAACACTAACATTTGTCTTCTTTCTTTATGGATTTTGTGGGTGTAATCCGCTGAAAACCCTCAGGAGACAACACTCCTCCTCTAGGGTAACCTAGAGGTTTAATGGCTTGTTGCACACGCTCAGTGCAATCGCGTCACCTGCGAAAGTGGTGTAATAAAATTAGTAGCTTAGTTTAGATTTTCTTTTCTTTGTTTTGCTCGGGACGAGCAAAAGAATAAGTGTGGGGGTGTGATTGTAATCCAATATTGCATATTTTACCTCATAATTCCCATGCATTTTGATAATAAATATATGATTTTTACTCTCTTCTCTACATATTTGCAGGTACACACTTAAAGGAGAGATAGCCAATTAATCACCTTAATTAGTAATAATTAAGTGATTAATCATGATTAAAGTTAAAGCCAAATTCAAATCCAGATCCAGAAAAATCCGTGCAACAAACGAAGATTCCAGATATACCACGTGGCTAACAACCTCGTAACAGAACTATACCAGAAAGATCCACCTCAACGGCCAGGATCAAGCTGCGATCCGCGGCATGGGCGCGGCAGATCTGGGGCCGTTGAGCCCCAGATTTGCGCCAACAGACTGGGTTCTGGATCCTTCTCCTGGGGGCTATAAATACTTCACTTGGACCTGCGAGCAAAGACTGAACAGTAAGAGGAGGAGATTAGTTTTAGTTGCTTGTATTAGGTTTTCTTTTGTGTTGTAGTCCTCCTTCCTCTTCTTCCCTAGATTTCATTGCAAGAGAGATATTGTAAGAGAGAGAGAGCTTGTACTATCAAGGAGTGACAACTTGAAGCAATACAAGGATTGATCCATTATCTTCAATTCTACTCGAGCTTGATTCTAGTTTACTTGCTTTCTTTTATTGCTTTCTTTACTTGCTTTCAATTTACTTCATGCTTTGTTTTTCTTTTGTTATGGCTTGTAGCTAACTCTTTCTCCATGTACTAGCTAACCACTAGCCTTGCCATCTTCACCAACTCATGGGTGATCGCTTTACTTCATCTTGCAAGTTGGATGGTCTTCTCTTCTCCGACGAGTTAAACCAACCGTCATCCAAGTGAGAAAGTAATAGATCAACACGCAAGACGAAACCTACGCCGATGGAGTGACAACATGAGGCACGCCTTCACTATCACGGAGTTTGGTAAGCTTTGGTAAGGTAGTAAGGTAAGCTAGTCATGGTTTGCTTCCTTCCAATTCTTGATCTCTTTTCAATTCCCTCCATGAACAATTCCACCACTTCTTGCATTTCTTGTTCCGTGTTTTTATTCATTCTTTTAAGCATAGAAGACACTTCGTTTACTCTTCTCACCACGATTCGTAACGCTTCCATCGCTAGCTCTCCCTGAGGTTCGACACGATATAGCTCTATACTATATCGGAGACAAGAAAAGGTTGTATTGAACTTTAAATACATAGCACCAAGGTAAATTCTAAACAACATTTACATACACCTTTCCCGTCTCAATCAGTGGCCGCGGCGTGCGCGCCGCTTCGGGCCAGGGTTTGTCCCCTGGCCCCCTGTCCCCTGATGCCTATAAATACCCCCTAGGGTTCCAGAGTAAGGATATACAGAGTTTTTGGAGTAGTTTCATTTCTATTTTGTAGTTTAGGATAGTGTAGTGTAGTTTTTCTTCTTCTTCCTCCCTTGTATTTTTCATTTCTTGTAGATCTTGTATTAGGGAGAGAGAGTGATACATGTTGGGAAGCAAGAGTGCTTGTAATAGAAGGTGACAATCTATGAAAGGTGCTCTCTTACCTTATCTTTGTTTTCTTCTCTCTAATCTCTTTTACATGTGTAGCTAATCTTTTCTCTCATGGCACTAACTACTAACCACCAACTTACTAACTTCTTTTATGACAATCCACATGAATCTAATAGCCTCGTTTTGGCCTTGCTCTTGCAAGAGCCATTGATGGTTCATGATGATGGATCTAACACTCTAACTTCCTAACCACTAACAAGCTAACATTACTTTACTTCATGCTTGCTCTTATCGGGTTTTGATGATTTAAGTGTAGCTTGAACTTGTTTTGTAGAGTTGGGTTGTGATGAGTTACATATGGGTCATACTCTGAATAGCTCTTGAACCAAGGACTAGTGATGACCAATGATACATGTGAGGCAACTATCACTAAGAGGTTAGCATGTTGGTGGAGTCATTAGTAGTTAGTAGCCATGAGTTTTCTTTCTTTTTCATTTTATTTTAGACATACAAAAATCACAAACATATTCTTTTCTATGTTTTCCACTTCTTTGTTTTCACCGTACTTCTCTTTTCATTCTTTCTTTTCTTTTCTTTTCATTCTTTAAAACTTTGAAGAACTTTTTAACAAACACGTGAATCAACCGGTAAAGCTTCTATCGCCTCCCATCCTTGTGGATTCGACTCGTTTTAGCCTCTATGCTATAACGAAAGTATCAAGGAAGCCAAAGCACACACACTTTAAATCTTCACTTCAAAACATACACTTTTGTGCGCGGTTTTACCCCGATCAGGCGTCCACGAGATCGTGCAACCTTCAGCATCCATTTCGTGATGGAATCAGGTATACCTAAAATCCTCCTTCTCTTTGATCATAATAAAGCGGTTATGTGTATATGAGATCTTGTATAGAATAAATATAGATCTAACATCTGTCATGTAATCAAAGTCTTTTTGCTGAAGTATAAATTAACAACAACCAACCACTCTTCTTGCTGAAGTATAAATTAACAATAAAAATAAATGTCATTACCTTCATGCTCAAGTAAGAACAGTAGTAGATTCTTGAGTTGAAGACTCTCCAATATTAAGATTCATAATATCTTCGGTGAGCTTATCCAAATCTAATTTCTCATTATCTAGTATAAAAGAGAACAATAAACTTACAAGTTAATCAAATAGACTATAAATGAGATATATAAACTATTCTTTAATATATATACATGAAAACATAATTAATTTACCTCTCATTTCATATAACCAATCCCGTGCACACAATAATGCTTCAACATTTTTTGGTTTGAGAGTGCTTCGATATTGGTCAAGGACTCATCTACTAACACTAAAAGCACTCTCGGATGCTATGGTAGAAATGGGAACTAACATCACATCTTTTGCCATGAGAGCAAGCTCGGGATACCGGAATTAATTAGACTTTCAAAATGCAAGAATATCCACCTCAAAATTCTGATCATATATTGGCTCATCTAAATAAAGCTCCAATTGTGATTTTTTGAGAGGTAACAAATTCTTGACTCTCAAATGAATCAAAGTCCTAAAATATTGAAATATAAGAAATAATCATTAAACTATGCATGTGAGATGTTATAATTCATGAGATGAAAAGAAACTTTAAACATTTAAAAAATATTTTGCCTTCAAAACATCCATGCAATGTTCATCATAAATGTTTTAGTGCCCTTGGGAGCTCCCCGCCTTTTTAGAATCCTCAAATGTTCTTGGCATATGAAATTTCGATTTGCTTGCATATTCATTAAAGAGAGAGAGAAAAGCTTGCTTTTTACCTTCCCAAATTGTCTAGAATCATCTCCATACTACCGCTTATTGCAAAATTTCACAAATTGTATCTTATATCGAGGGTCCAATACATAAGCAATAGCAAGCAATAAATTATACTCTCCAATTCTTTTCAAACTTTTTATTCATCTCAATAGCCATTGATTTCACATGAAAATCATCACTTTCTATCCCCATCATCAAGGTGTGTTGAACAACAAAAACCTTTGGAAAATAAAGATTAGCCATGGAAATTTTGTATTGGAGAAGGTACATGTCACGTTATAAAATACTCTTAAGAATGTTTTAATTTTTTTTAGCTGTATTCCATTCCTTTTCGGATAGACAAAATCTAGTGTAATTAGAATTACTTAGTTTCATGTGAAGAAAAGCTCGGCGGTAATATAAAGAACTCTCAAACATCAAAAAAGTAGAGTTCCATCTTGTTGGAACATCTTGCCTCAGACTCTTTCTTGCATCCAAAGAAACATGAGTCACACATTCAAGAAACTTTTGCTTTCTAATTTGAGAACCCTTAACGTACTTAATACTTTCTCAGATTTTAGAAATACAACCATCAAGTTCCCTTAATCCATCTTGCACAATCAAATTGAGAATATGCGAACAACATCTCACATGAAAGAGTTCTTCATTTCCAAGAAGTGCTTGCTTTAATTTAAGCTATTCCTTCAACAAATCAACAAACACATCATTCGCCGAAGCATTATCCAATGTGATAGAAAATAGTTTATGATCTATTTTCCAATCAATAAGCAAATTGTAGATTCTTTCACAAATTGCGACACCGGAGTGGGGTGGAGGCATAAAACAAAAATTAAGGATGCACTTTTGTAGCCCAATCATCATCTATGAAGTGTGCCGTGAGACAGAGATAACCATCGGTAGCAATGGAAGTCCACAAATCAGAAGTCAAATTAACTCTACCAGGAATTGATTGTAAGAGTCTTTTAAGTCTATATTTTTCTTTCTTTTATAGATTCAAAACATCGGACTTGACCGTTTTCCTTGAAATGTGTTTCATCTCTTCATGAAGGTATGAGAGAATAGCTTTAACTCCTTCTTAGTCAACAAATTTGAATGGCAAATCATGTTAGATAATTGCTCTAATGACCAACTCTCTAAACTTGTCTGGATCAAACTTTGATGCATGCATAGTTAAAGACCCACAAGTTTGTAAATGCTTCAATAACTTTTTTGTACCATGACTAGTGTCACAAATATGCTTTGATACACATTTATTACACCTGCAGGTTCTTTTTTGTCGCACGACTTCTTCATCTTTAGTAAAAATATTTCCATTTCTCTTCTTTTTCTTTTCGCATGAGACCCTTTCTTGTTAGTAATAGAATCGGGTTTTCACTGTCATTCTCACCGGGTGAAACATCCAACTCAATACCAATAACTTCATCAACAGAATTATTAGCATCAAAATCCATAATTATCTGTAAATATATATATTCTTCAAACAAAATTCTATCAAATCCTCATTTAGACAACAAAATCCATAGTACTCAAAAGCAACTAAAAGCAAAACAATATACAAATGACAGGTAGGTTTGTCTCAAGAAAAGCAACCAATTTGTCATATCAAAGCGGTTTGATTATGTATAAATAAGTCATTTGCAGAAGCATACTGGTAAACATATAGAATGCATTTCAAATTGCTCTCTTTTTCGCATATATAGCAAGTGGTCAGAGAGAAAATTTGGAGTTATGACAACCTATTAGATCATTGTGTTACAAACTGAGATATTCCTATACAGTTAATAGAAGTTACTGTAGTTTTTTTTGTTAATCGAACTCAATCTATTAAAATTTATCATGTTAAGGCAGGCAAGAGAACTTTTCTAAAACAATCATATTCTATCATGTCAGGATACTGTGAAGGAAGATCAGCCATTTTTGTTTAAGCATAAAAAAATGTATAGATTAAATAGCAAAAAAATCCTAAGATGGACTTATTATCCCACCAAAAGAAGAAAAATAAAAACTAAGTAAAATATAAATTGCCAAAATAACACCCTTTTTTATGATTTATGAAGAGAAAAGTAAAATAACTTGATGCTAAACAATTTTTGAACCATCAAGAAGTAAAATACATGATACCAAAATGCGTTATTGAAACCAAAAAAAATTTGAGGCACTTAATAAAATAGATATATAAGACATGACAATAACTAAATAAACAGGATTTGACATTCCAAAAAATATGAATATATAAACCTCAAATTGAAACTGAAATAAAGTTGACACTCGAGAAACATATTGGCAGAAGGGAAAAAAAAACTACAATCTATTTAAATTTATCATGCTAAGCTAGGCAAGAGAACTCTTCTAAAACAATCATCTTCTATCATGTCAGAATATTATGAAGGAAGATCAACAGATGTGTTTCTTTCTTAGAATTCAGTAGAAATGTGGAAGACAAGAATGATTAATAGATTCTAATTGACACACAGCTCCCCATGCTTAAGAAATCATTCAGGATATAAAAATTACTTAGGATACCAGACAACGGATCTGAATCTGATGAAGCTCGTGCGAATGTCTTGAAGAAAGGAGGAAGAGAAACTCACCTTTTAGATTCGTGAAGCCGCCGAGTCTGATAGCTCGCCAGAGAGAAATTTGGGGAAGCTGCGAAGCTGCGAAAGTGCGACTTCGGCCGAACTTAGTGTTTCATTGGAAGAGGTCGACGACTTGGGTGGGTCGATTGATTGTTGCAAGTTGAAACTGGAGGCTGGAGGGGGAGGAGAAAGGAGGATGGATTTGAATGGGCGATGACTTGGGGGGGTTCAGTGGATGACCTAGTGTTTCATTGGAACTAGGAAGAGGGAGAATAGAGAGGGGTTGCGGTGGTGAGAGGAAACAAAGAAATGATTCCCAAATAAAATTCTCTAACTCAAATATATATATATATATATATGATGTATTTTAGACGGGTCTTAGCGGGTCGGTGGGTTTGGGTCGACCCGACCCATTTATTAATCAAGTCTGGTGGGTTGACCCGATTATGACCCAAACCTGTATAGCTCAAACTCATACCCACTTACTCTGGGTCGGGTCAGCCTGGTATGGCGGGTCGGGTTAGCCTGGTATGGCAGGTCGGGTCCGAATTGTCCCCATGTAACACCCTGTTCCCGGGATCGTACCCAAATACGTATCCCGATTTTTTGATCGTATTTTTGATTTTCTTCCCGTGTTTGTTTTTTTTTGTGATTATTTATATTATTTGATATCAGATTTGGATTCTTAGACTTAGAGCCAGCCCTGGTTTGGATCGGGGAACCGACATCAGCGTACTGTCTGATTTGACCTTTCTAATAATCTGATTTGATCGATTTCAGTTTCAAATAATGTTTTTTAATATTTTAGTTTTTTCATGATTTTCTAAAAATTTTCAGAATTATTCTACAAAATCTTCAAAACCGGTGTCGATCGGTATCGCTAACTAATTCCCAAATTTTATTTTTCAAATGGAGTTGAATTTCTATAAACTGCTTTCACATTCCTTTTAGAATCTCATTTTCTATCTAAATGCATTTTTGGAAATTTTTCTGAATTTATCGAAATTCGATTAGTTTTGATATAGACAGGTATCACTGGTGAATTTCAAGATTTTTAATTTGAAAACCATATTAAATTTCTTTGATCCGATTTAATCATATATCTTAAAATAATATTTTTTTTTGTGAATTTTTGGGAACATTTTTGAAACAGTCAATTTTTACTCAATTTAAATAATATTATTTACCAATTATTTTCATTTCTTACTTTTTCCCTCCCTTCTTCTTGACTTAATTCTCCTATTTTATTCTACTTATTTACTATTTAATAATATATTTTAATTATTCATTTTATCATTTCTTTCCTCTTTCTTTTCCTTCTTCTTTTCTTTCTTGTCTTTTTCTTTTTTTTCCCTTCTCTTTCTTCCTTTCTTTCTCCCACCTGCTCCCCATCTCCCCACTCCCTGCCAATAAACGATAACAGCAACCAACAAATCCTTTCCCCACTCCATCCCACCGTACATCCCTCCCTCTCCCTCTCCATCTCTTTCCTTTCCTTTCTTTCTTTCTTTCTTCCAACTCTCTCCATCTCCCACTCTCCCACCAATTCCCTTCTTCCTCCCTCTCCCCCACCACCGACTGCTGTCCTCCGCCTGCCAGAGCCGCTTGCTAACCTAGGCGCCCCAAGTCCCCCTTCTCCTCTTTTCCACCCCCTCCTCTTCTATTAATATCTCCCCTTCTCCAATTTCCCCAAACCCATCACCACCACCTTCATCTTCTTCTTCTTCAAAATCACCCATTAATTTACCTTTAACTTCTCACTTCCACCACCCAACCATGATCTCCACCTCCTCCTCCAACTCCCCAGCACCATTACCTCTCCATCACCACAACCACCAACAACATCCACAACCACAACAAGAGCATCAACAACAACAACCACAACAACAACCCCTCCACCCTTCCTGCTCCACGAGCTCCAGCCGTGCGCCGGCCCTCTCCGGTGCCGCCGTCGTCTCCCTGGCCACTGGCGACGGCCAATAACCGCCGGCCATCATCCCCCCTCTCCATCTTTTCCCTTCTCTTCTTCTTTTCTTTCTTTTTTTGTTTCTTCTTTCTTTCTCTGTTTTTCTTTTCCACCTCTTTCTTTCCTTTTTCTCTCCATCCAGCACACTTTCTCACTTTTTTTTATCTCTTTTTCCTGCATCTTTTTTCTCTCCTTCCAACTCTCTTTAGCCTCTATCTCATTCTCTCTATATCCTTTTCTCACTCCTCTCCCGTGCGCGTGTTCACATGGTATTCACGGATTTCTCGAATATTGCTCGCCATCGTGTGGTTTTAGGAGAGTACTTTTCTTAGATTGTGAATACTACTTCTCTAATGTTTGATATATGCCGTGCAAATATATTTTTCTAATGTTATATATGATTCGCATATGCTCTTCTAATATTTAATTCACGATACATGTTATATTGTTTGATACATGCTATGTGGATATTATTTTGGTGTTTAATACATGATACATAACATGCGAGTGATTTTCTATGTTGTTTCATGTGTTGCGAGTTCTATTCTAGGGCCTGACACATGTTATGCGATTAAAAATTCTTGATTAATTGCGAGTACTCTCCCTTTAGGCTTATATTATTATTTATAGTTGGTCCTATATATTGTTATTCATTTGGTTGTCATTATTATAACTCATTGAACTGGTATTGTATGTGAATTGGATATGCCTAGAAACGCTCCCTCTTTGTTCGGCTTCGTACAACTAATTAATAGATTAATTTATTATCATTATAGATATGGCTCTGAAGAGTTTGAAATGTTTAACTATATTGTCCTCATGTATCATGTTACATGGCTGGATGATTGCCTGACATATGATGTTGTGACTCTATATTCAACTTACCTGGCACCGATATTTGATACCTGACACTTGATATCTGATACTGATACTTCACATGTTATCACTTGACATCTAATCCCTGACACTTTGAAAGTACACCTAGAGGGGCGTGAATAGGTGTAAGGCTAATCTATGACAAATAATGAGGAAATTAAAAACTAATTGCAACACACTTAGTGTAACCAAAGAGTGTAGCCGAATTCCCTGTGAAGGGCTCTGGACTAACTCCTCTTGATTCCTCTGAATAAGAGTTAAGGTGCTATATGAAGCTCTCTTGGTTAAACACAAGTATGGCACACAATCAAACCAAGCATGTATATGATATGAACAATATGATGCAATGTACAATGTAAGAGAGAGTTAGAGAAAGTGGATCAAACATAAACCGAGATATGTTTTGAGGTTTGAATACATAGCTCTACGTCCCCACCTTCACACGGAAGGATTTCCACTAACTCGTCCACACAAGACTTCCCACACAGGGAACCTCCACTGAGGATTTGGGCAAATACAACTTGGGAGTACACAACTGCTCTCTCCAACAAATACAACCTCTACACTTAGAGGCAAGGCATAAAGCCAAACAACTATCAACCTCACACTTGAGGGATAAGGCACTTAGCCACACAATGATCACCTCACACTTGAGGGATTCCAATACAACGTCCACTATCACCTCTCACTAGAGGGATACCAATACAATCACCTCTCACTAGAGGGATATCACAAATCAAGGAGGGTTTACAACTTGGTGGTCTCTTTCAACCACAAACCAATTTTCTCACTAAAACAAAGATCCTATAGATAGGATAGAATGATAAGCTGAAGTGTGAGAAATCAAGGTGTTTGGAAATCAAAACACAAAGAAAAATACTTGGGAAATCAATTAGAATTTGATAGAAATGAAAAACAAAACAAATATCCCAAATCTCTATTTATCTTTGATTTTTCCAACCCTTAAAAACAAATAAAGATGAATTTTTTAGCTTAAAAACTCTTTTGATGACTTATATTAAAACACTTAAGAAGATGAAAATTTTACCGGCCAAGGGTCATATTTTTGACCGTTGAGCCCTTCGGTTGACTGGCCCGGTCGACCGAGACTAGTTACAGAGAGCAGAGCTCTCTGCCGGTCGACCGGGGCCATTTCCAGAGAGCAAAGTCTCTGCCGATCGACCGGGGCCATTTCCAGAGAGCAGAGCTCTCTGGACGGTCGATCATCCTGGTCGACCGGCCACCAGCCCAATGCTGGCGTGCACGCTTGTGCACGTCAGTCGACCGCACCGATCGACCGACTACTGCTACGGTCGACCGGTCCGATCGACCGGCAGTAAGCCAGTCCAGCCATTATGGGACTTAAAACTTGAGTTTTTATCTTTAATTAAATCTCATAAAAAGACATAAATTACACAAAAATCAGTTCTTATTATATCTTTGAAATACAAATATGTGTGACAAAAATCAACACATATTTCAAACTATTTGAACCATTTTTGTGAGACAGAAAATTTGCCTTAAATCAAAAACTGTATTTTCTAAAACTTGAATTTTTCAAATGGAAAACCATTTTCTCCAAAACTCATGTAAATACAAAAGCATGATATTTAAACAACTTTGAAGCATATTGTATATGGATAGAATCTAATATACATGTAAAGAATTATATCAATGTTTTTGACATTAAATTCAAAAATAAGTTTTGTTTAAATACAAAACTCCAAATACATGAATTAGATTATCAAAATAAGTTTTTCTAAGTCGATAAAGCATAGATGTATATAGATCAAATCTAATATACATTAAACCATGTAAACTTGTTTTGATTCTATCTATTCATGAAAACTAAGATCGGTTAAATCGAAAATCAAAACATGAAACTTGTGTATGTATTGTGAACTTGAGCATATCAATACTATCTACCATTAACACAAGATCTAAACAATCTTAAACAAAATAAACCGAAGTCTTCTTGTAGAACGTCGTCTCCAAGTTGACTTGATCCAAACGTGATTCACTGAGCTTGACTCCATCCGAGTGCTAGATGTGAACTTGACGCTCGAGCTCTTGAATCACCATGTGAAAGCTCCAAAACACCTTTGTTGAAGTTAATCACCTACTAATATCTTGGTAAAATATCTGAGACTAAATATCACAAATTTTTAGTAAACTATAATTACATGAGTTAATCATCATCAAAACTAGAGTGAAGGGCCTCTGGCTAACAATCTCCCTCTTTTTGATAATGACAAAACTCATGGAGTTATATATGCATGGATTAAAGTTAAGCTTCAAAGAAGCTCCCCCTTAACTCATGCATAATAATAAATAATATGATATGTTATGAATGCTATAAAATGTAAACATGCTCTTGATACCAAATTTTAAAATAAACACGTTCTTAAAGAAAATGTTGCTCTTGACCACCAATAAAAATTCTTAAAAAAAATTGCTCTTAATGCCAATAAAAACTTTCAATAAGAACTCTTGATACCAAAAAAAACAATATCAAAATATGCTCTTTATACCAATAAAATATGCTCTTGATACCAATAAAAACAACAAAACAATATGCTCTTGATACCAATATCAACAAAACAAAAAATAAAACAAATGCTTTTAAATAAACATGCATATATACTAAAATACTTCTCCTTTTTGTCAATCATCAACAAAGGGGTTAAAGTAAACAAAAAAATAATGTTCTCCCCCATTTTTGTCTGAAACAAAAATCAACAAAGGGGGGAAATCAAATCAACCAATAAAGGTATATATGCGATATACATTCATGAAGAGGAGAGATGTGAAGTTAACTCCCCCTACATACATGCATTTATATGAAAAGAGATGACTAACCCTAACCACATAAAGTATAATATGTAATGTATAAAAGGAGATATGAAGCTCCCCCTATACACGTGTACTACATACCGAAGAAAGGTCAATAACTTCAATATGACATACACTCAGTATGAATCTATATATAGAGAAGATGTTAAGCTTCCTTTGCATATAAGCAATACAAATCAAAACATTATGATACCTAATTGAAAAATATATCAATTTAACATGAAGGTATACATAGAAACATCATGATATCAATTTGTGATACCAATTGAAAATAAACAAAACATATTGAATAAACTAAACAAAATTTTGTTATCAATAGAAGGATATAAATATATATAGGCAATCTTGATACCAAATGAAAAAAAATTACTATCAATTGAAAATGTTTTACACTTTTGATACCAATTTTAAAAACATAACCAAACTTTTTGGTTAAACACTAAATTCATTTTGCAATAAAGAAACCAAATAAAGAATAATGTTAATTTAATATTTTTGATATCAATATTGAAAATGAAAAATATATCAATTGAAAATAATTTTCATTAGGAGCGTATTGTTGGCCCAGAGGCCTTCCACTATAGTTTTGATGATGATTAACTCATGTAGTTATGTGTACTAATAACCTTGTGATTTTAGTTTCAGATCATTAATTAAGATATTAGTTGGTGATTTGCTTTAACAAGATGGTTTGGAAGCTTTCACATGGTGATTCAAGAGCCCGAACATCAAGATCATATATAGCACTCATTGGAGTCAAGCTCGGTGGATCACATTTTGGATCGAGTCGGCTTGGAGACAGCGCTCTACAAGAAGACATCGGTACCATAGTTTTTAGTTTGTGTTTTAAATCCATGTATAAAGATTAGAATAGTGTGATAAGCTCAAATTCACAATACACACACGTTTTATGTTTTGGATATTGGTTTTCGGTTTTTCCGTTTTGGTTTAACCGATCTTGGTTTCATGAATAGATATTATATCAAAACAAGTTTACTTGGTTTATGTATATTAGATTCGTTCTGTATACATGCATGCTTCAACTACTTAGACAAACTTAGCTTGATATACCTATTCATGTGTTTTAGGTTTTGTGTTTTAACAAAACGTATTTTCGGAATTAATGTCAAAAACATGAATATATATATGTTTCATGTATATTGGATTATATCCATTTGCAACATGCTTCAAAGTGTTTAAATATCATGTTTTTGTATTTGGATGAGTTTTGGAAAAATCGGATTTTCATTTGGAAAATTCAAGTTTGGAAAAATACGGTTTTTGGTTTTTGGCAAAATTTGTAAGACACAAAAATGGTCCGTAATGTTTGAAATTTGTGTTGAAATTTTTAAAACAAGTTTATATTTCAATGTAAAATGATAAAACTATTTTTTTGTAATTTTAGAGATTTTTATGGGAATTTTTAGGATTAAAAATTACATGTTTTTCTGACCAGAACTGCTGCTGCCAGGCTAGGTCGGTCGACCGGACGGTTGACCGTACCAAGTAGCCGGTCGACCGTAGCAGTCGACCGACGTGCACGGATACGTGCACGCTGGCTTACCCATAAGCCGGTCGACCGCACGGTCGACTGACTGAGAGCAGGTTGCTCTCGGGTTGCACCCGGTCGACCGTACAGAGAGCCGTTGCTCTCTATATCTGGGTCCGATCGACCGCGCGGTCGACCGGTAGCTGCCAGCGGTCAAATGTGACTGTTAGCCAGTCGACCGACCGGTCGACCGGTAGTTCATTTTGGCAGAATCTGCTGCCAACGGCTAGTTTTAAAAATGGCTATAAATACCCCTTTGGAAAGAGGTTTTCTAAAAGATTTTTAGACGAATTTTCTGAGCTTTCTCTAGTGTTTTCACAGCAATCAAAAGAAGTTTTTGGGCTTTAATTGAACAATCTATTTGGTGCTTTTGCTAGGGTTTGAAAAATCAAAGAAAAGGGTTTTTGGGAAAAGTGTTTGATTAAACTTCTTCATCTTGGTTTCTAGTTTTTCCCAAGGATTTTCTTTGAGATTTTGATTTCCATTCCTTTGATTTTCTCCACACTGGAGCTACATCTATATCTCATTCTATAGGATCCTTGTGTGGGAAAGAAATTGTTTGTGGTTGTTTGTTAGACCACCAAGTTGTAAACCCCAAAATTTGCTTGGCTTTGTGCCTTTCCCTCATTGTGTTGAGGAGGTTGTGCAAGTGGGTTGCATCCTCAAGTTGTGAGGTGATCCTTGTGTTGCTTTGTGCTAATCCCTCAAGTTGTGAGGTGATTGTTTGTAGGCTTGGTGTTGTGCCTCAAGGAGGAGGTTGTGTTTGTAAAGAGAGGAGTTTGGTACTCCTTGTGATTGTATTGCCCCAAATCCTCGGTGGAGGATCCCTTTGTGGGAGTCCTGTGTGGACAAGCTAGTGGAGTTGAAATCCTTCTGGGTGAAGGCGGGGACGTAGAGCTGGGTGCTCGAATCTCGAAACAAATCTTGTTGTTTGCGCTTGATCCATTGACTCTTACTCTCTCTCTCTTTATATTGTGCCTTGCATCATTTTCATATTAATCATTCATACTTATAAGCTTGGCTTGTTTGTGTGTGCATCACTTGTTGGTTGCATTTAAGCATAATTGCAATTAGTTTTTAAATTCCGCATTTAGTTCACTAGATTAGCATTATCACCTATTCACCCCCTCTAGGAGATTTCAATTGGTATCAGAGCCTACGCTCCTGATATTTAGGTTTAACCACTTAGGAGTGAGATCTTGGTTTGCTAATCTTCATTTGCATTTTGCACACATATAGTTGCACTCATAGATAGCCCTACTATGTTTGATTTTTCTAGACATGATATTTGGAAGGCCAAGATGATTAGTCATTTGAAAACCTTAGGACATAAAGTTTATCAAGCCACTACTAAAGAATTCAACCCCAATGAATGCAAGCATAGAAAGGCCAATGCATTAGCCCTCAAAACACTTAGAGCATCTCTTAATGAAGATCTTTTACATGTGTTTGCTCATTATGATTCGGCTTTTGCAGTTTGGAGCATTTTGACTTCTCCCGAGCTTCCAAGGATTATTAACAAGATGAGAAGATCTAGGAGAGACATGTCCGACGAGCATTGCCTCATGGTCTAAGGGAAGAACTCCCTTGAGGTACAATCGGACACAACTAGATGATAGCTCTAGTTCCTATTGCTATGATTGTTTAGAAGCTCAAACCTTAAATATGAACTTGCTACTAAGTTTGAAATTTTTTTGAAAAACATGATCTTTTGAAAAAGAAGAATCTTGAACTAAAAGAAGAAATGAAGGATTTGTGTTCAAGTTTTTAATTGACTTTGCAAGAGAAGGAAGAGATTACTAGTGAACGTGACTCACTTAAATCTCAACTAGAACTTGCTCTAAAGGAAAATGAGATTTTGAAAAGCAAAAATGATTGTGATGATATTTTGAAGAACAATGAGGTTTTATCTTCAAAATTGGATTTTGTTTTAAAAGATAACCTTGCTTTGAAAAATGAAATTGATTTCATTACAAAAGAATTAGATTTAGTTTTAAATAAAAATAAATCTTTGCAAAATGATTTAGACTCTCATGTTTGCCATGCTAGTGTAGCTTCACCTAGCACATCTATTGCATGCTCCACTTTATCTTCTTGTATTGAAAAAGATATAAATGTTTTGAAGAAAAGTGTTGATTGTTTGGGCTCCACTTTGAGCCAATGTGCTTTGGATCATACACGCTTGGAATCCTTGGTTCGTAAGAAACAAGTTCCATCTTTGCATGCACACCCTCCACGGCATACACATGCTTCCCACAGTCACCACCATCACACATTGTATGCTCATGTGTACACTTGTACACATTGTGGTCGTAAGGGCCACCTTGCTAGATTTTGTTATGATCGTATTTATGATGAAAATTTAGCAACTAATTTTGTTTGGGTTAGGAAAAATACTAACCCCCGTGGACCCAAAAGAAAATGGGTACCAAAGACCACCCCTTTGATTTTTGATGTAGGAGTGGGCTCTCGCATAACGTGAGAGTGTTGGTGCCTTGAAGTGGATGCGTTCCGTGCTTAAAGGAAACATTTTGGATGCATCACTTTCAAGGGGAGTTTGGTGGAGAAGACCACCATTGGTTTGGAGAACTAGAGAGGTGCCTTCATCGGTTTTGGTACCAATCTCTAACTCACGTTTATATTTGCATGTTTTTCATGTCATTGATTTATAGCATGTCATGTTTTATTGTTCATTATGCCTATGCCATGTTTATTAGATTAGTGATATACATGTTTAGTTATTTGAGACACCCATGTTTAATATGGATCTATATCTATGTGTTCTCACCTTGTTTTTAACTAATATGTATGCCCTAGATCTAATGCATATGCATATACATAATGATCATATGGATGTTTATGATTTTTGTTTTTGATGCCTCATGTTTTGTTTAGTATGTTAAATGCCATGATTATTAGACCTTTGATATGCATGTATAGCCTTTTGAGTTCACCCATGTTTACTTTGACCCATATGTTGTGTTCTCACCCTTGTTTTACTATTGTGTTCATCATAGTTCTAATAGCATGTGGATTTACATAATGATCATCTTTATGATTATTATGTTGATTTATTTCTAGTTTTATGCCTCATGTTTTGGATATACGTTTAGATGTTTGTTTTCATTAAGATTAGGATTTATACTTGTACATATAGTGGGCCACAAATAAATCTTTATATATGTTTGTGCTTGAATGCTTATTTGTACCCATTAGATGTGTTAGTATAGTCTAGTTTTGATGATTCATGCATTTTAACTTATATTTCCATTTTGGATATGTTTTTATGATCATGTGTTTTGACTTCATGTATATGTCTATTTTGCCAAACTTTAAAATATACATGTATGCCCCTTGAGTCATTTGCTTTTCTTACAAATCTATATTATGGACTCAATTGTGTTTTGGGATATGTATGTATACTTCTTGTGTTGACAAAACATACATATGCCTTGAAGTATAAATTGTTTTAAATTAAAATTTAGTTTTCATGTCTTCATGATTAAAGGAATTCCACATGAGCTTAATTGAATATTTTCATGTTGATATGTATCACATAACACTGGTTCACTCACTTTATTAGTTTTCTCATGATTTTGTTTTCATGAGTATGATATATGCTTTATGGACTTTGAGTGTTTAGTGATCATGTGATTTACATGTGTTTCATGAAAAATAATTTTGTTTTTATACCTTGCTTGAAGGATTTCGTACTAGTTTAAAATTTTTTCCATTTAACTAGTTCGTATTCTTCACTATGGTAGAGATTTTCAAACATACTACATTTTCAAACCTAATTTTGAAAACCCTACCTTCTACGGGCGGTTGGATGGGAGATCATGCTCATGTATGCTTTATAGTGAAAATCATTTTAAACTTGAACATGATTGGGAGGATAGGTAATATGAGATATACATTTAATATTATTGTTTTTAATTGGTATCATTGAATTTTTTTTTTCAATTAGTATCTATATTGACATTTCTTGTATACTCATATATTTTTTATGTATGTTGCTTTCATTTCAAATAGTATCAATTTCGATTGGTATCTAACTTTTCATACATATATATGTTTTGTTTGTGCTTATTATATCCCTATATCTTGGAGCACAAATTTTGTTTATGCTAAAGCTTGAGTTTTTATGATTATCATGTTTCAATTGATTAGCTTTTCAATTGATATCTTAATACAAGCTTTTGCTTCGTTTTAGTTGGTATTTCATAAAGGGGGAGAAAACTCGTATTTCTTATTTCAATTGGTATTTTATTTACCATTTGTTTTGTATTCCACTCCCATACTTTATGATATAAAATGATTAAATCATGAATATTTATCTTATTTTGGTATCATATGTCTAAATGACAAATTCTTAATATTGGTATCAAGATGTTTATTTGAATATTTTCAATTGGTATCAAGATTTTATTTGTTTTCTCAAAATTGGTATCAATGCCTTTATTTAACTTTCAATTGGTATCTATTCTTAAATGTTCTACATTGACATATTTTAATTAATATCATATTTAATTGCACCCCTTATTGACATTATTTTTTTTTTTAAAAAAAAGGGGGAGAACATATTTTTGTTTTATTCAACCCCTTGTTGATGATTGACAAAAAGGGGGAGAATTATTTTGAGTTTATATGCATATTTTTATATGCATGTTTTGTTTATCTAGAAACATACTTTGTTTATTAGTTTGTTGTTTAATTGTTTGTTTAATTGGTATCAAGATTGTTTGTTTAATTGGTATCAAGAGCATTTTTCGTTTATTTGTTTTCAAGAGCTTTATGTAAAGAACATGTTTTTATTGTGGTATCAAAAGCTTTAATAGAGTTTACCTTTTAATTTGGTATCATTATTTGTTTTATGCATGTCTATGCATTTTCATGTTTAATTCTCATTGCATATTTATATGTTTATTGTGATGCATGAGTTAAGGGGGAGCTTCTTTGAAGCTTAACTTTAATCCATGCATATATAACTCCATGAGTTTTGTCATCATCAAAAAGGGGGAGATTGTTGGCCCAGAGGCCTTCCACTCTAGTTAAGATGATGATTAACTCATGTAGTTATGTGTACTAATAATCTTGTGATTTTAGTTTCAGATCATTAATCAAGATATTAGTTGGTGATTAGCTTCAACAAGATGGTTTGGAAGCTTTCACATGGTGATTCAAGAGCCCGAGCATCAAGATCATATATAGCACTCATTGGAGTCAAGCTCGGTGGATCACATTTTGGATCGAGTCGGCTTGGAGATGGCGCTCTACAAGAAGACATCGGTACCATAGTTTTTAGTTTGTGTTTTAGATCCATGTGTAAAGATTAGAATAGTGTGATAAGCTCAAGTTCACAATACACACACGTTTTATGTTTTGGATATTAGTTTTCGGTTTTTCCGTTTTGGTTTAACTGATTTTGGCTTCATGAATAGATATTATATCAAAACAAGTTTACTTGATTTATGTATATTAGATTCGTTATTTATACATGCATGCTTCAACTACTTAGACAAACTTAGCTTGATATACCTATTCATGTGTTTTAGGTTTTGTGTTTTAACAAAACGTATTTTCGGAATTAATGTCAAAAACATGAATATATATATGTTTCTTGTATATTGGATTATATCCATTTGCAACATGCTTCAAAGTATTTAAATATCATGTTTTTGTATTTGGATGAGTTTTGGAAAAATCGGATTTTCATTTGGAAAATTCAAGTTTGGAAAAATACGGTTTTTGGTTTTCGGCAAAATTTGTAAGGCACAAAAATGGTCCGTAATGTTTGAAATTTGTATTGAAATTTTTAACACAAGTTTATATTTCAATGTAAAATGATAAAACTATTTTTTTGTAATTTTAGAGATTTTTATGGGAATTTTTAGGATTAAAAATTACATGTTTTTCTGACCAGAACTGCTGCTGCCAGGCTAGGTCAGTCGACCGGACGGTCGACCGTACCAAGTAGCCGGTCGACCGTAGCGGTCGACCGACGTGCACGGATACGTGCACGCTGGCTTACCCATAAGCCGGTCGACCCGCACGGTCGACCGACTGAGAGCAGGTTGCTCTCGGGTTGCACCTGGTTGACCGAGCGATAATCGTACAGAGAGCCGTTGCTCTCTTTATCTGGGTCCGGTCGACCGCGCGGTCGACCGGTAGCTGCCAGTGGTCAAATGTGACCGTTGGCCGGTCGACCGATAATTCATTTTTGGCAGAATCTGCTGCCAACGGCTAGTTTTAAAAATGGGCTATAAATACCCCTTTGGAAAGAGGTTTTCTAAAAGAATTTTTGGACGAATTTTCTGAGCTTTCTTTAATGTTTTCACAGCAATCAAAAGAAGTTTTTGGGCTTTAATTGAACAATCTATTTGGTGTTTTTGTTAGGGTTTGAAAAATCAAAGAAAAGGGTTTTTGGGAAAAGTGTTTGATTAAACTTCTTCATCTTGGTTTCTAGTTTTGCCAAGGATTTTCTTTGAGATTTTGATTTCCATTCCTTTGATTTTCTCCACACTAGAGCTACATCTACTATCTCATTCTATAGGATCCTTGTGTGGGAAAGAAATTGTTTGTGGTTGTTTGTTAGACCACCAAGTTGTAAACCCCAAAATTTGCTTGGCTTTGTGCCTTTCCCTCATTGTGTTGAGGAGGTGTGCAAGTGGGTTGTATCCCTCAAGTTGTGAGGTGATCCTTGTGTTGCTTTGTGCTAATCCCTCATGTTGTGAGGTGATTGTTTGTTGGCTTGGTGTTGTGCCTCAAGGAGGAGGTTGTGTTTGTAAAGAGAAAAGTTGGGTACTCCTTGTGATTGTATTGTCCCAAATCCTCGGTGGAGGTTCCCTTTGTGGGAGCCCTGTGTGGACAAGCTAGTGGAGTTGAAATCCTTCTAGGTAAAGGCGGGGACGTAGAGCTGGGTGCTCAAACCTCGAAACAAATCTTGTTGTTTGCGCTTGATCCATTGACTCTTACTCTCTCTATTTATATTGTGCCTTGCATCATTTTCATATTAATCATTCATACTTATATGCTTGGCTTGTTTGTGTGTGCATCACTTGTTGGTTGCATTTAAGCATAATTGCAATTAGTTTTTAAATTCCACATTTAGTTCACTAGATTAGCATTATCACCTATTCACCCCTCCTCTAGGTGATTTCACGTATGATACCAAATAAAAAATCAATATTATTTTTCAATTATTTTCTATTATAAAGTGTGAGAGTAAAAATAAATACCAATTGTAAACAAAATCGATTAAAAGGTAAAACATGAATTTTCTCCCCCTTTATGAAATACCAATGAAAACGATGCATAAGCTTGTATAGGATACCAATTTAAAATTGTTGTCATTAAGGATAAAATCAAGCTTAGCATAACATGGTTTGTGCTTTAAAATATAATGATATAATAAGCACAATCAAAACACATATATATGTATGAAAAGTTAAATACCCATCAAAATTGATACTATTTGAAGTTGCATACATATATAGAAATAAATATGAGTATACAAAATAAATGTCAATTGTGATACTAATTGAAAACTCAATAATGAACAAGTGTATAACTCATACTCCCAACCACCCATTCATGCACATGTTTAAATAGATTTTTAATATGAGCATACAAGACATGGTCGCCCAACCAACCGCCCTTTGAAGGAAGGGGTTTTCAAAAATAAGTTTGAAAATAGTTTAGCATAATTGAAAACTCTTCCAAAATGAAGAATATGAACTAGTTTTATGAAAAATTTGTAAACTAGTACGAAATCCTTCAAGTAAGAAATAAAACAAGAATATATTCCATAAGATCATCAAACACTCAAATGTCTATAAGCACATATAGTCTCATGAAAACAAATCATGAGTAAACAAGAATGATGTGAGTGAATAAGTATAATGTGAAAGACAAAATCATAGAAATAGGCTATAAGCTCAACGTGAAATTTCTTTATAAGAAAAACATGAAAATCATTAAAATTTAATTTTCAACAAAATAATACAACTTTAAGGCATATGTATGATTTGTACAAACTAGAGTATACATATATATTCAAACATAAACGAGTCCACAAGGTATATGCATGAAGGCAAGTGACTCAAGGATGTATATGTATAAC
The DNA here is from genome assembly GCA_038442645.1 of Agave tequilana. Classification (NCBI taxonomy): domain Eukaryota; kingdom Viridiplantae; phylum Streptophyta; class Magnoliopsida; order Asparagales; family Asparagaceae; genus Agave; species Agave tequilana. The sequence goes on from JAVJIF010030223.1 coordinate 336,927, forward strand.
TATTAGTTTAGACAAAATAGACATATACATAAAGTTTAAAAAAAAACATGAAAAACATGTACAATATAGGAATACAAGTCAAAATGCATGAATCATCAAAACTAGGCTATACTCGTACATCTAATGGGTACAAATGAGCGTTTAGGCATAAACATATAATAATCTATTTGTGGATCACTTGTTGTACAAGTATATACTCAAGTTTTAATGAAAACTAACATCTAAACATGTAATTAAAACATGAAGCATAAAAATCATAAACAAAACTCTAAGTGATCATTATGTAAATGCACATGTCTTAGATCTATGATATACATGATAGCTAAACCAATGTGAGAACACAAAAGTATGGTTCTATATAAACATGGGTGTATCTCAAATACTATACATGTATATCACTAATCTAAATATCATGGTTTTTAACATAATAATCATAAACATGACGTGCTAAAAATCAATGACATGAAAAGCATGTAAACTAAATGAAGAGTAAGAGACCGTTACTAAAACCATAAGGGCACATCTCTATGTCTCCAAATCAAGGTGGTCCTCCCACCAAACTCCTCTTGAAAGTGATGCATCCAAAATAGTCATCTTTAGGCTCGGAACGCATCCACCTCAAGGCACCATCACTCTCACGTCAAGTGAGAGCCCACACCTACATCAAATAAAATTGGAGTGGTCTTTGGACCCATACTCTTTAGGGTCCATGGGGTTAGTTCCTTTCCTAACCCAAATAAACTTATTTGCTAAATTTATATATCATGTATCCTATCATAACAAAACTTAGCAAGGTGGCCCTTACGTCCACAATGTATACATGTGTACACATGAGCATACAAAGTGTCATGAGTGTGAACGTAAGGAGCATGTGTATGCCATGGTTTGTGTAAATGCATAGGAGGAACATGTTTCTTTCGAAACATAGATTCCAAATGTGTGTGGTTCATAGCACATTGGCTCAAAGTGGAGCCCAAACAATCAACACTCTTCCTTAAAACATTTATATGATTTTTAATTATAGAAGAAGAGGTCATGCAATAGATACACTAGGTGGTGAAGCTATACTAGCATGGCAAACATGTGTATCAATATCAATTTTCAAAGATTTATTTTTATTTAATAAACTTCTAAATCTTTTGAAATCAAATCAATTTTGTTTTTCAAAGAATTATTTTCTTTTACAACAAAATCAAGTTTTGAAGTTAAGATCTCATTTTTCTTCAAAACATTTTCACAATCATTTTTATTTTTCAAAATTTTGTTTTCATTTAGGGCAAGATCAAGTTGGGATTTAAGTGAGTCACGTTCACTTGAAATCTCATCCCTCTCTTGCAAAACAACATCAATCTTAGAAGACAAGTTTTTGTTTTCTTCTTTTAAAGCAAAACTTTTCTTTTTTAAAAGATTATATTTTTTAAGCAATTTTTCACATACAATAGATAGTTCTTCATTTAATGCATTGGTATCAATTTGGTCATTACTTGAAGAACTAGCACATCATGTAGTTGAGATTCCGAATATACCTCAAGGGAGTCATTCTCTTGAACCATGTAGCAATGTTGCTTGAATTCTCCACTAGATTCATCCTCGACAATGGTTGGCGTTTAAAGCTTGGAGGAGGTCAAAGTGTTCCACACTGCAAAAGCGGAATCACAATAAGAAACAATAGAAAGATATCCTTTACTAAGAGATGCTCTAAGTGCCTTTAGGGCTTGTGCATTGGCCTCTATATGCATGCTATTACTAAGGTAGGATTCCTTGGTAATGGCAAGGTAAACTTTATAACCTATGGCTTTTAAATGCCAACCCATCCTAACCTTCCATGTATCAATTTTAGAGATATCAAACATGGGAGGGCTATCTATGAGTGCAAACTATATATGTGCAAATGCAAAACTAGATTAGCAAACCAAGATCACAGCCCTAGGTGGTTAAACCTAATATCAGAAGCGTAGGCTCTGATACCAATTGAAAGTACACCTAGAGGGGGGCGAATAGGTGTAAGGCTAATCTATGACAAATAATGAAAAAATTAAAAACTAATTGTAACACACTTAGTATAACCAAAGAGTGTAGTCGAATTCCCAGTGAAGGGCTTTGGACTAACTCCTCTTGATTCCTCTGAATAAGAGTTGAGGTGCTATATGAAGCTCTCTTGGTTAAACACAAGTATGGCACACAATCAAACCAAGCATATATATGGTATAAACAATATGATGCAATACACAATGTAAGAGAGAGAGAGCTAGAGAAAGTGGATCAAACGCAAACACCGAGATATGTTTCGAGCTTCGAGCACACAGCACTACATCCCCGCCTTCACACAGAAGGATTTCAACTAACTCGTCCACACAGGACTTCCCACACAGGGCAGCTCCACTGGGGATTTGGGCAAATACAACTTGGGAGTACACAATTCCTCTCTCCAACAAATACAACCTCTACACTTAGAGGCAAGACACAAAGCCAAATAACTATCAACCTCATACTTGAGGGATAAGGCACTTAGCCACACAATAATCACCTCACACTTGAGGGATTCCAACACAACCTCCACTATCACCTCTTACTAGAGGGATACCAATACAATCACCTTTCACTAGAGGGATATCACAAATAAAGGGGGGTTTACAACTTGGTTGTCTCTTTCAACCATAAACCAATTTTCTCTCTAAAAAAAGATCCTATAGATAGGATAGAATGATAAGCTCAAGTGTGAGAAATCAAGGTATTTGGAAATCAAAATACAAAGAAAAATACTTGGGAAATCAATTAGAATTTGATAGAAATGAAGAACAAAACAAATATCCCAAATCTCTATTTTTCTTTGATTTTTTCAACCCTTGAAAACAAATACAGATGAATCTTTTTGGCTTAAAAACTCTTTTGAAAACTTGTATTAAAACACTTGAGAAGATGAAAATTTTAGCTCTTGAAATTCTTGTTGAAAACAAACTCAAATATGGGGTATATATAGCCCCATATGAAATCTTCCCGTTGGCAGTAGGCAAGGGCATTTTTGCCCTCCGGTCGACCGGCCGGTCGACCGGCCAACGGTCATATTTTTGACTGTTGACCCCTTCAGTCGACGGGCCCGGTCGACCGAGACTGGTTACAGAGAGCAGAGCTCTCTACCGGTCGACCGACCTGGTCGACCGGGGCCATTTCCAGAGACCAGAGCTCTCTGGACGGTCGACCGTCCCGGTCGACCGGCCACCAGCCCAATGCTGGCATGCATGCTTGTGCACGTCGGTCGACCGACTACTGCAACGTTCGACCGGTCCAGTTGACCGGGAGTAAGCCAGTCCAGTCATTTTGGGACTTAAAAACTTGAGTTTTTATCTTTAATTAAATCCCATAAAAACACATAAATTACACAAAAATCAGTTCCTATTATATCTTTGAAATACAAATATGTATGAAAAAAATTCAACATATATTTCAAACTATTTGAACCATTTTTGTGAGAAAGGAAATTTGCCTTAAACTAAAAACTATTTTTTTCAAAACTTGAATTTTTCAAATGAAAAACCGTTTTCTCCAAACTCATGTAAATTCAAAAACATGATATTTAAACAACTTTGAAGCATATTGTATATGGATAGAATCCAATATACATGTAAATAATTATATCTATGTTTTTGATATTAAATCTAAAAATAAGTTTTGTTTAAATACAAAACTCCAAATGCATGAATTAGATTATCAAAATAAGTTTTTCTAAGTAGATGAAGCATAGATGTATATAGATCAAATCTAATATACATTAAACCATGTAAACTTTTTTTTATTCTATCTATTCATGAAAATTAAGATCGGTTAAACCGAAAAGCAAAACATGAAACTTGTGTGTGTATTGTGAACTTGAGCATATCAATACTATCTACCTTTAATACAAGATCTAAATAATCTTAAACAAAACAAACCGAAATCTTCTTGTAGAACGCCGTCTCCAAGTTGACTCGATCCAAACGTAATTCACTGAGCTTGACTCCATCCGAGTGCTAGATGTGAACTTGACGCTCGAGCTCTTGAATCACCATGTGAAAGCTCCAAAACTCCTTTGGTAAAGCTAATCACCTACTAATATGTTGATAAAATATCTGAGACTAAATATCATAAGATTATTAGTAAACTATAATTACATGAGTTAATTACCATCAAAACTAGAGTGAAGGGCCTCTGGGCCAACACACTTGATATCTGACATTGATACTTGATACTGATACCTGAGACCTGATATCTGACACCTGACAATTGACATATGCTATCATTTGGTACTGATACACTTGACTTGATATTGTGACATCTGACTAGATTCTATTACACCTGACACCATTATTACATTGCCCATTCATGATTATCACTTTTAAGGGTACTTAACATGATTATTATAATGCGATCATCAGGTACTCCTGAACTCCTGAACTCGTGTGTTCTTGAACCCCTGAAGTAGGGAGACTCCTGATATTATACTCTTACTGATCCCCGTAGTTGGTTAACCATGGATATTGAATTACTGTGAACACACAGTGAACATTATCACTGAAAAATCTGTAATAATTTAACAATGTACACCGGGATGGGAAAACTGATGGGTATTGATATAGCTTCCATGTTTATGGTGGCCATACAAATATTATACAACTACTACCTAGGATTTTACCTGGAGGCCACAAGGTGTTTTCGTGGGGTATACTAGCACCCCTACCCTCTTGATCTCCTGCCGGATATGCCATGGCTCCGAGGCCTATTCCTATAAGAGTGGTGACATTCTATTCCTGTCTGGGCGTACAATAAGTCCTGGTACCTATCGGTACATTTCAGCTCAGACCGAATACTCCTTGATCATTATTTCGGGCATGTACAGGACCCATTCTAAATATGGTTCATCGATCCCCATCAGTTTTCAGTAACTTACTCTCCGGTCTGTATGCGGAGGTATGCAGAATGGGATGTATACCGATGTATACAAATCTGATGAGTCATAATAATATAATAATAACATGCTACTGATATCTGATAGTGTCATACTTGATTTATACTTGTGAGACCTGTGACACAATACATTATCCTGCTCGCCACTTATATATGATGTCTGTGCTACTGTGTTGAATCCCTTGACTTGCTTGTTTCTGGGTTTTCATACTGTTTCTGTATTCTGTTATTGTGAAGTAAACTCGGGTTATATAATCTTAACCTATGGTGACTTGAGGTATATGGTATATATATAAGGGCTTCCTTGTTTGGATTATTCCCCCGTCGTATCAATCTCATGGATCCAAAGTCTAATCTTATATAATTGGTTTTGTCCACCATTGTATTTAACGTATTACTTGATGTTTTATTTCATGTTTGTATATGCCGATGCTCACGACACAGTTTTTGATACATGTTTTCTCTACTCGAGATTGTCGTTTCTCATGTGTTAACTTGATTTTTAGTTCACTGATTTCATTGTTTCTCTTCATGTTTCTAGTTATTTCCTGTACTTGTATGTCTAAACCATATCACTTGATCTTGTACATGTGTGACTGCTTGAGCATGCCAACTGGCTTTTTCTTACACACTCGCTGTGTTAATTTCTGACAGCCCTAAACTTGCATGTTCAGATCTGGAAGCTTTGACTGATGTGGACCCTTCAGTTCAGGACCAGGCCTTCCTCGAGGAGCAAGTAGATCAGCTGTAGTTTCCTTTCGTCTTGCCCTGCTCGCTAGATTCTCTCTTTCAGCTCATGAGTTCTTGTCTTTTATACCTTGTAGCCTACTTTTGTGTTCCCTTATGATGTAATAATTATGTAATATTATGTCACAGTCGGTGATGACTGAGTGCTTGTACTTTTGTGTTAGAAAGTATATTACTACTGTGATTCCGCACTCTGATTCTTGCATGTACTGATACTTAGTGTAATATGTAAAGGTATTTTCACCCTGCGTATATACGTCACAGTAACATCTCCGTACCTACAGGATCGGGGCATTACAGGGTGGTATCGAAGCTTAGACTCTCACATCTTAAGTATAGTAGGCTCTCACATGTTAAGTACAACCAGTCAGCAGACTAATGGTATATTAATTTGTAATTGGAGAGCATGAGTCTTGAATATACATTCCAATCGTAAGTGCGATGTTATCTATTCCTTCCTCGTAATCTATTTCTTGGATCCTGAAACCCTTCTTTCTTTTTTTACTTCTAGCTTCTTCCTGTTATCCCTTCATCCAACTCAGATATGGAAAGACAGGAAACACGTAATGGTCCTGGTAATTCTCGTGACAGTTCTAACGGAGAGAGTGACAACATGATGAGGGTAATTCAATGCATGATGGAGAGTCAACATCAGAGACAGAGCTCCTACGGCAAGGGTTATTGACAACACCTAGAGAGCAGAGGCCTAGTAATGTGTCCGATTTTAGAAGACTGCAATCAGCTACCTTTTCGGGTACTGAGAAGCCGTTGGATGTTGAACAGTGGCTGATTAACATTACAGAGCTTTTGAAGGCAGCCCGGCTCCTTGATGGGAACCAAGTGAAAGTGGCTAAGATATAGCTGAAGGATGTGGCCAGAACCTGGTAGTTGGTGGAAGAAGCAAAAGTGGAGAAACCCATTACTTAGGACCAGTTCTCGAAGGGTTTCTATGAGAGATTTTTCCCCGCGATAGCTCAGAAAGAGATGGAAGCACAGTTCATTAGGTTACAACAGTTGAACCGATCTGTGGATGAGTACACTGCCGAATTTCTAAGACTCAGTCGATTTGCACCCTATGTGGTGACCGATGAGGAGACATCCAGATGATGAGGCACCCTACAGGCCAGCAGGCTTCAACACGGGTTGAAGATGGACATCTAGATGTTTCCTATCCCTCAGCAGCTGAAGTTGTACTCTCAGGTTCTCTCTATTGCCCGTGAAGTAGAATAGGGACTAGAGAAGAAAGACAAGAACCAGATGCAGAACAAGCCAATGAAGAGACCCTTTTAGTTGATGAACGAAGAAGACCCAGCCAGACCAGCAATGGCCCGATAGTTAGGAGACCATTCTGACCTCCTCCTCAGCAGATGATATGCGGATATTGCCTGAAGCCCAGACACATCCAAAGCATTTGTCGAAGGGCGAACAGGATGTGTTTAGCATGTGGATTTGGAAATCATTCAATAAGTAATTGTCCAAGAAGACATGGAATACTCCCCCAGCACCTCTAGCACTTCCAGAACCACCACTGGGAAGGACCCCGAGCACATTGGCAGAAGAGCTCCACTCCTTCCCAGCAACAAGAGGCAAGAGCTGTGCCGACCGTGGGAGAGGCCAAGCTTACAATTTATCAGCAGAAGAAGCGGAGGCGTCAGATGTGATAGTGGAAGGACAAGGAGCTCAGTACCCAAAACAGGAGCCCTGAGGATGTCACTGTGACTGCTATCCCCGACCTTTTTGCATCCAGAGTTGGTAATCTTCCTTACCCATCTCACTTTATTATATTATCATCGTTGACCCTAGTCTCTTCCGTGTTCATCTCCTTCCTTATAGAAATTTTGAGGATGAAATTTCGGTTCGGTGGGTCGATTGTAACACCCCGTTCCTGGGACACGTACCCAGATACGTGTCCTGATTTTTTGATCATATTTTTGATTTTCTTCCCGTGTTTATTTTTGGTTTTTGATTATTTATATTAATTGGTATCGGATCTGGATTCTCAGACTTAAAGCCAGCCCTGGTCTGGACTAGGGAACCAATATTAGCATACTGCCTAATTTAGCTTTTCTGATAATCCGATTTGATCAATTTTAGTTTCAAATACTGTTTTCAATATTTTAGACAATTCATGATTTTCTGAAAATTTTCAAAATCATTCTGCAAAAATCTTCAAAACCGGTGTCGTTCGGTATCGTTGATTGATTTCAAAATTTTTTAGTTTTCGAACAGAGTTGAATTTCTAGAAACAGTTTTACATTACTTCTTAGAATCTCATTTTCTATCTAAATATATTTTTGGAGATTTTTCTTAATTTATCAAAATTCGACCGGTTTTGGTGTCAACCGGTATCACCAGTGGATTCCAATATTTTTAATTTGAAAATCAGATTGAATTTCTTAGATCTAATTTCAACATATATCTTAAAACAATATTTTCTATTTTTGAGAATTTTTGGGAACATTTCTGAAACAGTCAATTTTTAACCGATTTAAATAATAATAATATTTACCAATTATTTTCCTTTGTTACTTTTCCTTCGCATCTCCTTTACTTAATTCTCTTATTTTATTCTACTAATTTACTATTTAATAATATATTTTAATTATTCATTTTATCATTCCTTTCCTTTTTCTTTTCCTTTTTCTTCTTTTCTTTCTTTTCTTTTTCTTTTCTTGTTCCTTCTCTTTCTTTCTTTCTTTCTTTTGTCCCGCCTGATCCCCATCTCTCCCACTCCCTGCCAATGAACGACAGTAGTAGCCAGCAACTCCTCTCCCCCTCTATTCCACAGTACATCCCTCCCTCTCCTTTACCTTCTTTTCTCTTTTCTTTCTTTCTTTCTTTATTCCCATTCTCTCCATCTCCCACTCTCTCCCACTCTTCCACCAACTCCCATCTTCTTTCTCCCTCTCCCCCAGCTCCGACTGTTGTCCTCTGCCTGGCCAGACCCGCTAGCCAACCTAGGCACCCCCAAGTCCCCCTCTCCTCTTTTCCACCTCCGTCCTCTTCAATTAATATCTCCCCTTCTCCAATTTCCCCAAAACCAATCACCACCACTTTCATTTTCTTCTTCAAAATCAACCATCAATTTCACCTTTAACTCCTCTACTTCCATCACCTAACCCCCATCTCCACCTCCTCCTCTAACTTGCCAACACCATCACCTCTCCACCATCACAACCACCAGCAACATCCAAAACCACAACAATAACGTCAACAACCACAACCACAACATCAACCCCTCCACCCTTCCCGCTCCCCAGGCTCCGGCCGCGTGCCCTCCCTCCGTTGGCTCCACCGTCTCTCTAGCCATCGATGGCGGCCACCAACCATTGGCCATCATCCCTCTCCCTCCTTCTCTTCCCTTCTCTTCTCCTTTCTTTCTTTCTTTCTTTCTTTGTTTTTCTTTTCCCCTCTTTTTCTTTCCTTTTCTGTCCTTCCAGCACACTATCTCTTTCTCTCTCTCCCCCCTCTAATTCTCTTTATCCTCTATCTCATTCTCTCTCTATCTCTTTCTCTCTCCTCTTCCCGTGCGTGCATGCATGTGGCTTTGATCTATACTAGTGAGACATGTGACATAATACATTATCCTACTCTCCACTTACATATGATATCTGTGCAACTGTGTTGAATCCCTTGACTTGCTTATTTCTGGGTTTTCATATCATTTCCTTATTTTGTTATTATGAAGTCAACTCAGGTTATATAATCTCAGCCTATGGTGACTTGAAGTATATGATATATATATGATGATTTTCTTGTTTGGATTATTCCCTTGACGTATCAATCTCATGATCCAAAGTCTAAGCTTATATAATTGGTTTTGTCCACTCTTGTATTTAACACATTACTTGGTGTTTTATTTCATGCTTGTATATGCCTATGCTCATGACACAGTTTTTGATACATGTTTTCTCTACTCGAGATTGTTGTTTTCATGTGTTAACTTGATTCCTAGTTCTCCACTGATTTCATGGTTTCTTTTCATGTTTATGGACATTGTTGCACCTGTACGCCTGAACCACATCACTTGATCATATACACGTGTGACTGCCTAATAACGCCAACTGGCTTTATCTTTCGTACTTATTGGGTTGCTTTTTGGCAACCCAGGACTTGCATGTTTAGATCCAGAATCTTGGACCGAGGTGGGCCCTTCAGCTGAGGACCAGGTCTTCCTCGAGGAGCAAGTGGATCAGCTGTAGTTTCCTCCCGTCTTTCCTTGCTCACGAGATTCTCTCTTTCAGCTCATGAGTTCTTGTCTTTTGTACCTTGTATAGCCTACTTTTGCGCTCCTTGGTAATGTAATAATTATGTAATATTATGTCACAGTCGGTGATAACTGAGTACTTGTACTTTTGTGTTGGATTATATATTACTACTGTGCTTTCGCACTCTGATTCTTTCCTGTACTGATGCTTAGCGTATATATGTGAGGGTATTTTCGCCCTTGATTGCACACATTTATTGCATTATTCTTTATTACATATTCACATTAATCATGTAATAATTCTATTAAATTCCTTGTCTTAAATGTCTATTTTGCAGAAGATAATCATGGGGAGAAAGAGGATAAAATCAAATAAATATCAGTTAACTAGATCTATTTAGTTAGAGGAGGATGATCCCAAATCCAGTTGGTTAAATTCAGTTTTTGGTGAATCAAGTGGTTAAAACTAAAGATCAACCGAGGATAACGTCAAATACAGAGTTCAAATCCAAAGGGATAAACGGATAGAGAGAAGATCAACGGATGAGATGAAGCAATTTTGACTCAGATTCTGGCTGAATATATTTTAGTATTTGAATCATAACTTTCATTACCAGAATTCAAATCTAATGATTCAAGATGATCCAGAAAGAGGACTTAAAGGGCTACAACTCTTAAGTTTATCATTATTTCTAATTCTGTTATTTGATAAGTTATATTTAGCAATAAATACGCAAATAAGCTGCAGACCAGAATTGAATATCCACATCAAATCAAGTTTGGAGATAAGGAGAGGATTCAAATTCAGAAATGACCAGCTTTCCTTATCTTCATACTCCTCTACCTTCTGCATTTCTCCTATAAATACTTGCAATCTCAAAGGCAAAAAAAAAAAAAACGACCAAGCAGAGAGCAAAACTTAGGCTAAATTTTGTAACTTAAGTTTTTAGTTTTCTTTTATGTAATTTTTATTTTATTTATGTAACTGAGAGGAGAGGAGACTTTCATGGAGCAATGAGAGTAAGCTTGTACTGAAGATGACACCTATGTAAGTGATCTTTTCTTCCATTGTTATTTGAATTGAATCGAGGTTTCCTTTTCTTTTCTGTTCTTGTTTTTATTCGCTTCCCTCTTCTGTGTCTGTGGATCCAAATGAAACCGATAGCCTCGAAGTTGCCTTGTCCTTGCAAGTGCCGTTGATGGATTACGGTGATGGATATCCATTTCTATTGTAGTATAGCTCGCCCCTTCATTTTATAGTCTAAATCGAGAATGCGGAAGATCTCATCTGCCATGCTTCGCTCGCCTTCGAGTAAAGGTACATCGTCGATTGATTGGTCGCTAATGTTGCATATTTAATATCATATTTCCATACTTATTATAGAATAAAAGCCTGCATTGTTCTAATTAATTGTTTGATTTATTTGCAGGCCCAATCTTTAAGGAGTTGAAGAGAAATGAGCCCAAAGCCCACCAAAATTCTGAATTAAATCAGAATTAATTCGCACTCACTAAATCAGGGCAAAATCAAGAGGTTGAAACCGGTTGAGAAGAATCCTCTCAGGATCGATCGGTTAAAGCCAAGAATCTAAGGCTATTTCGTCAGAATCCAGGACTCCAACGAAGAAACCACTTAAAGATAAATACAGAAGAAACTCCCGGAGAGACCCACCAACAGGGTGTGGCCATCTGGCCACACCCTGGCCGCGGAAACGCGGCCCAAGCCGCGGAAACGCGGCTTTGTTGGGGAGTTAGGGGGAGCGTTTGCTCCCCCGATCTCCCCGGGATCCTGATTACTGGGTATTTGCCCTATAAAAGGCCATGCTTTGTGCTGAAAAGGGATCCCAATGCAGAGTTAGGTTTTAGACTAGTTTTTCCATTTTATAGTTTAGTTTTTACTTTTATGTAACTTGTATGTAGCTTAGGGTAGAAGAAGATTCATGTAAGTAAGAGAGAGAGGCATATGTTGAGAGTGACACCGATGTACCCTCCTCCTTTCTTTCATTGTCTCAAGCAATAAAGGTAAACTTTTATTTATGTTTGTTTCTTTACTTTCCTTTTCTTTTGTTTTGCTTTCCTCTTCCTCTTTCTACTTTACCTTGGCTGTGTTTGTTGAGTTTACAAGTGAAATCCAAAGCAAGTATAACTAAGCTACGTGAGAGCCAGCGATAGTTCATGAAGACGTTCTCCTCTTCCAAGATCCGCATCACTTCGTTCTTGCTAGGCTTGACGATATAATGTGCACGGGGACTGAGCTCGAGCTTATGATCTATGCATTGAACGCCTCCGAAGCAAAGGTAGAACTTGCACAGGTTTCCAAGTAAGTCATCACCAAACTAGGTAAGTAATTCTTAACTTTCTTTCTTTTCTTTTATCGCTATAGTATAGATCGCCAACACGATTTCTTTCACCACTTCTTCCCAATGGTTTTCATTCTTTTTTCCAAATCATTTGTACATAGACGCTTTCGCCGTTTTCTGATTTTTTCACCTTCTTCATCTTTCATTTTCTTCTAACATAACATAATTCTTTTTTCCATTTTCTTAACTTAAAAACAGAGAAGAACTATCGTTTTGTTTTCTTAACGATTTCAATAAAGAACCGTAAAGTTTCCATCGCAAACCCTCCTTGTGGATCACGACCCGCATAGCCACTTGCTATAGCGGAAGAATTGAGCACTTGCACATCTCCTTTCTTAAGTTCTATAATCTCGTATTTTGTGTGCAGGTTTGGCCTCATTCAAATTTTGGCGCCGTTGCCGGGGAGGGTAACATGTTTTTTTATTGAAATCTGAATTTTTTTTGAAAACTTTTTTAGAACTAAACGAATTCTCTTCTCTGTTGCAGGTTACAGGGCAATCAAAGCAGAAAATTAATATTGCGGTGACATACAAGTGGCCTTGGGCCTCTGCTCTAGAAAGCAGAGACCGAGGGCCCTCTGAATTGCTGCGTTTCCACGACAAAAGCCGCGGAACAGCTTTTTGCAGGGCTGCTTAGTTTGCAAATTCTAGTTTGCTGCAATTATTTATTTCTTATATGCCATCACAAAAGCCTGCTAATAATCAACAGTAAAACATTTGCTGCAAAAGTTTAAAATTGATTAGACGTTTGCATTTTAGGCACGTGTCTTTTCAATTCATTTATATTTACTGTTGAAGAGTGCTGGAGCAAGGTACGTCTGCATTGCATGTAGCATAGGACTCACTTCTTGGTTGATTTATATCGCTTTGAGTGAATCTTACATATCTTGTACACTTGCACAAATTGATCTTAAGGGCACTAACCCATTAACAAGATAAGGTGGGGATTTAATCACCCTTCCTTAGCCCAAAAATCACATTTCAAGCACTCACTAACCCAAGCCTAACTAAAATTGAGTAGACGTTGGCCCTAGGGACATCTCGGACTCAATTAGGAGATTATCCTAAGGGGGAAAAATGTTGCAATCTAACTCCTGCAAAATCAGTGTCTAGGAAAGGGATTGAGGGCTGAAAGCCCGAAGGTTGGTGGTTATTTAATTAAGGAATGTCTTTGACGGAAAACCTCCCACCAACCTTGCCCTGAGCTGGCTGATTAGCTTGTGGTTAAAGTCTACATTAGACCTCCCGTGGACAGTCTAACCAGTTAGGAGTCATCTAGGTCCTAAGTCTACCCTAACTTAGGCTAGAATTTTTTCTTTTTTGTTTGTTTATTTGTTTGTTTTTCTTTGTTTGTATTCTATTGTGTGATATGGACTACAATAATAATTTTTTCAACTACAATAATAATCCATATTACACACCGACTTCATTTTCGGATATTACCAACCCGGCATATCATAACTTTGACCAACCTAGTGTGCCGGATTGGTTTTATCCGAATCAATATGACCCATACCCCCCATCTAATAACTATAATTTCCATAATGATTTCAACTCTTCACCGAGTCAGTGGGGATTCACCTCCCCCGAGCATAATTTCTAACCACCTTGCTCTCCTTCTCCACCCAGTCCACATTATGTTCAAGATTCATACTCAGTTCCACCCGTCCAAAATAGGAAACCATCAATTATGGAAATGAGTATGCGTGAGTCCAAACACAAATCCCAAAATCTGATGGACTCACAATTTCACTACCACTTCCAAGACAATTCTTCATCTTTTCATCAAAACAATGAACCTATCAACTATGAAAAGATGCTTGAAGCCATGACTCAGGCTCAAAACGCTCGTAATAGTGACATAGATATGATGGTCGAATCTCTACGTTCTCACCGTTAGACCAGTTCTGATGTCACTACCAATTCTGTTGGAGCCGAAGAGTCAGGTTGTTTTGGAAATCATGATTCCATTTCAGAACAACCATGTGAACTTACCCAAACTCCAAATGATATTGATAGTTTGGCTAATTTTCCTTTTTCTGAAATAGAACTTGAAAATGATTATGATCCTGAACCCCAACTTAGTGATTCAATTCTATTTCCTGATTCAATTATGACTCCGGTATCTTCACCTGACTTCAATCTTTTCCCGGAGTCAACATTGGATCCTGTACCAATTCATAAAGAAATTGAATTACCTATCTTTGAGGATCATGTTGAACTTGACCAACTATACACTTTTAAAGATCTTATTGACAAATTGGCAAGTTCTCAATTTTTTGATATTGAACTCAATGAGATATGTGACCTAGATTCTCAAATCTGTGATCCAGTTCAACTTTCTGAATCAATATTGACTCCTGTTGTGTTACCAAACTTGAGTAATATTTTAGAGTCAGTTTTGATTCCTCCACCTATCATTCCTGAACTGGAATCACCCAAATTAGGTCACATCCCATTGTTAGAAAATACATGTGGACTTGAGTTTCAACTTCTTGACTTGGACCCGCTTCTTGAACCAATTTCGACTCCTGAACCTTTACTTAACTTAAGTCACCTTCCTGAGTCGGTATTAGTTCCTGTCCTTCCTGAGCCCAAGTCAACCGTTCTATCATTTCATACTCCATTCTGGGATGAGGTGGTTGACAAATTTGACTCCGAAATCAATTATGGAATATGGAAATTAGATGGGGTTAAATATTTCATAAAGATCCTTCATGGATTTATCTTTTTAATGGGTTATATTAAAGATATTTCTGGTGGGTTCCTCCGAGACCCAAGAAAAGTTGATTGGGCCATGTTTCGTGGACCAATCAGACCACCACCGGAACCACCACCTTAAGGTAACCATTTTCCTTCCCTTTCTTCTTTTTCATGCATCTATGCATTAATTCATACATTGAGGACAATGCATGAGATAGGTGTGGGGGAGGGTCTAACATAACTTTTCTTTTTCTTTAAAATAAAAAAAATTAACATTTTTCTTTACTTTTAAAAATTTTTTGAAAAATAGAAACAATATTTTGACTTATTTTTGTAAGAAATTAAGTTAATTTTAAGGAATAGGAAAATCCAAATTAGGATTTCTTATACTTGGTCAAAATAAGATTATTTGTTTGATTTTTAGAGTTAGGAAGATAATTTGTCAAAGTAATTTTGTCTTGATCTTTACCTTGATGAAATATGCACACTTCATACATTTACACACTTAGGGTTCAAAAACAAAGATTCTTATGCCTTATAAAAAAAAAAAACAAGTCTAATTATTGATTAGCTAGGTGCTTTGGCCTAAGCAAGCCTTAGTATTTATGCGAAAGATGATTAGATAAGTTATAAAAAAATATATATATACAAACAAATCTAATTATTGACTAGCTAGGTGCTTTGGCCTAAGCAAGCCTTAGTATTTATGCGAAAGATGATTAGATAAGTTTGAAAAGAAAATCGTCTGATTAAGCTGGGTATTTGTGCCTAATAAAGCATAAGTATTCACGCCTAAAAGAGGTTCATATAATAAAATCCTTAGTTTTGTGGCCTTGTTTGCTCGAGTCCTTAAGTCCTTGGGGGTGTTTTCTCACCTGGTGCCCTAAGACCGTTTGGTTTGGGAGTCATCGATTAAAGGCTCGTTACATGGGCAGATTAGAAAGCCTAATAAAACTAAGGAATAATACCACAAAAAAAAAGTATATATATAAAATAAATAAGGCATAAGAATTAGAGTTAATGAACCCTTAGTCAAAATTTTCACAGTCACAAGGTGCATATAACTTAGGGTAAAGTAATAGACTAGATGAGAAGTACAATTTGACTCCTTACTTTGATTGATAACAAATTTTTTTAGAGACTAAGTTTAGGAATGAAAAATTCAGTTTTCCTATAACTTATAGATTGCTTAGATCTTACA
Source organism: Agave tequilana (assembly GCA_038442645.1). Classification (NCBI taxonomy): domain Eukaryota; kingdom Viridiplantae; phylum Streptophyta; class Magnoliopsida; order Asparagales; family Asparagaceae; genus Agave; species Agave tequilana. Next base: position 353,085 of record JAVJIF010030223.1, read on the forward strand.
ATCATATTTTAAATATTTTTCTCGCTCAAAATGCTCTTCGAAAATACTAACTCTTTATTTCCCTTTCTTTATGGATTTTGTGGGTGCAATCCGCTGAAAACTCTCACGAGACAAAACTCGTCCTCTAGGGGAAACCTAGAGGTTTAACGGCTTGTTGCACATGCTCAGTGCAATCGCGCGACCTGCGAAAGTGGTCTAATAATCCTTAGTATAGTTTAGTTGTTTTGCTCGAGGACGAGCAAAAGATAGGTATGGGGGTGTGATTGGTCGCTAATGTTGCATATTTAATATCATATTTCCATACTTATTATAGAATAAAAGCCTGCATTGTTCTAATTAATTGTTTGATTTATTTGTAGGCCCAATCTTTAAGGAGTTGAAGAGAAATGAGCCCAAAGCCCACCAAAATTCTGAATTAAATCAGAATTAATTCACACTCACTAAATAAGGGCAAAATCAAGAGGTTGAAATCGGTTGAGAAGAATCCTCTCAGGATCGATCGGTTAAAGCCAAGAATCCAAGGCTATTTCGTCAGAATCCAGGACTCTAACGAAGAAACCACTTAAAGATAAATACAGAAGAAACTCTCGGAGAGACCCACCAACAGGGTGTGGCCATCTGGCCACACCCTGGCCGCGGAAACGCGGCCCAAGCCGCGTTTCCGCGGCTTTGTTGGGGAGTTAGGGGGAGCGTTTGCTCCCCCGATCTCCCCGGGATCCTGATTACTGGGTATTTGCCCTATAAAAGGCCATGCTTTGTGCTGAAAAGGGATCCCAATGCAGAGTTAGGATTTTAGACTAGTTTTTTCATTTTGTAGTTTAGTTTTTACTTTTATGTAACTTGTATGTAGCTTAGGGTAGAAGAAGATTCATGTAAGTAAGAGAGAGAGGCATATGTTGAGAGTGACACCGATGTACCCTCCTCCTTTCTTTCATTGTCTCAAGCAATAAAGGTAAACTTTTATTTATGTTCGTTTCTTTACTTTCCTTTTCTTTTGTTTTGCTTTCCTCTTCCTCTTTCTACTTTACCTTGGTTGTGTTTGTTGAGTTTACAAGTGAAATCCAAAGCAAGTATAACTAAGCTACGTGAGAGCCAGCGATAGTTCATGAAGACGTTCTCCTCTTCCAAGATCCGCATCACTTCGTTCTTGCTAGGCTTGACGATATAATGTGCACCGGGACTGAGCTCGAGCTTATGATCTATGCGTTGAACGCCTCCGAAGCAAAGGTAGAACTTGCACAGGTTTCCAAGTAAGTCATCACAAAACTAGGTAAGTAATTCTTAACTTTCTTTCTTTTCTTTTATCGCTATAGTATAGATCGCCAACACGATTTCTTTCACCACTTCTTCCCAATCGTTTTCATTCTTTTTTCCAAATTATTTGTACATAGACGCTTTCGCCGTTTTCTGATTTTTCCACCTTCTTCATCTTTTATTTTCTTCTAACATAACATAATTCTTTTTTCCATTTTCTTAACTTAAAAACAGGGAAGAACTATCGTTTTGTTTTCTTAACGATTTCAATAAAGAACCGTAAAGCTTCCATCGCAAACCCTCCTTGTGGATCACGACCCGCATAGCCACTTGCTATAGCGGAAGAATTGAGCACTTGCACATCTCCTTTCTTAAGTTCTATAATCTCGTATTTTGTGTGCAGGTTTGGCCTCAATCATCGATACAGGTAAAAAGTAAGCAGGCGCCGAAGAGGTGAGTATGTTTTTTAGATTTTAGTTTTTCTTTCTTTTCTTGTAACTTTTAATGTAGATCTCCAACACTATAATCACCCAAATCTTTTTCACTCTTTTTCAATTTCTTTGTACATATCACCTCTATTTTCTCCACCTTCTCATTCTAGAACTTTCTTTCAAACATGACTTTAACTCCACTTTTCTCTTTTCTTTTTAAGAACTAAAAAAAGAATTTTAACCATTAATTGTAACATAAAAGAGAATTTACTAAAAAGCTTCCATCGCTAGTCCCACCTTGTGGATCATGACCCGCATAGCCACTTACTATAGCGGTAGTATTGAGTACTTGTACATTCTATTCCTAAAGTTCTAACATTCTGTATTCTTGTGTGCAGGTAAAACCTCAATCAAATTTTGGCGCCGTTGCCGGGGAGGGACGGTAAGTAATTCTCTTTTTAAGTTTACATTTTTGGTTAACTTTCTTCTTTGTTCTTAGTGTGCAGTGATAAATATCAAGGAAATTTTTGCTGCAGTAGACATATAAGTGGCCCTGGACTCTGCTCAAGAAAGCAGAGCCCAAAAGCCCTCAGATTTGCTACATTCCAGTGGCAATCTGAGTGAACTACTAACTTGTATTTTTGTAGGTTGGCTGAATTGCAAAGCCAAATTTCTGTAGCTATTTATTTCCCTGTTTGTCTCACTGTACATACTTTCTAACCTCAACAGTAAAATAATGTTTGTTAAATGTTAAAAACAGTTTAGACTTGCATTTAGGCACCTGTCTAATTCGTTTACATTTTACTTTACTATTGAAGAGTGCTGGAGCAAAGGTACGTGTGCATAGCATGTAGTATAGGAACACTTTTGGATTGTTTACATTGCTTAAGTGTTGCTTTTCATATACACATTGCACTAGATTAATTTAAGGGCTTGTCCAATAAACAAGATAAGGTAGGGAAGTCATTACCCTCTCTTAACCCACAAATAATCTCCTCACTCACTAACCCAAACCTAACTAAAATTGAATAGATGTTGGCCCTAGGGACATCTCGAACTCAATTAAGATATTATCCTAAGGGGGAAGGTGTTAGAATTTGACTCCTGCCAAATCAGTGTTCAAGGAAAGGGATTGAGGGGCGAAACCCTGAAGGCTGGTGGTTTGGCTTAATTAGGCCCATTGCTTTTGTGCGGATACCTCCCACCAATCTTGTCCTGACCTGCCTGATTAGCTTGTGATCAAAGTCTGTATTATATCTCCCGTGGACAGTCTAACCAGTTACGAGTCGTCTAGGTCAAAGGTCTACCCTAACTTAGTTTAGATTTTTTTCTTTCTTTTTCTTTCTTTGCTTATTTGTTTGTTTTTCTTTGTTTGTGTTTGATATTTTCTGTGTGATATGGCTTATAACAATAATTTTTCAATTTTAATGGTAATCCATATTACACCCCGATCTCTTTTTCGGATATTACCAAGCCGGCATATCATAACTTTAACCAACCTAGTTTGTCAGATTGGTCTTATCCGAGTCATTACATGCCCCAGTCCCAATACTATGAATAAGACTGGAATAATTATCACTACTCTTCACAGATTCAATGGGGATACAACTCCCCCGAGTTATATTGTCAACTACTCTACCAACATCCAGCTTCATATACTCCTTCTCCCGAACAACCATTAGAAGAATCAATTGACTGGGAAAAGAGGATGGAAGCCTTAAATGAGCTTGAGCGACGAATTCAAATTTTAGAAGACTCAAAATCCCGTCAAAATTTTCAAGTCACAGATCCATACTCTATTATTCAAGGAGAACATGCCAACTTAGAAAAGAGTATGGAAACCATGATTCAATGCCAAAATGATCCACTCGATATGATAGAAGAAAGAATTAGTAGATTAGAGAATATGTGTAGGAATAAGGAAACTCTCCCTATTCAATCTTTGACTATTCCCAACACTGCTAACCATATTGATGAAAACCAAGAATCATGGTATTTTGAATACTTTAACCAAGATTCAGTTTCACCACAAAGCCTTGAACTTGACCAATATCAACCGTTTGATGAATTAGCAAGTTTTCATTTTAATGAGATTGAGCTTGATCATGAATGTGAACCTGATCCCCAACTTTGTGATTCAGTTTTCATTTTCGAATCTATGTTGACTCTGGTATTCTTACCCAATTTGGACCAATTTTCTGAGCCAACTTTTATTCCTGTGCCCATAAATTTAGAAATTGAATAACTAATTTTGGATAATCACATTCCATTGATGGGAAAAGAATGTGAACCTCAATTCTTGGACTTGGTCTCAACGCTTGAACCAAAACTAACTTTCGAACCCAAAGTTGATTTTTCCGAGTTAGTATTGGTTTCTGAACCTATCATTCTTGAGTCCAAGTCAACCATTCCACCAAATCACATTTTTTTGTTGGACATAGGTATAGACCATGATTACTCCATAATGATTTTTCAGGACTTGTCATGTAAAGGGAGTAAGTTTCACGATAGGATCTTTCATGATTCTGTTCATATTGGGGACTGTAAATATGTAAATAGAAAAGAGGTCAATAAAGGTGGATTCCGTGAACCACCATATTATCTTGATTGGGCCACATTTCGTGGACCAATCAGATCACCACCTTAAGGTAATATTTTCCTTCCCTTTCTTTTTTTTTCATGCATCTATGAATTAATTTATACATTGAGGACAGTGCATGAGATGGGTATGGGGGAGGGTCTAACATAACTTAAGTTTTTCTTTTTTATAAAAAAAAAGAGAAAAAAATTAACATTTTCTTTACTTTTAAAAACTTTTTGAAAATAGAAACAATATTTTGACATATTTTTTGTAAGAACTTAAGTCAATTTTAAGGAATAGGAAAATCTAAATTAGGATTTCTTATACTTGGTCAAAATAAGATTATTTATTTGATTTCTAAGGTTAGAAAGAAAATTTGTGAAAGTAATTTAATCTTGATCTTTACCTTGGTAATATATGCATACTTTATATACTTACACACTTAGGGTTCAAAAATAAAGATTCTTATGCCTTATTTAAAAAAAAAAAAGAAAAGAAATATTTTTAAATATATATATATATAAATCCTTTGATTAAGCTGGGTATTTGTGCCTCATAAAGTATAAGTATTCACGCCTAAAGGCCGTTCATATAAAAAAATCCTTAATTTTGTTGCCTTGTTTGCTCGAGTCCGTAAGTCCTTGGGGTGTCTTCTAACCCTGTACCTTAAGACCGTTTGGTTTGGGAGTCACCGATTAAAGGCTCGTTACATGGGCAGATTAGAAAGCCTAATAGAACTAAGGAATATTATCACCAAAAATAAATAAATAAATAAATAAGGCATAAGAGTTAGAGTTAAAGAACCCTTAGTCAAAACTTCACGATCACGAAGGTGCATATGACTTAGGGTAACGTAATAGACTAGATGAGAAGTACAATTTGACTCTTTACTTTAATTGATAACAAATTTTTGAATAGAGACTAAGTTTAGGAATGAAAAATTCAGTTTCCTAAACTTATAGATAACTTGATTCTTACAATAATATTTCAAATATTTTTCTCTTTGAAAATGTGTTGTCAAAATAATAACATTCTTCTCTTTCTTTATGGATTTTGTGGGTGCAATCTACTGAAAACTTTCACGAGATAAAACTCGTCCTCTAGGGGTAACCTAGAGGTTTAATAGCTTGTTGCACACGCTCAGTGAATCGCGTGACCTGCAAAAGTGGTCTAATAATCTTTGGTTTAGTTTCATTATTTTGCTCGAGGACGAGCAAAAGATAGATGTGGGGGTGTGATTGCACACATTTATTACATTATTCTTTATTACATATTCATATTTATCATGTAATAAATCTTCTAAATTCCTTGTCTTAAATGTTTATTTTGTAGAAGATAATCATGGGGAGAAAGATGATAAAATCAAATAAATATCAGTTAAATTCAGATTTAACTAGATCTATTTGGTTAGAGGAGGATGATCCCAAATTCAGTTAGTTAAATTCAGTTTTTGGTGAATCAAGTGGTTAAAACTAAAGATCAACCGAGAATAACGTCAAATACGGAGTCCAAATCAAAAGGGATAAACGGATAGAGAGAAGATCAACAGATGAGATGAAGCAATTTTGACTTAGATTCTACCTGGATACATTTTAGTATTTGAATCATAACTTTCGCTATCAGAACTCAAATCTGATGATCCAAGATGATCTAGAAAGAGGACTTAAAGGGTTACAACTCCTAAGTTGATCATTATTTCTAATTCTGTAATTTGATAAGTTATATTTAGCAATAAATACGCCAATAAGGTACAGACCAGAACTGAATATCCACATCAAATCAAGTTTGGAGATAAGGGGAGGATTCAAATTCAGAAATAGCCAGATTTTCTTATCTTCATACTCCTCTACCCTTTGCATTTCTCCTATAAATACTGCAATCTCAAAGGCAAAAAAAACGACCAAGCAAAGAGTAAAACTTAGGCTAATTTGTAGTTTGTAACCTAGGTTTTTAGTTTTCTTTTATGTAATTTTTATTTTAGTTATGTAACTGAGAGGAGAGGAGACCATGGAGGAATGAGAGCAAGCTTGTACTGAAGGTGACACCTGTGTAAGTGATCTTTTCTTCCATTGTTATTTGAATCGAATCGAGGTTTCTTTTTCTTTCCTATTCTTGTTTTTGTTCGCTTCCCTCTTCTGTGTTTGTGGATCCAAATGAAACCGATAGCCTCGAAGTTTCCTTGTCCTTGCAAGTGCCGTTATGGCTTATGGTGATAGATATCCATTTCTATGGTAGTATAGCTCGCCCCTTTATTTTATAGTGTAAATCGGGAATGGGGAAGATCTCATCTGTCGTGCTTCGCCCGCCTTAAAGTAAAGGTACATCATCAATACGGGTAAAAGGTAAGCAGGCGCTGAAGAGGTAAGTACATTTTTTAGATTTTGGTTTTTCTTTCTTTTCTTATAACTTTTAGTGTAGATCACCAACACCATAATCACCCAAATCTCTTTCACTCTTTTTAATGTCTTTTTACAGATCACCTCTATTTTCTCCACCTTCTCATTCTACCACTTTCTTTCAAACATGACTTTAACTCTATTTTTCTCTTTTCTTTTTAAGAACTAAAAGAAGAATTTTAACCATTAATTGTAGCATAAAAGAGAACTTACTAAAAATCTTCCATCGCTAGTCCCTCCTTATGGATCACGACCCGCATAGCCACTTGCTATAGCGGTAGTATTGAGTACTTGCACATTCCATTCCTAAAGTTCTGAAATTCTATATTCTTGTGTGCAGGTAAAACATCAATCAGCCCTGCATATATACGCTGCAGTAATGTCTCCAAACCCGCGGGATCAGGGCGTTACACACTGTCAACATGATGTCGGCAATTCTAACCCATTCATCCCGTGACTGGATCCCCCACCATCAAATCGTGACATGTCCCTATGCCACAGCTGCGACACAAATCTGGCCACCTCCCTTCGGTCATCCCGTTCTAATTTTCCTTCCCAGCCCTTGCCCGGATATGAGAAATCTACCGGAAACCCCCCACTTTTGTCGACCCTTAACCGAATCTAAGAGCTCTACAAAAATCCCTTAGTCTTTTGCCCCCCTTTCGTTTGCGGCTACTGCAACCTCGACGAGAACCACCATAGGATCCATGAGGGGACTGCCATTAGTGCGTCCAATGTTTTCTCCCTTAGGTGGTCCTACTGCACCGGCACATGCTGCAGCACATACGACTGCTTGCTCTGATGTGGGCCCATAACGTCGCTAGATCTGCGGTTGGCAGATAGTGTCGACGTAGGCCCATCTACTTCGTCCCCCATGGCGCCTCCTTGGATGCGGCATCAGCCTCATCTTCGTCGTGGATGTCGAACCTTTCCAAGATAAAGACATGTCGGTGTCGACATTAACAACCTCACAAACCATGCCAGGAACCCCTACTCTCGCCCTTCAGCCATATCAGCATCAGCATCAACATCAATAACCTCGCTCCAATAGCTCTGTCACCACTTCCTACTTCGATGACAAGGCCTTCCGCTTGGCCAGGTCCAGACTACCCTTGGTCGGATCTAGCTGACTCTGAAGTGTCAAGGCCAGATCCGGCCTCCCCTTGGCCGGATCTGGTGACTCAAGACCGAATCAAGCTACAAATGAAAAAAGAAAAAAAAAGAAAAAAGAAAAAGGAACCTTTGGATCTATCGAGGAGGGAGGGGAGGGGAGCCTCCACCTCCCTAGAATTAGCTTAAAATTTAGAGCTCCTCGGCGAAACGGCGGCGGAAATTGGCTAGGGTTTTGGAACAATGAGAGAGAGAGAGTTTGTTAATTTAATTATTTAAAAGGCTACTGAATTAATTAGCTGGCTTACCTACTACTCTAATCCTTTGTGATCTCATGTTAAACTAATTGTAGATTGATCATAGGTAGATGCTCGTTGAGCAGATGCATTATTGTTCAATATGTCAGTGGATATATGTAACATTGTATTTTAATGAATATATATAAGAAATTTCAAAGGGTTGTGACATTTTGACTGATTTTGTTTACTCTCAAGAGTTCCTACGCATGTATGAAAGTGGGAAGAGAATGAGGAGGACCTAGAGGGTTCACTCAAGCTTATAAATAGGCACGCTCCTCGTTGTGGAGAAGCAAGCAATTGGCAAGCAATTTGGCTATTCTTGATTCTCGATTAGAAGTGTATTCCACTTATTTTCTTTTGAGAGAGAAAGAGTATTTAAGTGGAGAAGAGTTTCTATTTCTTACTTGAGGAGGACTCTGTCCTTGAGTTCTTAGAAGATCGGCGTATTTGAGCTGTGTACGACAAAAGTAGGTGTAGTCAGGCGTGTCGTGTGCCTTGTACCTTTTTGCTGATTCTGACATAATGAAGCCCCCTCTGAGCTCCAAGCTGAACCTTTTGTTTTTCCCATTGGGTTTTCATGTAAACTATTGTGCCTTTTTGTGCTGTTGCATTATACTATTTTGGTGTATTGAAGATTTTATGTATCTGTTTCAAGTGCCATCAAGAACAAGATCCCGACTATCACGTTTTGATCGTGAGCACAGTGGTATCAGAGCATGGTTGGGGTGTTCGCGATGGCTGAAGAGAAGATGATGGTCGGTGGTGTGATTGAAGCCATTCGATGAGCGGACCAACTTCATTCTATGGTAGCGAAAGATGAAGAACTCTTTTATTCAACAAGATCTCCACATGTGCATATTAGGCATAAGGCACAAGCCTGAGGAGGTGATCGCAGAGGCTTGGAGCAAGGCAGATCTCAAGACGATGGACTTCATCAAGCTATATTTTTTCAAGAAGTCTCAATAATGTCATGGAAGAGAAGAATGCAAAAGATACATGGGAGAAACTTGAGAAGTTATACATAGAGAAGACCTTTTTTGAATAAGCTATTCCTAAAAGATCAAGTGCTTAACTTTCGTTTGGAGGTTATGGTGCACTCCAATGAGTTTAATTGTTGTGTGAATGATTTGCTGCGGATAGAGATTAAGTACGAAGAGAATGACAAAGCTTTGCTTTTGCTACAGTAATTGCAAGCATTTTAAGACCACACTCATGTTTGACAAGGAGACTATTTGGTTCAAGAAGGTTATCCAAGACATCATTTCTTATATCAAGATGAACAGAAGTACAAGTGATGACATGAAGAATGAAGGCCTACTTATCAAAGGGTCGAATGATTATCATTAGAGCTAATCCAAGGATAGAGGTAACAAGTTTAACTATCGCGAGAAGTCAAGATCAAAATTCAAGAGTCAAAAGACGTGAAATGCTATTATTGCCATAAGAAGATTACTTCAAGAAATATTGCAAGAAGTTTAAAGATGGTCAGAAGGAAGGGAAGAACCCCGAAAACACCACTATGATTGGAGTTTCTATGAAGAACAATGTCGAACTTTTTTTGGTTTCTTCAGGTAACAAAATTTTAGATTCGTGGATTCTTAAATGGATTTGTACTTTTCATATGTGTGCAAGCAGAGATTGGTCCGGCATATATGAGAATAAGAATGGAGGTAAAGTCCTCATGTATCGCTTGCAAGGTTGTTGGTATTGGAGTGGTGAAAGTGAAGATGTATGACGACATCATTCGTACTTTTGAAAACATGCAACATGTTTCATCCCTAAAGAAGAACCTTATTTCTTTGGTCACTCTTGATGCAAATAGTTACACATATTCTTCATACGGAGGCAAGCTTAAAATTTGTAAGGGCTCGATCATGATTATATGAGGGGAAATGCTTTCAAACAACTTGTATAAGCTCTTAAGAGATACTATATCTGATGGAGCTGCTATATCTACACCGGAGAACTCAGAGGATGACTGGCTCATCTATAGCACATTTGTCTTGGCCATATAAGTGACGGGACTATTGAGGAGCTACATATGAGGAAATTATTGAAAAATATAAAGCCTTGGAAGCTGAACTTTTGCAAGTACTGTGTACTTGAGAAGCAAACCAATGTCTCTTTAAAGGTTACCAAAAAGGAGAATCACATGAAGGGAATTTTTTTGATTACATTCACTCTAACGTGTGGGGTCAACACTGACGAAATCTCATGGAGGTGCTCACTATTATTATATCATTTCATGGATGATTATTCACGAAAGATTTGGGTCTATTTCATGCAAGAGAAATCTGAAGTCTTTGCGAAGTTTAAAGCATGAAGGCCAAAGTAGAGAATCAAACTGGGCGCAGTGATGTGAATATCGGGATGAATGGTTCATGGAGTTTTGCAAACAAGAAGGCATTACTTGGCACTTCACTATGAAGAAGACCCCACAGCAAAATACTACAACAGAGAGGATGAACCGAACTCTAATGGAGAGGGTAAGATGCATGAGACTTCACGCGGCTTTGCCCGAATCTTTTTGGACAAAAAGAGTTAACCATGCCGCATATTTGGTTAACCAGTCGCTATCAAAGTTGAATTTCAAGTGCGCTGAGGAAGTTTCGTTGTGCAAGAATGTCGAATATTCTACTTTGAAGGGTTTTTATGCAAGCATATGCTCATATTCCAAGGGATTAATAGAACAAGCTAAAGCCAAAATCACTTGAGTGTATAGTTCCCGATTTCGACAAGGGAGTGAAGGGTTACAAGCTATGGGATCTGAAGAATAAGAATAAAATGCCTAGTAGGCAATTGTGTCTGATGAGCTGACCACTTCAAGGTTTGAAGCAAATGACGGGGCAAAAAAGGATGTTGTTATAGAGATTCCTATCATCAAGGACGTTACTCGACGGGAGAACCAGCCCTGGGAGGAGGAGCCACAAGCACCGAAGGAGGTTCACGTTGAGCTTACAAGCTTAGCACAATCATGAGCAAATAGGACTATCAAGCCTACAAAAAGTTTTATTGAAGCATGCTATGCTCTTTTTGTTGGTGAAGGTGATCCATCATGTTTCCAAGAAGCTACTGACTGCAATGAGTAGCTGTAGACTTTCTAAAAATTACTAAAGACAAGTCCTCAGATGCAGACTTCACTCCAACGTGAAGGTCGCAGTTAAATTATAAACGTGGACCTCACACCCAATTATATATGTGGAGCTCAGCCTGTCCAGCTTTCTCGTTCAAACGCAGAGCTCAACCAAGCTCGCATTCCAGTTCAAACGCGGAGCTCAATTAAGCTTGCTTTCCAGTTGAAACATGAAGCTCAGCCAAACTTGCATTCGAGTTTAAACGCGGAGCTCAGCCAGACCCGCATCTCAACTTAAATGCGAAGCTCATCCACACCCGTGTCTCAATTCAAATGTGAGCCTGCGAGCTCTGCGTTTCAACAACAAAGCAGAACCCTCAAGGGACGCGTTTCTATTGTAACTACCCCATTATTGGGTCAATTAATACTCACAGAATGTGGGGAGTTAATCCCCATTATAGAGGGATTCTAGGGAACAATTTTACCCCTGAATACCCCTATGTAATCATGAAAGCTATTGAATGGTGAGGGGGTTGGTTTCTTTTTATTAAAAAAAGCAAAACAGCTACAAAGTTCAGAAACTTTGAGCATTCAAAAAGAGAGGAAGAGAAAGATAGAAGTCTTCTACAAAGGAGAACTCCAACACTTGCCATATCCAAGTGGAGTTATTTTGCATTCTCCAAACAGTCCAAGAGAAGCTTATCATTCGACCGGTCAACAGAGAATAAGATTCACTCTCCATTGCCACACAAAGAAACTAGCTTTAAATAAAGGGGAGATTCAAATATCCTCCCCTCTTTTATAATCTGATTGCATCTGTTGTAATTTTCTTTAAAATTAATAAGAATTTTACTTCACATTTTTTTACCCAAACAAAAGAAGGCGACTCTGCTGGGGATTGGTTTCTCTACCAACGAGAACATCGTGGTATAAGCGACGTCAAGCTCATTGGATCAACGGTCAAGTCGCTCGTTGTCAAATTCGACCAAGAAAAATTTGAAGAATTTCTTTCTTCAGGCTCTAAAAGCGTAAAAGCAATGCTGCAGTACCGCAGAGTCTCTTCAGGGACCTGCTCTCAAGTTCTTCAGAGACTTCTCCAAAAGTGGCCTGCGCCATTGCTCACAATGCAAGCAGTGCCATGTCTAGCGAGGTTTTGAAAACCTCTCGTATAGCTCACACGGCCCACGTTAATGTCTCTCAGGAGACCTGCAAGGCCAATATGCTAGCTCACAGATAAAATGATGGTGAAGGTCAATCCCCCAGCTCTCTCCTCTCCAAACTGTGAAATTTCATATTGTTGGGGGTTCTCAGTAGCACTTGAAACTCAACCGGAATGCTAAACATCAACGAAGGCATCGCGCCCGTCGACAACAAATTGAATATTATGCAGTTGGAATCTATTTTGCAGATATAGAATGCGAGATTCAGTCCCGCATTTTTCTAAAGCAACATGAGACCTGCATTCTTCAAATGCGCATCTCGATGCCCAAACGCAAGGTCCGCGTTTTTGTTCCAAAACGCGGGACCCGCATCCATACAGACGCAAAACACGAGGTTCTGACCCATGTTTCTCTAAAGCAACATGAGACCCACGTTCTTCAAATGTGTCTCTCAATGCCCAAATGTGAGAACCGCGTTCTTGCTCAAAAACGTGAGGCCCGCGTCCAATCTGTGCCAGGAGGCGACTCTCGCGTTCCTACTACTCAATGCGAAGTTTGCATTTTGAAGCAGACTCTACCAAAACACGAGGCTCATACCCGCATTTCATCACAAAAATGCAAGGTCCGCGTTCAGTCTGGTATATCTTTGAAACATATTGAACCAAAAGTTCTTGCCTCCAAGTATTTGAGGCTAGTTATTTGGATACTCCTGCAATGAATCTAAGAGATTACTTGAAAAGGAAGAGGAGTGTCCATCAAATCACTTCCCAATGCTATTGTGAATGGCTCATCATGATAGTACTCTCCGAATGCAACTGCAGCTCTCATATGAGCAAGCCATCGGTATTCAATCAATTGCCAGCCACCCCAGTTTCTAACTCAGCCAAGAGAGCCGCTCTCATAAGAAGAAGTCCTTCTTTGACGTGGAGTATCCTGAAGTAACTTCAAATATGGTGGGTCCATGCACTATACTGAGCAAGTGTGAAGGGAAGCAACCGATCGTCCGCTCTGGGTAGTCTGATAATGAACTAAGCGAATCAGAAGAAGTGTACTAACACACTCGCATTCGGACTGGTACATTTGCCATGATGAACTATAGTGCCCTAGTCAAGGGTATTGAAGTGAACAAGGCGCATCCCACCATTGCAGAATCCAGAGTCCTCTAACTCTTCTACAGAGAAAGAAGCCTTCGCATACATGGAGGGCATTCCAAAGATGTGGCTAAGCGATTCGAAGAGCAGGCTCAAGTTCAGAGGAAACAATTCTATATGATTCAAGCTCAGTAAGAATCTATCAACACCCTTAAGCAGATGTTAGCATAGCTGCTTAAGAAGAAAAAGAGTTCAAAGACCAAGGGGAAAAAGAAAGAGGGAGAAAGCTCTTCTTCTGAGAATACTAAGAGTGAAAAGTACTCAAACTTCGAGTCCCCTCAACCTTCATCTAAACAGGAGAATGGCTCAGAAAGCGGATCTCTTCACTCTAGGAGGATGAACAATCTAGAGAAATGCCTTGAAATCCTTGCACGCCAAGACAACCTTCAAGATGTGGGGGTAGTCCAAACCTACCCAGCAGAATGGGACACAATTCCCTATCCTTCAAGGTTCAAGGCACTGATCCTACATACTTTTGACGGTATAAGATCGCTGAACCGGCACATATACTACTTTAAATCCCAACCAGGAATGTAGTATCAAACGATGCTACCATGGCTCATTTATTCGTTGGCACTGGGTTGCCTTTGAATTGTTCATGAAGCTACCTGCTGGCTCTATCAAAACTTGAGTTGACTTGAAAAAGCTATTTCTGTCTCACTTCTTCGAAGATGATATGGAGATAGTAATGCCGACTCTCCTCACCATGAAGAAGAAGAGAGGAAAGTCCAAAAAGTTTTTGTGGAGAGATTTCAGAGTATGTCACTGCATTGTCCAACTGGCATGTCCGATTTCACAATGATGGAAACGTGTCGCCACAACCTATAAACTGCACTTCTCGCCCAGATAGGGTGGCAGAATCCTGCATTTAGAAGCAGTTGGTGAAATAAGGCGAGTAGGCAGAGGAAATAGTCACTCAGGTCAAGACTGAAGAGAAAGGCAACAAACCAAGACCCGACAAATTGATGTGACGCACTCCAGAGTCATATTCTCTGCAAAAAAGATGAGATACTCTGACAGCGGATGTTAAATCCCCTTTGAAACCCCAATCAGCCAGAGGGGGTGGAGCTCCCGGTCAAGCACGTTGCAGTAAATCATACTCCTTCATGGATGAGCATGTAGTCTCTCTGTTCGAGTTACTTCAGAAGAGTAACATACTCAAATTGCCAAAGGTCGACACCCTGATGAAGTTGGGAAGACTGATGATCTCAACTACTGTTTATATCACAAGATGTTGGAGCATCCTACGAAAATTTCCTACATCTTTAAGGATGTTCTTCAAGCCCTAATTGACGCAGATGTGCTCAAACTCCAGCCAGAGCAGAAGAAGGTGATAGCTAACAGGACGTCCCTTCAATTTAGCAAAGAACTACTGTCAGTACAGCCTGAGTAGTTGCCATCCCAAAAGGAGAACTGAGGGTAATCAATACTGATCCCTACAACAAAAATGGGAAAGGCCTTGTTCCTATCCCTACTCTTCGATGAGAGATAATGTGGGGTTAATCCCCGTTGGCCCAAGGTTACAATTCCCCGGCTTTAGAGTTTTGATGATTACAAAACATATATAGTTATTTGTACTAATCATGTCTAAGAGTTTAAGATTGTTTCAGGGTTCTAAGGATTCAACAGGTTTTCTTCCCTAAAGGAAGTTGGTGATTGACTCAAGTTGACTCAATTCGGGATCAAGGATTCAAGTTATTCAATGATGTATATGGAGAAGCTCAAATTGAAGATCTTGCAGTCACCAAGAACCTTTGTAAGAATTAGTATGTTAAAGAGTAAGGATATGATAGTTGTGCTCAAGAAAACACACACACACAAAAATACACTTTTCAAAATACAAGTTTTTGGTTAGTTGGTTTTGGTGCATGTTTGATTAATATACATATTTCAAAATATTTCAAATTTTTATATCTAGTTTAAAATATGTATTTCATCCTCTACAGCATGCTACTTAAACTTCAAACCATTTAAAAATATTTCAAAAATTATTCAAAGTTCAAAAATTTCTGTTTCAGGCCTTTACGGTTGACCGGACGGTCGACCGGACCTATTTAAGGCCAGATCGGTCGACCGTCCGGTCGACCAGGCCTTGTGGCCTTGAGCGTGCACGCTGTTCACGTCTGCTGGTCGACCGGGCCAGTCGACCGACAGACAGTCGACCGACAGACCTTGCGGTCGACCGACAGACCTTGCGGTCGACCGACCGTCAGCTAACTGCAAGACCCTAACTCTCGGGTTTTGTCGGTCGATCGGCCCTGTCGACCGGCAGGTCATTTCTTTGTTTTAAAAATATCTTGCGGTTGACCGAGCGGTTGACCGGAGCCAACAGTCTTTGCCAAATGGCTTGCCGGTCGACCGGCCAGTCAACCGACAGTTGTCCAAATTGTCCCAACGGCTATATTTTGGATCTGTTTTATTTTCTAGTGTTTCCAATGGCTATTTTTGGTTTCCTAGTGGCTAGACTCACCCCTAATGAGCTAGTATCATTTATGAATGGTATTTATCCATTTCCTATAAATAAAGGTCATTGGTCTCTTATTTTTCACAAGAAATATATCCAAGTTTCAAGTTTTCAAAAGAGAAGAAAAGTTTACTTACTTTCATTTTCAAAGATCTATCATTTGCAAAAGTTTTTCAGTTGGTTTACATGTTCTCTTTACTTTTTTTCAACTGAAATTTTTCTCACTTTCCTTCTTGAGCCAAAAATCATACTCCACTCTATAAGAAGATGTAAGAGAGAGTTTATGGTCTTTAGATCACCAAGTGACTTGTATTCCATTGTGTTGAGATCCCTCTTGTATAGAGGTTGGATTTGTTAGAGTTAGGTACTCCGGTCTTGTGTAGACCAATTGTAATCCCCTTGGGTGTAAAGGTCCCGGTGTGAAAATTCCCTTTGTGGATTTAGTGGAAATCCTTCATAGTGGTGAAGGCGGGGACGTAGAACAGTGACTCGAATCTCAAAACAAATTACTTGTGTTTGCGATTAGTTTCCTTATTGCTTTCCATTGCTTTACATTCCTAACTTGTGATACCACTTGCTTGCACTTCATTATTGCACTCATTTTATTTATTTGCATTTTTGGTCCTTACTCATTTCAACAAGAAAGCAATTATGCGCCTCAATTCATAATCTAGAGAAATCAAAGAGGAGAAGTTCTAGAGCCCTTCACCGAGAATTCAGCTTCAATTTCTTATTTTGAGTGATCGTTTACATCATTCCTACTTACTTATTTAAAAGAGCATTAGATTAGCATTAACACCTATTCACCCCCCTTAGGTGTTTTTCAATTTGTATTAGAGCTTTAGTCTCTAGGTTCTTGGCTTAACATCCTTAGAGAGATCCTATATTGCTAATCACACTATTCATATTTCATCCTCATACACTTGTAAATATGACCGAAGGTATTAAGACCCCACCTAAGTTTGATGGCCTTAACTTTCTAGTATGGAAGGTTAAGATGACCGTGTTTTTGCAATCCTTAGGGAGCTGGGTTATAAAGGCGGTGACCAAACCATTTAGCGTACCCCTTGGTGATGAGGACACTTGGTCCGATATTGCCATGAAAGAGTTTGACGCTAATGCTAAGGCACACTATGCCTTTCTTCAAGCTCTTAATGACGATGATATTGCTAGTCATTCATTGCAAATCTGCATATGAGATTTGGACTCACCTACTAGTCACTCATGAGGGAACTTCACAAGTGAAGAGGGCAAAAATTGACCTTCTTCGTTCCCAATATGAAAACTTTTTCATGCAAGAACATGAAACCATAGATGATATGGTTACTAAATTTACAAAGATTACTAACGGTCTTTCCTCTTTAGGTGACGACATTTACAATGACCAAAAAGTGAGGAAGATCATCCGTGCACTCCCTCCATGTTGGGAGGTCAAAGCCACAACTTTGAAGGAGCTCAATGACAAGGAGGAAATGGAGCTCATCGATCTCATTAGGAATCTCAAGACCCATGAGATGAAAAGAAAAGCAAGAGAAGAGATGGCTCCTCTAAAGAAGAAAGCAATCACTTTCAAAAGCTCTTCCACCCACTCCGACGAAGATGATGAGGAAGAGGATGATGAAGATCTTTCTCTTCTTGTGAAGAACATTCGGAGGATGTATAACAAGGCTACATTTCAAAATAGTAGGAGATGGCAAGACAAAGAAGAGAAGAAAATCATTTGCTTCAATTGCCGGAAGCCGAGACATATAGTTGCAGAGTATCCGGAAAACAAGGGTAAACCCTCCACCTCCAAGAAGCCATACAAGAAGAAAGCCTTGAAGGCCACTTGGGATTCGGAGAGTGAATCCGATGAGGAAGTCGACACCGCCAACATGTGTTTCATGGTAAATGAAAGCACAAGCAAAGTAACCTCCGAAACATCTATTGAAGATTGTGAATTATCTATAGATGAGTTAGGAGAAGCTTTTGAAGAACTATCACATAATTATGATTTTATCAAAAAGAAATACTTAAAAATGAAAAAGAAAAATGAATCACTTAACCACAAAATTTGTGTTCCCAATATGAAAACTTTTTCATGCAAGAACATGAAATCATAGATGATATGGTTACTAAATTTACAAAGATTACTAACGGTCTTTCCTCTTTAGGTGACGACATTTACAATGACCAAAAAGTGAGGAAGATCATCCGTGCACTCCCTCCATGTTGGGAAGTCAAAGCCACAACTTTGAAGGAGCTCAATGACAAGGAGGAAATGGAGCTCATCGGTCTCATTAGGAACCTCAAGCCCATGAGATGGAAAGAAAAGCAAGAGAAGAGATGGCTCCTCTAAAGAAGAAAGCAATCACTTTCAAAAGCTCTTCCACCCACTCCGACGAAGATGATGAGGAAGAGGATGATGAAGATCTTTCTCTTCTTGTGAAGAACATTTGGAGGATGTATAACAAGGCTAAATTCCAAAATAGAAGGAGATGGCAAGACAAAGAAGAGAAGAAAATCATTTGCTTCAATTGCCGGAAGCCGAGACATATAGTTGCGAAGTGTCCGGAAAACAAGGGTAAACCCTCCACCTCCAAGAAGCCATACAAGAAGAAAGCCTTGAAGGCCACTTGGGATTCGGAGAGTGAATCCGATGAGGAAGTCGACACCGCCAACATGTGTTTCATGGTAAATGAAAGCACAAGCAAAGTAACCTCCGAAACATCTATTGAAGATTGTGAATTATTTATAGATGAATTAGGAGAAGCTTTTGAAGAACTATCACATAATTATGATTTTCTCAAAAAAATACTTAAAAATGAAAAAGAAAAATTAATCACTTAACCACAAAATTTTCGTTCTCACAAAAGAAAAGAATGAATTGTTTTAAACTCTCAATTCTACTCAAAAGGATTTTGATGTCTATAAAATTTCTTGCAAAGGTAAATTTTCACAAATTGACGAAAATTAGACTTTCATGCTAAAGAAGAAAATTGACTCATTAGGAGAAGTTTTGAAGAAATGTGAATTTGATAAAACTAGACTAGAGGCTTGTTTCCTGAGAAACATGTTTCAAAGAAACAATCACATGCTACACACACTCATGTTCATAAATCACAAAGTTCACACTCACATCATGCTAAACACCCTAAACATGTCCACACTTCACACACTCATCATGCATTCATGTATGGTAAAGTTTATGCACTCACATATTGTGGCCGAAAGGGTCATTTGGTTAAATTTTGTTATGATAGAATAAATGCATCACATAATCATTTTTGGGTTCGTAACGCTAACATTCAAAGATCCAAGAAAATTTAATTATCAAAGTCAACAAATTTATTACATGATGTAGGTACACTCCAAAGCTCAAAGACGTAGGGAGCTGTGGTATCTTGATAGTGGTTGCTTAAGGTACATGACTTGGGACATCAACAACTTTGCAACCCTATGAAGATACCATGAGGGTGGCACCGTCACCTTCGGAGATGATGCCAAAGGAATAATCATCGGTATAGGTAACATTAAACTTTGTACGTCTCCTATAATAGAAAATATTGTTTTAGTTGATGGACTCAAGCATAATCTCTTGAGTGTTAGTCAACTTTGTAATAAAGGTCTTAATGTGATTTTTGATAACTTAGTTTGTAGTGTAATTGATAGACAAACAAATGCATGTATATTTTCCAGATTTCTTGAAAATAATGTATATATGATTGATATGTTTAATACGCAACGCAATGCTACTTGTTTGAATGCCTTCAATGATGACTCTTGGTTATGGGATAGAGATTAGGCCATATTTCTTTTGACCATCTATCTAGATTAAACAACAAGGAAATGATGAAAGGTATCCCTTGCTAAAAATTTGAAAAGGACCGCATTTGCGGTGCATGCCAACTTGGAAAACAAACCAAGTCCTCTTTCAAATCAATCAAGGATATCATGACATCATGACCCTTAGAGTTGATCCATATGGATTTGTTTGGTCCTACTAAAATCAAAAGTCTAAGTGGGAATCGTTTTGCCTTCGTTTTAATTGATGACTTTTCTCATTTTACTAGGGTTTTCTTTTTAGAACATAAAAATCAAGCTTTTTCACATTTTTAAACTTTTAGGAAAAGAGTTGAAAAGGAAAAAGATTCTTCTATTTTAAGAATAAGAAGTAATAGAGGTGGTGAATTCAATAACCAACCCTTTACCACTTTTTGCGAAGAACATGGAATTAAGTATGAACTATCTTGTCCTAGAACTCTACAACAAAATGGAGTTGTTGAGAGGAAAAATTGAACATTACAAGAGATGGCTAGGACAATGATAAATGAGCACAGTCTCCCTCAATACCTATGGGCCAAGGCCGTAAAGACATCCTGTTACATATCAAATAGGGTTTTCTTATGTAAAAACACTCCTAAAACATCTTTTGAGATTTACTATTCAAGAAAACCAAATGTTTTATATTTTAAAGTTTTTAGTTGTAAATGTTTTGTTTTAAATACTAAAGATAATTTGGGTAAATTTGATGCAAAATCATATGAAGCTATTTTTGTTGGTTACTTTAACACTAGTAAAGCTTATAGAGTCTTCAATAAATCATCTTTAACTATTGAAGAATCTATACATGTACAGTTTGAGGAATCTAATGTGTTTGTTGAGAATGTTATAGAAATAGATTCCTTAGGTGAAGACATGGAGAGGATTTCCTTGAAGGATTCACCTATACAAGAAGACAAGCCAAAGGTTGATGGGGAAAGTGAAGTTCAAAAAGTTGAAGTGGAACCATCACAACCACTTCCAAAGGATTGGAGATTCACACCACATCATCCCAAGGATCTTATTATAGGTGAAGTATCAAAAGGGGTAACAACTCGTTCTAAACTTCATGATCTTTGTGGGCACTATGCATTTATTTCTCATTTTGAACCAAAGAACATCCTCGAAGCCGATGGCGACTCATATTGGTTGCTTGCCATGCAAGAGGAGCTCAATCAATTCGAGCGCAACCAAGTTTGGCATCTTATTCCTAGACCCCATAATAGACCAACAATTGGTACTCAATAGATTTTTAGGAACAAGTTGGATGAGTCAGGCAATGTTGTTAGGAATAAACCTAGGTTAGTGGCTTAAGGTTACACTCAAGTCAAAGGTATCGATTTTGAGGAAACTTTTGCACCCGTAGCACGGCTTGAAGCCATACGGATAACACTTACATATGCTTCATATAAAGATTTTAAACTTTTTCAAATGGATGTAAAAGTGCTTTCTTAAATGGATTTATTGAAGAGGAAGTGTATGTTGAACAACCCCCCGGGGTTGTTGATTCTATACATCCAGATTTTGTTTTCAAACTTGACAAAGCTCTTTATGGTTTAAAACAAGCCCCTAGGGCTTGGTATGAAATACTTTCTTCATTTCTTATTTTACATGATTTTGCTAAAGGAACAATAGATACTACTTTATTTACCAAATATGTTGACAATGATATGCTTATAGTTCAAAAATATGTTGATGATATCATATTTTGCTGTACTAATGAAAATCTTTGCAAAGCTTTTGAATCATGCATGAAGGAGGAATTTGAGATATCTATGATGGGCGAGCTTAACTACTTCCTTGGTCTCCAAATCAAGCAAAGGAAGGATGGGATCTTTATCAATCAAGCCAAGTACACAAAGGAACTTATCAAGAAATTTGGGCTTGAAGGGGCTAAGACAAGCAAAACTCCCATGGTTACCACAACCAAGCTTGATAAGGATGAGCAAGGTATAAATGTAGACATTAAACTCTATCGTAGCATGATTGGTAGTTTGTTATATTTAACGGCTAGTAGGCCGGATATTATGTTTAGTGTGTGTCGTTGTGCTCGATTTCAATCGTGTCTTAAAGAGTCCCATTTGATTGCGGTAAAACGCATTATTAGAGACCTTAAGGGCACAATTGAAATGGGTTTGTGGTATCCGAAGATTGGACAATTTTTTATGATGAGTTTTTCGGATGCCGACTATGCGGGTTGCAGAGTGGATAGGAAGAGTAGTAGTGGAACATGTCAATTTCTTGGTAATTGTCTTGTTTCATGGTCTTCCAAGAAACAGAATTCGGTAGAGCTTTCAACTGCCGAGGTGGAGTATGTTGCGGCGGGGGCTTGTTGTGCACAAGTCCTTTGGATGAAACATACTCTCCTTGACTATGATTTGCATTATGACCATGTTAAAATATTTTGTGATAATACTAGTACTATTCATATGACTAAAAATGTAAATTAACATAGTAAAACAAAGTACATTGACATTCGATATCACTTTCTTCAAGATCATTATGAGAAAGGTGATATTGAAATTGATTATGTTTCTGCCGATTTTCAACTTGCCGATATTTTCACAAAACCACTAGATTATAATCGATTTTTCTTTATTTGTGGTGAATTAAATGTTTGTGTTATGGACTCACAAAATTTTCACATACTCTTCTAATATGTTTATTGCCTTTCCCCTTTTTGATGCATGACAAAAAAAGGGAGAAATACTTTTGAGTTTTTATTTATTTATTTTTTATATAGCATGATTTGAGGGGGAGCTTTCAAGCTCCTTTTCTATTTGTTTGTAATATTTATTTTATTTCTTCATGCCATTTTTTATTTTTGTAAAGTTAATATATAGAATGTGTTAAGGGGGAGCTTTCAAGCTCCTTTTCCATTTTTTTGTTAAATAACTCATATGTTTTGTCATCATCAAAAAGAGGGAGATTGTTGGCCCAAGGTTACAATCACCCGGTTTTAGAGTTTTGATGATTACAAAACAAATATAGTTATTTGTACTAATCATGTTTAAGTGTTTAAGATTGTTTCAGGGTTCTAAGGATTCAATAGGTTTTCTTCCCTAAAGGAAGGTGGTGATTGACTCAAGTTGACTCAATTCGGGATCAAGGACTCAAGTTATTCAACGATGCATATGGAGAAGCCCAAATTGAAGATCTTTTAGTCTCCTAGAATCTTTGTAAGAATTAGTATGTTAAAGAGTAAGGATATGATAGTTGTGCTCAAGAAAACACACACACACAAAAATACACTATTCAAAATACAAGTTTTTGGTTAGTTGGTTTTGGTGCATGTTTGATTAATATACATGTTTCAAAATATTTCAAATTTTTATATCTAGTTTAAAATATGTATTTCATCCTCTGCAGCATGCTACTTAAACTTCAAACCATTTAAAAATATTTCAAAAATTATTTAAAGTTCAAAAATTTCTGTTTCAGGCCTTTACAGTCGACCGGGTGGTCGACCGGACCTATTTCAGGCCAGATCGGTCGACCATCTGGTCAATCGGGCCTTGTGGCCTTGAGCGCGCACGCTGTGCACGTCTGTCGGTCGATCGGGCCAGTTGACAGACAGACCTTGCTGTTGATCGACTGTCGACCGACTGCAAGACCCTAACTCTCGGGTTTTGTAGGTCGACCGGCCCGGTCGACCGTCAGCTCATTTCTTTGTTTTAAAAATATCCTGTGGTTGACCGAGCGGTCGACCGGAGCCAACGGCTCTTTGGCAAATGGCTTGCCGGTCGACCGGTCGGTTGACTGACAGTTGTGCAGATTGCCCCAACGGCTATATTTTGGATCTGTTTTGATTTCTAGTGTTTCCAACGGCTATTTTTTGTTTCCTAGTGGCTAGACTCACCCCTAATGACCTAGTATCATTTATGAATGGTATTTATCCATTCCCTATAAATAGAGGTCATTGGTCTCTTGTTTTTCACAAGAAATATTTCCAAGTTTCAAGTTTTCAAAAGAGAAGAAAAGTTTACTTGCTTTCATTTTCAAAGATCTTTCATTTACAAAAGTTTTTCAGTTGGTTTACAAGTTCTCTTTACTTCTTTTCAGCTGAAATTTTTCTCACTTTCCTTCTTGAGCCAAAAATCATACTCCACCCTATAAGAAGGTGTAAGAGAGAGTTTGTGGTCTTTTGATCACCAAGTGACTTGTATTCCATTGTGTTGAGATCCCTCTTATATAGAGGTTGTTGGATTTGTTGGAGTTGGGTACTCCGGTCTTGTGTAGACCAATTGTAATCCCCTTGGGTGTAAAGGTTCCGGTGTGGAAATTTCCTTTGTAGATTTAGTGAAAATCCTTCATAGTGGTGAAGGCGGGGACGTAGAGCAGTGGCTCGAACCTCGAAACAAATTACTTGTGTTTGCGATTGGTTTCCTTATTGCTTTACATTCCTAACTTGTGATACCACTTGCTTGCACTTCATTATTGCACTCATTTCATTTACTTGTATTTTCGGTCTTTACTCATTTCAACAAAAAAGCAATTATGTGCCTCAACTCATAATCTAGAGGAATCAAAGAGGAGATGTTCTAGAACCATTAATGGAGAATTCGGCTTCAATTTCTTGTTTTGAGTGACCGTTTATATCATTCATACTTACTTGTTTAAAAAGAGCATTAGATTAGCATTAACACCTATTCACCCCCACTTTAGGTGTTTTTCAACCCCAACATTATCGAAAGCCAACTATGAACAATTGTCAATGTGGCGGGTATCTCTATCAGAGAAACTAAAAAAGATGTTGCTTTGCTTACTAGTTCAGGAGAAGAGAAATCTGTCTTGGCTGTTGATATAGGTACTCCTTCCACGTCGAAGACTCGATCCAACAAGCAGTACCTGAAACAGTATGGTGAGCTGGTGGCAAGCTCTTCCCAGCTAGTGAAGGAGACAACTGACCAGTCCATGAAGCAGCTCATGGATAAATAGAAGGAGCTTTGTTATTCCAAAGCACTTCAAAAAGATAACACGAGACCATTAACTCCCTTCCGCTTTGATGTTTTGGCTCAGCTGGCCACCATCCCTGCTCGGATCATACATTATGTGCTTCTCAGACTTTCCAAATCCACGAGGGACGCTCTAAGAGAAGCATTGGTAGATCCTGAGATTTTCTTAGCCCAGAGTCCTGCCATCCCAGAGGAGGAAGACGATATACGCTATCATCAGGCCTTCAGACGTTCCCTGATCGGTCACATATATTGCATATATATTGTCACATTATCATATTTATTATCTAAATAAATCATATTACTAAGTCTTATTTTTCTTTATAAAATGTAGGCTCATTGCTAAAGGATAGGAAAGAGAAACGAGCCCAAAAGCCCACCAAATTCTAATTTAATTTAGAATTAATTCAAAATCTGAAAATCAGGGCAGATCATGGCAAATTAGAGAGGTTGAAAACCAGTTAAAATGAATCTCCCCAAATCAAGTGGTTAAAGCCAAAAATCAAAGGCTGTTTCGTCAAATCTTGGAGCTAAAATGGGAAAGTAAGAGGAGATAAAGAGGAATCGCGAAGCGAGGGAGAGCCTCCAACCAGGTGTGGCCACCTGGCCACACCATGGCAGCAGAAACGCGGCCAAAGCTGCATTTTTTGCAGCTTGGTTGGTTCTGTTGGGGAGCGTTTGCTCCCCTATCTTCGTACTCTCTCCCCCGTTTAGTTTTTGCCTATAAATACTGTAATTTCAGAGGAAAAAGCACCGGAAATTAGTTTATTTTTTCTTTTTATTTTCAATGTTTAGGTTCTTTTTTAGATAGTATAGAAGTTGTATCTCTATTTTCTAATTTGTAATTCAGTTCAAATACCAATGAGAGAGAGGAATAGAGTGATTGTATTATGAAGATTGAAGTGGCATCAATAAAGGATCAAGCTTTCTCTTCTTCCACTCCAATTCACAGGTATGTCTTTCTTTATTTATATATCCTGTTTTTCATCTTCCATGAGTAGCTAATTTTGTTTTCTGGGCTCACTATCAGCCCTCTCTTCGATTCCTCTTGTTTTTAAATGCCTTGATGTAAAGACCCAATGGAATCATATGCATGCCTAAACTAAGCCTTTCTTTTTGAAAGTGTTCTTGAAGGCACATGAGGATGGGTTTGAATTTTTAAACTTCTACTTCTTTTAAAATATCACTTGAACTTGTTTTTATTTCATACTTGAAAGACTTGATGATTTAACATTCAATTCAAGATGATTTCTTAAGAAAAAGAGTTAACTTTTCCAAGCTATCTTATTTACTTTGCTTAAAACTTTCTAAACTCAAGCATAAGTTTTTGAGTATGATCAAGTTGAGGCACTAAGAATTTCAAGAGAAGAATACATCATTGAGTAGTAAGATAGTGAGCCCAGATCTTCTTCCTATTTTAAAAACAACCAAACAATTTTCAAACTTTTTCAAGATCACCTTTTCCAAAGCCTTCTCTTAATTTTCAAATTTTCTTTTAATCATTTCCCTTCTCTGCATTCTCTTTTCAACTAAAAAGAAAAAAAAAACAACACCATTATTTGCTTTCTAAACAAAAATACCGAAAAACTTTCATCATATTTCTCCACGTGGACACGACCCGTTAGCCCAAAGCTACACGGTAATTCTTATCACTTTCATTTTATAATAAATTTTTGGCGCTGTTGCCGGGGAGGGAATAGTGTAATTGTTTTCTAACAAGTTTGGTGTCTTATTTCAGGGATGTCAAGATTCAGATTTAGCACTCAAGCTTAGAAGAGAATACTTGTTATTCTGTACCCCTACTCTCAAAAGTAAGAAACAGAATTTCAAGAAATTACAGCGCAAGTTTGAAAATTTGTGGACTACTAAAAAACTCTTTTTTACATGACAAACTGCTTTGCAAAAATACAGTTTTTTGTGTATTATTCTTGCTATATTTGATAGTCACACTCCCTGTTTTTAATCCAACAGTAATTTAAATGATTGTTAATGACAAAAAAACGTTTAGACTTGCATTCTAGGCATTTGTCTAATTACGTTTCTTTTACAATTACTGTTGAAGATAGATGGAGACAAGGTACGTATGCATATCTTATAGTCAGGAAACATTCTTGGGTGATATTTTCTTGTGAACGTTACTTTTCTATATCTTCCATACTCTACACAATTAATTCTAAGGGCAAAACCCAAATCAAGATAAGGTGGGGAAGTCATTACCTTTCCTTAGCCCACAAACCATCTCCAAGAACGCACAACCTAAGCCTAATCAAAATCTGATAGACGTTGGCCTAGGAACATCTCGAACTCACTAGGAGATTATCCTAAGGGGGAAGGTGTTAGAATTTGACCCTGCCAAATCAGTGTACAGGAAAGAAATTGAGGAGCGAAACTCCGAAGGCTGGTGGTTTGGCTTAATCAGGCCCATCACTTTTGCGCGGATACCTCCAACCAATCTTGCCCTAACCTGGCTGATTAGCTTGTAGTCAAAGTCTGTATTATACCTCCTGTGGGCAATCAACTAGTTAGGAGTTGTCTAGGTCAAGGTTACCTTAGACTAGGCTTGGTTGTTTACTCTTATTGACTATTGATAAACTTGTTTGTGATGTTTTTGTGTATGCAAGTGTGGTCAAGAGACCCTGATTCATCTAGGTTGACTAGAAACATATCACCACTCAAGTTTGAACCAAGACCAGATCCGGTTATGGCTCAATCAACATCATTGCAGGATATGTTCTATCCCATTAGAACCTCACTTCCATCTTGCAGCCAACTTCCATCGGTTGGTGAATACAATTTTGAGTTCAAGCCTAAGTTCATCAACACACTTCCCAATTTTCATGGCTTAGAGTCTGAAGATACTTATTTCTTCATAAGATAATTTAAGAAAGTATGTCTAATGATGAAAATCTCGCACTTATAGATGATGCTATTAGGTTGAGATTTGTCCCTTTCGCTCTTAAGGACTTAGCCAAGAAATGGCTTTACCGCTTAGCGGCTGGCTCTATCACATCTTGGAATAGTTTCATCATGGTCTTCTTGAAGAAATTCTATCTAATTCACAAGACTGCTCTCGTTAGGAAAAATATCATGCAGTTCAAGTAAGAACCTAGTGAACCATTTTGAAGGTATTTTGATGCTTCAATGACCTCCTTGTTCAATATCCTCATCATGGAATAGAGAAATGGGGACAATGCCAAATTCTTTATGTTTGTTTAGGCTATTCTACCAAGACCCTCTTAGAAAGCATATGCCAAGGGGGATACTTGCAAAAGGGTGAGAATGAATGATGGGATTTATATGAGAATCTAGCTGAAAAGACCATCCAGTGGGAATCAACTAGTGAAAACTCGAGGAATTCAACTCCATCTCTTCAAAAGGAGGTCTCCATTCAATTGAATTATCCATAGCTAATGAGGTTAAGTTGGCTAACCTAGTGAGAAGACTGGAAGCTTTAAAAACTAAGGAACCAAATTCAGTCAATTAAGTCAGCACAAACCAATTTCTAACTCCGGGCTGTACTTACTGTCAAGCCATGAATCATGTGTTTGAGGAGTGTCATGTGTTTCAGGCTCAACAACACTTTTCAGAACCGATGAAAGCGGCCTTTTTAAGGTCGAATAATAATGTAGGCTGTCTAAAAATCACTGAAGAAAAATCAGCAAAAAGCAGAATCCAAGCTCCAGACGCAAGGCTAATTGATTGGTCGCTAATGTTGCATATTTAATATCATATTTCCATACTTATTATAGAATAAAAGCTGCATTGTCCTAATTAAATGTTTAATTTATTTGCAGGCCCATTCCTTAAGGAGATGAAGAGAAATGAGCCCAAAAGCCCACCAAATTCTGAATTAAATCAGAATTAATTCGCACTCACTGAATCAGGGCAAAATAAGGAGGTTGAAAACCGGTTGAGAAGAATCCTCTCAGAATCGATCGGTTAAAGCCAAGAATCCAAGGCCATTTCGTCACAATACTAGACTCAAACGAAGAAACCAACTGAAGATAAAAGCATAAGGGAATACCAGGGCGACTCACCAACAGGGTGTGGCCACCTGGCCACACCCTGGCCGCGAAAACGCGGCCAAAACCACCTTTCCGCGGCTTGGTTGGGGAGTTAGGGGGAGCGTTTGCTCCCCCAATCTCCCCGGGATCCTCCTCGTGTGGGTTTTGCCTATAAAAAGCCAGTATTTGCACTGAAAATGGGACGACCATGCAGAGATAGGATTTAGCCTAGTTTTCAATCTTTGTAGTTTAGGTTTTTCTTTTCTTTTTATGTAATTTGTATGTAAGCTTAGGTTAGATGAAGATTCATGTAAGTAAGAGAGAGAGGCTTATGTTGAGAGTGACACTGATGTACCCTCCTCCTTTCTTCCATTGTTTCTGCAAGCAATAAAGGTAAACATTTGTTTATGTTCGTATTTTCTTTTGTTTTCTTCTTCCTCTTTCTACTTTACCTCTTTGTTTCTGATGAGCTTGCAAGTGAATCTAGAAGTATAAGTATACAAAAGCCTTTGTGAGTGCCAACGATACTTCATGAAGACGTTCTCCTCCTCAAGATCCGTATCACTTCATTCTTGCTCCGCTTGATGATATAATGCGAACGGGGACTGAGCTCGATCCTATGATCTATGCATTGAACGCCTCCGAAGCAAGGTAGAACATGCAAAGGTTTCTTGGTAAGTCATCAACCAAACTAGGTAAGTATTTCTTCAATCTTCCTTCTTTTCTTTTGTTTCTTTAGTATAGATCACCACATCTTCCAAATCTTTCATCATTTCTTTCCCAACTCATTTGTACATAATCGCTTTCATCGTTTTCTGATTTTCTCCACCTTCTCATTCTACCGTTTTCTCTTTAACTTTAACATAACTCGTTTTCATTTTCATTTCTTTAAAATAAAGAAGAACTTTCGTTTTTCTTCATAAAGATTTCAATACAAAACTTTGAACGCTTCCATCGCAAACCCTCCTTGTGGATCACGACCCGCATAGCCACTTGCTATAGCGGTATGAATTGAGCACTTGCACATCTTCATTCTAAATCTGAAATACTGTATTTTGTGTGCAGGTTTAAGCTTCAATCAAATTTTGGCGCCGTTGCAGGGGAGGGTAATGTTTTTATTGAAATCTGATTTTTATTGAAAATTTTTTAGAACTAAAATGAATTTTCTTCTCTGTTGCAGGTTATAGGGCAAGCAAAGTAGGAAATTAAGATTGCAGTAACATATAAGTGGTATTGGGCCTCTGCTCTAGAAAGCAGAGACCAATTACCCTCTGCTTTGCCGCGTATTCGTGGCCAAAGCCGCGAATCTGCGGCAAAAAGGAGTTGACTACTAACGTTGTTTTTTGCAGAGCTGCTTGACTTGCAAAATTCTTGTTTTCTGCAATTTATTTTTTCTTATATGCCATCACCAAAAGCCTGCTAATAAACCAACAGTAAAATACTTGTTGAAAAAGATAAAAAAAATTGATTAGACGTTTGCATTTTAGGCACGTGTCGTTTCAATTCATTTATTTTTACTGTTGAAGAGTGCTGGAGAAAGGTACGTACGCATTGCATCTAGAATAGGACTCATCTCTTGGTTGATTTACATCGCTTTGAGTGAATCTTATTTACATATCTTGTACACTTGCACAAATTGATTTTAAGGGCACCACCCATTAACAAGATAAGGTGGGGATTTAATCACCCTTTCTTGGCCTAAAAATCAGATTCCAAGCACTCACTAACCCAAGCCTAACTAAAAATGAGTAGACGTTGGCCCTAGGGACATCTCGGACTCAATTAGGAGATTATCCTAAGGGGGAAAGGTGTTGGAATTTGACTCCTGCAAAATCAGTGTCTAGGAAAGGGATTAAGGGCCGAAAGCCCAAAGATTGGTGGTTATTTAATTAAGGAACGTCTTTGACGGAAAAGCTCCCACCAATCTTGCCCTGACCTGGCTGATTAGCTTGTGGTCAAAGTCTGCATTGGACCTCCCGTGGACAATCTAACCAGTTAGGAGTCGTCTAGGTCATAGGTCTACCCTAACTTAGTTTAGAATTTTTTCTTTTTTGTTTGCTTATTTGTTTGTTTTTTTCTTTCTTTTTGTTTGTATTCTATTGTGTGATATGACTTATAATAACAATTTTTCAACTTCAATAATAATCCATATTACACACCGACTTCATTTTCGGATATTACCAACCCGGCATATCATAACTTTAACCAACCTAATGTGCCGGATTGGTCTTATCCGATTCAATATAACCCATGCCCCCAATCTAATAACTATAATTTCCATAATAACTTCAACTCTTCACAGAGTCAGTGGGGATTCACCTTCCCCGAGTCAAATTTTCAACCAACTTGTCCTCCTTCTCCACCTAGTCCATAATCTTTTCAAGATTCATACTCATCCACCAGTCCAAAATAGAAAACTATCAATTTTGGAAATGAGTATGCGTGAGTCCAAACACAAATCCCAAAATCTGATGGACTCACAATTTCACCACCAATTCCAAGACAACACTTCATCTTTTCATCAAAACAATGAACCTATCAACTATGAAAAGATGCTTGAAGCCATGACTATGCTCAAAATGCTCATAATCGTGACATAGATATGATGGTCCAATCTCTACGTTCTCACCGTTTGACCAGTTCTGATGTCACTACCCATTCTGTTAGAGCCGAAGAGTCATGTAGTTTTAGAAATCAAGGTTCCATTTCAGAACAGTCATTTGAACTTGCCAAACTCCAAATAATGTTGATAGTTTGGCAAGTTATCCCTCGCCTGAAATCGAACTTGAAAATGAATATGATCATGAACCTCAACTTAGTGATTCAATTTTACTTCCTGATTCAATAATGACTCCGGTGTCTTCACCTGACTTCAATCTTTTCCCCGAGTCAACATTGGATCCTGTGCCAATTCATCATGAAATTGAATCACCTATTTTTGATGATCATATTGAACTTGACCAATTTTACACTTTTGAAAGTCCTATTGACAAATTGGCAAGTTCTCATTTTTTTGACATTGAACTCAATGAGATATGTGACCTAGATTCTCAAATCTGTGATCCAGTTTAACTTTTCGAATCAATATTGACTCCTGTTTTGCTACCAAACTTGAGTAATATTTTAGAGTCAGTTTTGATTCCCACACCTATCATTTTTGAACTTGAATCACCAACATTAAGTCACATTCCATTGTTAGAAGATAAATGTGGACTTGAGTTTCAACTTCTTGACTTGGACCCACTTCCTGAACCTATTTCGACTCTTGAACCTTTACTTGACTTAAGTCACCTTCCTGAGTTGGTATTAGTTCTTATACTTCCTGAGTCCAAGTCAATCATTCTATCTTTTCACACTCCATTCTGGGACGAGGTGGTTGACAAATTTGACTCTGAAATCAGTTATTGAATTTGAAAATTAGATGAGGTCAAATATTTAATAAAAATCCTTCATGGATACATCATTCTAATGGGTTATATTAAAGAAATTTCTGGTGGGTTCCTCCGAACTCCACAAAAAGTTGATTGGGCCGCATTTCGTGGACCAATCAGACCACCACCGGAACCACCACCTTAAGGTAACATTTCCTTCCCTTTTGTCTTTTTCATGCACCTATGCATTAATTCATACATTGAGAACAATGCATGAGATAGGTGTGGGGGAGGGTTCTAACATAACTTAGTTTTTTCTTTTTATTAAAAAAAAACAAAAAAAATTAACATTTTCTTTACTTTTAAAAAACTTTTTGAAAAATAGAAACAATATTTTGACATATCTTTTGTAAGAAATTAGGTTAATTTTAAGGAATAGGAAAATCCAAATTAGGATTTCTTATACTTTGTCAAAATAAGATTATTTGTTTGATATTTAGGGTTAGGAAGATAATTTGTCAAAGTAATTTAGTCTTGATCTTTACCTTGATGAAATATGCACACTTCATACACTTACACACTTAGGGTTCAAAAACAAAGATTCTTATGCCTTATAAAAAAAAAGAAAGAAATAAACAAATCTAATTATTGATTAGCTAGGTGCTTTGGCCTAAGCAAGCCTTAGTATTTATGCGAAAGATGATTAGATAAGTTTGAGAAAAAAAATATAAAAATCTCTGATTAAGCTGGGTATTTGTGAAAAGTCACCTAGAGGGGGGTGAATAGGTGACAAAGCTAATCAAAGGGCAAATAAAAATTTAAAGCTACAACAATCACAATCAAGAATCACAAGATGAATGCAAGCATGTAATTATGACAATGAATATGATGAGCAAGTAATAAGTGCAAGCAAAGAGAGTAAGAATTGCAAGAATGTAAACCAATCGCAAACACAAGGATATGTTATCGAGGTTCGAGCACCCATCTCTACTCCCCGCCTTCCCCAGAAGGATTCCGACCACTTCCACTATCACAAAGATCTCAAATACAATGGAGTACCCAACTCCTACAATCTCAAGAACAAGTAATTTCCTTGGTAGTCAAAAGACCACAAACTCTCTCTTTCAAATATCTCTTCCCTTACAAAGGTCCTTAGAGAATATTGAGTAGGAATGAAGCTCTTGTTGTAAGTGAAGAAAGAAAATTAAATCAGAGAGTATTTGAAAACCCTTCAGAAAATCAGTGAGAAATTCAGCACAAAAACCAAGAAACAAGTCTCTTTTGAAAGCCTTAAACTTTTGAATTTTCTAGCAAAAATTGTTGTAACAAATCTCTCCCCAAACACTCCTATTTATAGGAGAGGGCTAGGGTTTAGGGATAAAACATAATTACTGATGTTTAGGAGGTAATTAGATCAAAATATATCCTTAAACGAATTTTTAAACACAAAAGACAAAAATAAACAGCTCACTAAAAATCTGCCCGTTACTGTTCAACGGACACATCGGTCGACTGGGCCGGTCGACCGGTAGATCAAAAATTTGACCGTTATAGGCCAGCGGTCGACCGACCCGGTCGACTGAGAAAACCTGTGAGCAAAAACAATATCTCGGTCGACCGCCCCGGTCGACTGGCAGACATGCACACTGATACGTGCCCCTGCCAGAACTGCGGTCGACTGGTCTGGTCGACCGGACCAGACTGACACAGACTCGGTCGACTGTCCCGGTCGATCGGATCAGGTCAAAAATCATTTTTGGAAAAGAAAATAAAGAGGATTTTGATTTTAACAAAAATACTTTTGAGCAGGGAATAGTATAAAATATAAAGATGTATCTGTAGGCAAAAACTTGTATGCAAAATATTTTTGTATAATTTATAAGAAATTATTTTGAAATGAGCATGTGTGCAAAAACGTGTGTGATAGAGCTTCAAACCTATCCACTATTCTTTAACATACTATAAACTGAAAAATAAATTACATGAAGACTTCTTGAGCTATCTTCAAGTCTTTGAGCCATCCAATGCCTTGCTAGTGCCTTCTTGATTGAGGCAAAACCTGCACACAAAATACGAGATTATAGAACTTAAGATTAGGAAATGTGCAAGTGCTCAATTCTTCCGCTATAGCAAGTGGCTATGCGGGTCGTGATCCACAAGGAGGGTTTGCGATGGAAGCTTTTACAGTTTTATTGAAATCGTTATGAATATAAGAGAAAGTTCTTCTCTGTTTTTAAAGTTAAGAAAAAGAAAAAGAAAGTTATAGTTAAAGTTAGAAGAATATGAAAGATGAAGAGGGTGGAAAAATCGGAAAACGGCGAAAGAAAGCGACAAGGAGGTGAAAAGGATGATTTAGAAGAGGTATTGTGTTTTAATTTAAAGAAATGAAAGAAAAGAAATAAAAACAATTGCTTACCTTCTTTTCGTCAAAAGCTTACCTTGAGTCTTCAGCGACGATTTTACCTTGAAGTGGAGGCATTCAGCGCATAGCCCATAAGATTTGAGTATTGGTCTTCGTCCACATTACATCATCAAGACTACTTCAAGAATGAAATGATACAGAGAGAGATTCTATTCCATCGTTATGAGCTATCGGTGGCACTCGCAATGGCAAGGCTCTTTCGATGCTTTTAGACTCACTTGGAAGACGATTGTACGAAAAAGAAAAGTAAAATAGAAAAGAAGAAGAAGGAGAAGACTAAAAAGAAGTACAAACACAAAAAGAACATCGATTCGATTTCATTACAATCAAAGAAAAGAAATAAGTCTTACACCGGTGTCACTCCAGCTCAAGCTTCAGTCTTATTCTTCGATGAAAGTTGATCTCCTCTGAATTACATAAATGAAAACTAAAATTACATAAAAAGAAAGGCTAAAAACCTAAACCTAGAAATGAAAAGCTTGGCTAAGTCCTATCTCTGCATGGTCCTCCTTTTCAGTGCACAATATGGCCTTTATAGGCAGAAACCCTAACAACCAAGATCCCGGGGAGGTCGGGGGAGCAAACGCTCCCCCTAACTCCCCAAGATTGCCGCAAAAACGCGGCTTTTGCCGCGTTTTTGCGGCATTGGTGTGGCCAGGTGGCCACACCAAAAGGGGGGAGCTTCCTGGGGTGAAGGTCTTCTCGCATATATGGTTGATTTCTTGTTTCTTCTTCAACCACTGACTGAATCAACATTTGATTTTCTTGGCTCCGATTCCTCGATTCAAGGAGGGATTTTCTCAACTCCTTGATAGCCCAGATTTCTTCACTTCGAGTTTAATCTAAATTATTTCAGAATAAAGTGGGCTTTTGGGCTTGTTCCTCATTTATTTCTTTGAGCATTTGGGCCTACATTTAGCAAAGAAAAAGACAATTATTAATATTATTTATTAGCAAACAAGTATGGTAAAGTGACAACATAAATGCAATGTATGTGACAAATCACACCCCCACACTTATCTTTTGCTCGCCCTCGAGCAAAACATTAGACTAACTTGAATCAATTATTAGACCACTTTCGCAGGTCACTCGATTGCACTGAGCATGTGCAACAAGCCGTTAAACCTCTAGGTTCCCCTAGAGGACGAGTTTTGTCTCGTGAGGGTTTTCAGCGGATTGCACCCACAAAATCCATAAAGAAAGGGAAATAAAAGAGTTAGTATTTTCGAAAAGCATTTTGAAAGAGAACAATATTTGAAATATGATTGTAAGATCTAAGCAATCTATAAGTTATAGGAAAACCGAATTTTTCATTCCTAAACTTAGTCTCTATTCAAAAAATTTGTTATCAATCAAAGTAAGGAGTCAAATTGTACTTCTCATCTAGTCTATTACTTTACCCTAAGTCATATGCACCTTGTGACTGTGAAAATTTTGACTAAGGGTTCATTAACGCCAACTCTTATGCCTTATTTATTTATATATATATTTTTTTGTTTTTTGGTGGTATTATTCCTTAGTTTAGGCTTTCTAATCTGCCCATGTAACGAGCCTTTAATCGATGACTCCCAAACCAGACGGTCTTAGGGCACCAGGTGAGAAGACACCCCTAGGACTTAAGGACTCGAGCAGACAAGGCCACAAAACTAAGGATTTTATTATATGAACCTCTTTAGGCGTGAATACTCATGCTTTATTAGGCACAGACACCCAGCTTAATCAGAGGATCTAATCATCTTTCGCATAAATACTAAGGCTTGCTTAGGCCAAAGCACCTAGCTAATCAATAATTAGACTTATTCATTTTTTTTTTTTTACTTATCTAATTATCTTTCGCATAAATACTAAGGCTTGCTTAGGCCAAAGCACCTAGCTAATCAATAATTAGACTTATTCATTTATATATATATATATATATATATATATATATATATATATATATATATATTATAAGGCATAAGAATCTTTATTTTTTAACCCTAAGTGTGTAAGTGTATGAAGTATGCATATTTCATCAAGGTAAAGATCAAGACTAAATTACTTTGACAAATTATCTTCCTAACCCTAAAAATCAAACAAATAATCTTATTTTGACCAAGTATAAGAAATCCTAATTTGGATTTTCCTATTCCTTAAAATTAACTTAATTTCTTACAAAAATAAGTCAAAATATTGTTTCTATTTTTCAAAAAGTTTTTTAAAAGTAAAGAAAAATGTCAATTTTTTTTTAATTTTTTTTTTTAAGAAAAAGAAAAGTTATGTTAGACCCTCCCCCACACCTATCTCATGCATTGTCCTCAATGTATGAATTAATGCATAGATGCATGAAAAAGACGAAAGGGAAGGAAAATGTTACCTTAAGGTGGTGGTTCCGGTGGTGGTCTGATTGGTCCACGAAACATGGCCCAATCAACTTTTCTTGGGTCTCGAAGGAACCCACCAGCACTATCTTTAATATGACCCACTAAAAAGATAAATCCATTAAGGATTTTTATTAAATATTTGACCCCATCTAATTTCCAAATTCCATAATTGATTTCGGAGTCAAATTTGTCAACCACCTCGTCCCAGAATGGAGTATGAAATGATAGAACAATTGACTTGGACTCAGGAAGGACAGGAACTAATACCGACTCAGGAAGGTGACTTAAGTCAAGTAAAGGTTCAGGAGTCAAAATTGGTTCAGGAAGCGGGTCCAAGTCAAGAAGTTGAAACTCTAGTCCACATGTATTTTCTAACAATGAGATGTGACCTAATTTGGGTGATTCCAGTTCAGGAATGATAGGTGGAGGGATCAAAACTGACTCTAAAATATTACTCAAGTTTGGTAACACAACAGGAGTCAATATTGATTCAGAAAATTGAACTGGATCACAGATTTGGGAATCTAGGTCACATATCTCATTGAGTTCAATATCAAAAAATTGAGAACTTGCCAATTTGTCAATAGGATCTTCAAAATTATATAATTGGTCAAGTTCAATATGATCCTTAAAGATGGGAGATTCAATTTGATTATGAATTGGTACAGGATCCAATGTTGACTCCGGGAAAAGATTGAAGTCAGGTGAAGATACCGGAGTCATTATTGAATCAGGAAATAAAATTGAATCACTAAGTTCTGGTTCATGATCATATTCATCTTCAAGTTCTATTTCAGGCAAGGGATAACTTGCCAAACTATCAATTGTATTTGGAGTTTGGGCAAGTTCAAAAGGTTGTTCTGAAATAGAATCTTGATTTCCAAAACTACATGACTCATCGGCTCTAACAGAATGGTAAGTGACATCAGGACGGTGGGAACGTAGAGATTCGACCATCATATCTATGTCACGATTTCTAGCATTTTGAGCATGAGTCATGGCTTCTAGCATCTTTTCATAATTGATGGGTTCATTGTTTTGATGAAAAGATGAAGAGTTGTCTTGGAAGTGGTATTGAAATTGTGAGTCATCAGATTTTGGGATTTGTGTTTGGACTCACGCATACTCCGTTCCAAAATTGATGGTTTCCTATTTTGGACGGGTGGAACTGAGTATGAATCTTGAACATAATGTGGACTGGGTGGAGAAGGAGGGCAAGGTGGTTGGAAATTATGCTCGGGGGAGTTGAATCCCCACTGACTCGGTGAAGAGTTGAAATCATTATGGAAATTATAGTTATTAGATGGGGGGTATGGGTCATATTGATTCGAATAGACCAATCCGGCACACTAGGTTGGTTAAAGTCATGATATGCCGGGTTGGTAATATCCGAAAAAGAGTTTGATGTGTAATATGGATTATTATTATAGTTGAAAAAATTATTATTATAAGCCATATCACACAATGGAATACAAACAAAAAGAAAGAAAAACAAACAAATAAACAAACAAGAAAAAAAAATTCTAACCTAAGTTAAGGTAGACCTAGACCTAGACGACTCCTAACTGGTTAGACTGTCCACGGGAGGTCTAATGTAGACTTTAACCACAAGCTAATCAGCCAGGTCAGGGCAAGGTTGGTGGGAGGTTTTCCGTCAAAGACGTTCCTTAATTAAATAACCACCAACCTTCGGGCTTTCGGCCCTCAATCCCTTTCCTAGACACTGATTTTGCAGGAGTTAGATTCCAACATTTTTCCCCTTAGGATAATCTCCTAATTGAGTCCGAGATGTCCCTAGGGCCAACGTCTACTCGATTTTAGGTTAGGCTTGGGTTAGTGAGTGCTTGGATTCTGATTTTTGGGCTAAGGAAGGGTGATTAAATCCCCACCTTATCTTGTTATGGGTTAGTGCCCTTAAAATAATTTTGTGCAAGTGTACAAGCTATATAAATAGGAATCACTTAAAGCGATATAGACAACCAAGAAGTGAGTCCTATGCTAAATGCAATGCATACGTACCTTGCTTCCAGCACTCTTCAACAGTAAAAGAAATGAATTGAAAAGACACGTGCCTAAATGCAAACGTCTAATCAATTTTTAACTTTTGCAACAAACTTTTTACTGTTGATTATTAGCAGGTTTATTTGATGGCATGTAGGAAATAAATAATTGCAGAGAACTATAATTTGCAAAGCAAGCAGCCTGCAAAAACTTGTTAGTAGTCAACTCTGGATTGCCGCGGATCTGCGGCTTTTGACGCGTTTCCGCGGCAATTCAGAGGGTAATGGGTCTCTGCTTTTTATAGCAGAGGCCCAATACCACTTGTATGTCACTGCAATATTGATTTCCTGCTTTGCTTGCCCTGTAACCCTCCCCGGCAACGGCGCCAAAATTTGATTGAGGCAAAACCTGCACACAAAATACGAGATTATAGAACTTAAGATTAGGAAATGTGCAAGTGCTCAATTCTTCCGCTATAGCAAGTGGCTATGCGGGTCGTGATCCACAAGGAGGGTTTGCGATGGAAGCTTTTACAGTTTTATTGAAATCGTTATGAATATAAGAGAAAGTTCTTCTCTGTTTTTAAAGTTAAGAAAAAGAAAAAGAAAGTTATAGTTAAAGTTAGAAGAATATGAAAGATGAAGAGGGTGGAAAAATCGGAAAACGACGAAAGAAAGCGACAAGGAGGTGAAAAGGATGATTTAGAAGAGGTATTGTGTTTTAATTTACAGAAATGAAAGAAAAGAAATAAAAACAATTGCTTACCTTCTTTTCGTCAAAAGCTTACCTTGAGTCTTCAGCGACGATTTTACCTTGAAGTGGAGGCATTCAGCGCATAGCCCATAAGATTTGAGTATTGGTCTTCGTCCACATTACATCATCAAGACTACTTCAAGAATGAAATGATACAGAGAGAGATTCTATTCCATCGTTATGAGCTATCGGTGGCACTCGCAATGGCAAGGCTCTTTCGATGCTTTTAGACTCACTTGGAAGACGATTGTACGAAAAAGAAAAGTAAAATAGAAAAGAAGAAGAAGGAGAAGACTAAAAAGAAGTACAAACACAAAAAGAACATCGATTCGATTTCATTACAATCAAAGAAAAGAAATAAGTCTTACACCGGTGTCACTCCAGCTCAAGCTTCAGTCTTATTCTTTGATGAAAGTCGATCTCCTTTGAATTACATAAATGAAAACTAAAATTACATAAAAAGAAAGGCTAAAAACCTAAACCTAGAAATGAAAAGCTTGGCTAAGTCCTATCTCTGCATGGTCCTCCTTTTCAGTGCACAATATGGCCTTTTATAGGCAGAAACCCTAACAACCAAGATCCCGGGGAGGTCGGGGGAGCAAACGCTCCCCCTAACTCCCCAAGATTGCTGCAAAAACGCGGCTTTTGCCGCGTTTTTGCGGCATTGGTGTGGCCAGGTGGCCACACCAAAAGGGGGGAGCTTCCTGGGGTGAAGGTCTTCTCGCATATATGGTTGATTTTCTTGTTTCTTCTTCAACCACTGACTGAATCAACATTTGATTTTCTTGGCTCCGATTCCTCGATTCAAGGAGGGATTTTCTCAACTCCTTGATAGCCCAGATTTCTTCACTTCGAGTTTAATCTAAATTATTTCAGAATAAAGTGGGCTTTTGGGCTTGTTCCTCATTTATTTCTTTGAGCATTTGGGCCTACATTTAGCAAAGAAAAAGACAATTATTAATATCATTTATTAGCAAACAAGTATGGTAAAGTGACAACATAAATGCAATGTATGTGACAAATCACTTCTCTTCTATGATCCTTCCTTGATGTGCAATTTGCCTTCCTTGCTTTGTGGAACTTAGAAGTTCTTGCAATAGCTAAGCAAATGGTCTCTAAACATGGTACAAAACCTAAAACTCATCTTAACAAACTTGTTAGTACCAAATAGCTCTAATTTGGTTTGTCATCATCAAAACATAAAACAATTGGAGAGTGTAACCTCTTGGGCCAACAATCTCCCCCTTTTGATGATGACAAAACAAATAGGCTATTGATAAAAATATAGGGAGGAGAAAACTCCCCCTCAAATTATGCTATACATAAAACACAAGAATATGCTCTAGATACCAATAATTGAAATGATGCACCAATTATTGAAACACAAAAATTGCTCTTGATACCAAAAATACCAAAAACAACTAAAACACAAGAATTCTCAAAAAAAAACATGAATTCAAAAACTCATTCATACCTAAATATAAAACTCATAAAACAAGTCTTTAAAATTAAAGCATATAAATTCATATGGAACCAAGACCAAATGAACTTATTTTTGTCATGTAAACTTATTCTCCCCCTTTTTGTCATACATCAAAAAGGGTTATGAAAAACATGTCTATTCAATAATACAAACATTAAGTTCTCCACAAATAAACGAAAATCTAGCAAAATCAAGAGGTTTAGTGAAAATATCGGCTAGTTGTAAATCCGTGGAAACATAATCAATATCTATATCACCTTTCTCAAAATGATCTCTAAGAAAGTGATATCTAATCTCAATGTGCTTGGTCTTACTATGTTGATTTGCATTTTTGGTCATGTGTATAGTACTAGTATTATCACAAAATATTTTTATATGATCAAAGTGCAAATCAAAATCAAGGAGAGTATGTTTCATCCAAAGGACTTGTGCACAACAAGCCCCCGCGGCAACATACTCCGCCTCGGCGGTTGAGAGAGCTACGGAATTTTGTTTCCTAGAGGACCATGAAACAAGACAATTACCAAGAAATTGACATGTCCCACTAGTACTCTTTCTATCTACTCTACAACCCGCATAGTCGGCATCCGAATAGCTAGTCATTGAAAAATCTCTAGTTTTCGGATACCAAAGACCCATTCCAATAGTGCCTTTAATATAACGAATAATGCGTTTTACCGCAATAAGATGAGACTCTTTAGGACACGATTGAAATCTAGCACAAAGACACACACTAAACATGATATCCGGCCTACTTGCCGTCAAATATAAAAGACTTCCTATCATGCTTCTATATAATTTAATATCAACATTTTTACCTTGTTCGTCCTTATCAAGCTTGGTTGTAGTTGCCATTGGAGTGTTGCAAGCCTTTTATCCTTCAAGCCCAAACTTCTTTACTAGCTCCTTTGCGTACTTGGCTTGGTTGATGAAGGTTCCGTCTTGCAATTGCTTGATTTGGAGTCCAAGGAAGAAATTGAGCTCACCCATTGAAGACATTTCAAATTCAAGTTGCATGACTTTCTCAAAATCCTTGCATAAAAGCTCATTAGTAGATCCAAAAATTATATCATCAACATAAATTTGCACAATTAAAATATCATTATCAACATGCTTAGTAAAAAGAGTTGTGTCTACTTTGCCTTTAATAAAATCATTTGAAATTAGAAAACTAGAAAGCCTTTCATACCAAGCTCTTGGAGCTTGTTTCAATCCATACAAAGCTTTATCAAGTTTAAAAACAAAATCGGGATGAACATGATCAACAAAACCGGGAGGTTGAGAAACATAAACTTCTTCATTAATAAAACCATTTAAAAATGCACTTTTACATCCATTTGAAAAAGTTTAAAATTTTTAAAACATGCAAAAGCTAGTATCATCCGTATGGCTTCAAGCCGTGCTACGGGTGCAAAGGTCTCCTCAAAGTCAATTCCCTCAACTTGAGTGTAACCTTGGGCCACTAACCTAGCTTTATTCCTAATGACATTTCCGGACTCATCCATCTTGTTTCTAAAGATCCACTTAGTACCAATTATTGGTCTATCGTGGGGCTTAGGAACAAGGTGCCAAACTTGGTTGCGCTCAAATTGATTGAGTTCCTCTTGCATGGCAAGCAACCAATATGGGTCCGTCTCGGCTTCGAGAATGCCTTTGGGTTCAAAATGAGAAATGAAAGCAAAGTTACCACATAGGTCATGGAGTTTGGAGCGCGTAGTGACTCCTTTAGATGCATCACCCAAGATGAGCTCCTTAGGATGATTTGTAGCGTATCTCCAAGCTTTAGGAAGCGGTTGAGTGCTTTCCTCCTTATCCTCTTGAACTTCACCAATAGGATCTAGCTTTTCTTCTTGAGCGGGTGAGTCCTTCAAGGATAGTCTCTCCATGTCTTCACCTAATGGTTCAAACTCTACAACATTCTCAACAAACACATTAGATTCTTCAAACTTAACATGCATGAATTCTTCAATGGTTTG
The DNA here is from genome assembly GCA_038442645.1 of Agave tequilana. Lineage (NCBI taxonomy): Eukaryota > Viridiplantae > Streptophyta > Magnoliopsida > Asparagales > Asparagaceae > Agave > Agave tequilana. The sequence goes on from JAVJIF010030223.1 coordinate 396,133, forward strand.
AGAAGATCTAATGAAAACTCTATATGCTTTGCTAGTAGAGGAATATCCAACAAAGATAGCCTCATAAGCCTTAGCATCAAATTTACCCAAATTATCCTTAGTATTCAAAACAAAACACTTGCATCCAAAAACTTTAAAATATGCAACATTTGGTTTTCTAGAATGATACATTTCAAATGATGTTTTTGAAGAATTTTTGCACAAATAAATACGATTCGATATATAGCATGCGGTGTTTACGGCCTCGGCCCATAAATATTGAGAGAGGTCATACTCACTTATCATTGTCCTAGCCATCTCTTGAAGTGTTCTATTTTTCCTTTCTACAACTCCATTTTGTTGTGGAGTTCTAGGACAAGACATTTCATGCTTAATTCCCTTTTCATCACAATAAGTCATGAAGAGTTGGTTAACAAACTCACCACCTCTATCACTCCTTATTCTCAAAATCGGAAAACCCTTTTCTTTTTCAACTCTTTTTCGAAAAATCTTAAAATGAGAAAAAGTTTGATCTTTATTTTGTAAAAAGAAAACCCAAGTAAAACGGGAGAAATCATCAACCAAAACAAATGCAAATCTACTTCCATTTAAACTCTTAGTTTTAGTTGGTCCAAAAAGATCCATATGAATTAATTCTAAAGGCCTAGTTGACATGATATCCTTGATTGGTTTAAAGGAAGACTTGGTTTGTTTCCCAAGTTGGCACGCACTACAAATGCGGTCTTTCTCAAAATTCAAGCAAGGTATACCCTTCACCAATTCCTTTGAATTAATCCTAGAGATATGGTCAAAAGATGCATGTCCTAATCTTCTATGCCAAAGCCAAGAATTTTCATCAAAAGCATTTAAGCATTTAGTAGAACAATCTAAATTAAGCATGTCAATAATATAAACATTATTATCACGAAAACCGGTGAGAATACAAACATCGGATTTAACATCAAAAATCTTACAAGATGTATCATCAAAAACAACTTTAAGTCCACGATCACAAAGTTGACTAATGCTAAGCAAATTATGTTTTAAACCATCTACTAAAACAACATTCTCAATAATAGGAGATGCACCAATTTGAATGTTACCTATACCGATGATAGTTCCTTTGGAGTCATCCCCGAAGGTGACGGTGCCACCTTCCATGTACCTTGATAGGGTTGTGAAGTTGTTGATGTCCCATGTCATGTGTCTTGAACAACCACTATCAAGGTACCACCGCTCCCTACGTCTTGGAGCTTTGGTGTGTACCTACATCAAACAATTTAAGACTTGATTTTGGTACCCACATTTTCTTAGGTCCTCTAGGGTTAGTGTCATGAACCCAAACAAGATTATTTGTTCTATTTAGTTGATCATAGCAAAACTTAGCTAAATGTCCATTTTTACCACAATATGTGCATCTATATACTCTACCATATTTAAAAGCATAATGGGTGTGTGATTTGTGAGCATGAGTATTGTGAGCATGAGCATGAGAGGTGCTAGCATGAGAATTTTTATCTTGTGAAATTTAGCATGTGAAGTGTGCTTTTTAGAAAACATGTTCTCAAGTTTCTTAGTATTGAAAGCACAATCATTTAAAACTTTTCAAAATCATTCATTTTGGATTTAAAAGAGGAAATTTCTTTTTCATCAATAATAGGAGATTTTGCCTTACAAGTACTCTTGTAGGCACAAAATTCTTTTTGCATGGAAATGAAATTAGAAGAAATATCATCTTTTTCTTTAGAAACAATGGCAAGTTGATTCTTAAGAAAAGCAACTTCTTTTTGTAATTTTATGCATTCAAGTTTCTTGTTATCATAAGTTTCAGAAAGTTCTACAAAAGCATGCACTAGAACTTCCTTACTTACATCATCATCTTCATCATCAAGGGATTGAGGGGTTACCTTGGGTGTGTTTGCCATGAAACACATATTAGCTTGATCCACCTCCTCTTCGGACTCGCTTTCCGAATCCCACGTAGCTTTGTAAGCTTTCTTTTCCTCCGGCTTCTTTGGCTTGAAGGAGGAAGTCATTTTCTTCTTGAACTCCGGACAATCCGCCATGATATGTCCGGGTTTGCGGCAATTGTAGCATATGATCTTCCGCTCCTCTTTGCCTTCGAATTTTCTCCGGAAGTTGAACTTGTTCTTTCGATACAACCTCTTGACATTCCGCACAAGTAGAGTTAGCTCCTCATCTTCTTCTTCGTCATCTTCATCGTCATCATTGGTGGATGAAGTCTTGAAGGCTATGGATTTCTTCTTTGAAGTAGTGGCCTCTTCTCTTGCCTTCTTCTCCATCTCATGGGTCTTTAGGTTCCCAATGAGACTAATGAGGTCCATCTCGTCCTTATCGTTCAACTCCTTCAAGGTGGTGGCCTTGATCTCCCATGATGAAGGAAGAGCCCGAATTACTTTCCGCACCTTTTGATCGTTGGAGATGTCATCACCTAAGGAAGAAAAACCATTAGTGATTTTAGTAAACCTTGTAGCCATACTATCAATAGACTCATCATCAAGCATTTTAAATGACTCATATTGGGACCTCAAGAGATCTATCTTAGCTCTCTTGACTTGTGAAGTCCCCTCGTGTGTGACCAATAAGTGTTGCCAAATCTCATAGGCGGATTGGCAATGAATTACCCGTGTAAGGTCATCCTCATTCAAGGCGGTTAATAGGGAGTTTTGGGCCTTGGAGTTAGCCTCATATAATTTAAAGTCAAGGTCGGTCCAAGTGCTCTCATCACCATCGGGTGCTTCATAGGGTTGGTCAAGGACTTGGCTACTAAGCTACCCAAAGATTGCAAAAATATAGTCATCCTAACCTTCCAAATTGGGAAATTGAGGCCATCAAATTTAGGTGGGGATTTAATGTTGTCGGCCATGTTTACTAGTGATGAATGGATGAATGAAAATGTTGATTAGCAAAATTTTAAGGATCTCTCTATGGATGTTAAGCCAAACCTAGAGTCCAAGCTCTGATACCAATTGAAAAGTCACCTAGAGGGGGGGTGAATAGGTGACAAAGCTAATCAAAGGGCAAATAAAAATTTAAAGCTACAACAATCACAATCAAGAATCACAAGATGAATGCAAGCATGTAATTATGACAATGAATATGATGAGCAAGTAATAAGTGCAAGCAAAGAGAGTAAGAATTGCAAGAATGTAAACCAATCGCAAACACAAGGATATGTTATCGAGGTTCGAGCACCCAGCTCTACTCCCCGCCTTCCCCAGAAGGATTCCGACCACTTCCACTATCACAAAGATCTCAAATACAATGGAGTACCCAACTCCTACAATCTCAAGAACAAGTAATTTCCTTGGTAGTCAAAAGACCACAAACTCTCTCTTTCAATTATCTCTTCCCTTACAAAGGTCCTTAGAGAATATTGAGTAGGAATGAAGCTCTTGTTGTAAGTGAAGAAAGAAAATTAAATCAGAGAGTATTTGAAAACCCTTCAGAAAATCAGTGAGAAATTCAGCACAAAAACCAAGAAACAAGTCTCTTTTGAAAGCCTTAAACTTTTGAATTTTCTAGCAAAAATTGTTGTAACAAATCTCTCCCCAAACACCCCTATTTATAGGAGAGGGCTAGGGTTTAGGGATAAAATATAATTACTGATGTTTAGGAGGTAATTAGATCAAAATATATCCTTAAACGAATTTTTAAACACAAAAGACAAAAATAAACAGCTCACTAAAAATCTGCCCGTTACTGTTCAACGGACACATCGGTCGACTGGGCCGGTCGACCGGTAGATCAAAAATTTGACCGTTATAGGCCAGCGGTCGACCGACCCGGTCGACTGAGAAAACCTGTGAGCAAAAACAATATCTCGGTCGACCGCCCCGGTCGACTGGCAGACATGCACACTGATACGTGCCTCTGCCAGAACTGCGGTCGACTGGTCCGGTCGACCGGACCAAACTGACACAGACTCGGTCGACTGTCCCGGTCGACCGGATCAGGTCAAAAATCATTTTGGAAAAGAAAATAAAGAGGATTTTGATTTTAACAAAAATACTTTTGAACAGGGAATAGTATAAAATATAAAGATGTATCTGTAGGCAAAAACTTGTATGCAAAATATTTTTGTATAATTTATAAGAAATTATTTTGGAATGAGCATGTGCGCAAAAACGTGTGTGATAGAGCTTCAAACCTATCCACTATTCTTTAACATACTATAAACTGAAAAACAAATTACATGAAGACTTCTTGAGCTATCTTCAAGTCTTTGAGCCATCCAATGCCTTGCTAGTGCCTTCTCTTCTATGATCCTTCCTTGATGTGCAATTTGCCTTCCTTGCTTTGTGGAACTTAGAAGTTCTTGCAATAGCTAAGCAAATGGTCTCTAAATATGGTACAAAACCTAAAACTCATCTTAACAAACTTGTTAGTACCAAATAGCTCTAATTTGGTTTGTCATCATCAAAACACAAAACAATTGGAGAGTGTAACCTCTTGGGCCAACAATTTGTGCCTAATAAAGCATAAGTATTCACGCCTAAAAGGGGTTCATATAATAAAATCCTTAGTTTTGTGGCCTTGTTTGCTCGAGTCCTTAAGTCCTTGGGGTGTTTTCTCACCCGGTACCCTAAGACCGTTTGGTTTGGGAGTCATCGATTAGAGGCTCGTTACATGGGCAGATTAGAAAGCCTAATAGAACTATGGAATAATACCACAAAAAAAAGTACATATAAATAAATAAGACATAATAGTTAGAGTTAATAAACCCTTAGTCAAAATTTTCACAGTCACAAGGTGCATATGACTTAGGGTAAAGTAATAGACTAGATGAGAAGTACAATTTGACTCCTTACTTTGATTGATAACAAATTTTTGAATAGAGACTAAGTTTAGGAATGAAAAATTCAGTTTTCCTATAACTTATAGATTACTTAAATCTTACAATTATATTTCAAATATTTTTCTCTTTCAAAATGCTTTTCGAAAATACTAACTCTTTGTTTCTCTTTCTTTATGGATTTTGTGGGTGTAATCTGCTGAAAACCCTCACGAAACAAAACTCGTCCTCTAGGGAAAACCTAGAGGTTTAACGGCTTGTTGCACATGCTTAGTGCAATCGCATGACCTGTGAAAGTGGTCTAATAATCCTTAGTATAGTTTAGCTGTTTTGCTCGAGGATGAGCAAAAGATAGGTATGGGGGTGTGATTGGTCGCTAATGTTGCATATTTAATATCATATTTCCATACTTATTATAGAATAAAAGCTGCATTGTCCTAATTAAATGTTTAATTTATTTGCAGGCTCATTCCTTAAGGAGATGAAGAGAAATGAGCCCAAAAGCCCACCAAATTCTGAATTAAATCAGAATTAATTCGCACTCACTGAATCAGGGCAAAATCAAGAGGTTGAAAACCGGTTGAGAAGAATCCTCTCAGAATCGATCGGTTAAAGCCAAGAATCCATGGCCATTTCGTCACAATACTGGACTCAAACGAAGAAACCAACTGAAGATAAAAGCATAAGGGAATACCAGGGTGACCCACCAACAGGGTGTGGCCACCTGGCCACACCCTGGCTGCGGAAACGCGGCCAAAGGAAACGTTTGGGAGTTAGGGGGAGCGTTTGCTCCCCCGATCTCCCCGGGATCCTCCTCGTGTGGGTTTTGCCTATAAAAGATCAGTATTTGCACTGAAAATGGGACGACCATGCAGAGATAAGATTTAGCCTAGTTTTCAATCTTTGTAGTTTAGGTTTTTCTTTTCTTTTTATGTAATTTGTATATAAGCTTAGGTTTGATGAAGATTCATGTAAGTAAGAGAGAGAGGCTTATGTTGAGTGACACTGATGTACTCTCCTCCTTTCTTTCATTGTTTCTGCAAGCAATAAAGGTAAACATTTGTTTATGTTCGTATTTTCTTTTATTTTCTTCTTCCTCTTTCTACATTACCTCTTTTGTTTTTGATGAGCTTGCAAGTGAATCTAGAAGTATAAGTATACAAAAGCCTTTGTGAGTGCCAACGATACTTCATGAAGACGTTCTCCTCCTCAAGATCCGTATCACTTCATTCTTGCTCCGCTTGATGATATAATGCGAACGGGGACTGAGCTCGATCCTATGATCTATGCGTTGAACGCCTCCGAAGCAAGGTAGAACATGCAAAGTGATTGAGGCAAAACCTGCACACAAAATACGAGATTTCAGAACTTTTAATAAAAATGTGCAAGTGATCCACAAGGAGGGTTTTGCGATAGAAGCGTTTACGTTTCTGTATTGAAATCTTTATGAAAACCAAACGAGAGTTCTTCTCTTGTTTTTAAGTTATAAGAAATGGAAAAGAATTATGTTAAAGTTAGAAGAAAATGAGAGATGAAGAAGGTGGAAAAAAAATCAGAAAAAGGCGAAAGCGACTATGTACAAATGATTATTTACAAGGAAGTGAAAAGAATGATTTAGAAGAGGTATTGTTGGTGATTTAATTTACAGAAATAAAAGAAAAGAAATAAAAACAATTGCTTACCTTCTTTTCACCAAAAGCTTACCTTGAGTCTTCAGCGACGATTTTACCTTGAAGTGGAGGCATTCAGCGCATAGCCCATAAGATTTGAGTATTGGTCTCTTCGACATTACATCATCAAGACTACTTCAAGAATGAAATGATACAGAGAGAGACTACATTCCATCGTCATGAGCTATCGGTGGCACTCGCAACGGCAAGGCTCTTTCGATGCTTTTAGACTCACTTGGAAGACAATTGTACCAAAAAGAAAAATAAAATAGAAAAGAAGAAGAAGAAGAAGACTTAAAAGAAGTACATATACAGAAAGAATATCGATTCGATTTCATAACAATCAAAGAAAAGAAATAAATCTTACACCGGTGTCACTTCAGCTCAAGCTTCATTCTTGTTCTTCGATGAAAGTCTGATCTCCTCTTATTTACATAAATGAAAATTATAATTACATGAAAAAGGAAAATAAAAACCTAAACTAAGAAATGGAAAAATAGTCTAAATCCTAACTCTGCATGGTCGTCCCATTTTGCGTGCAAATACTGGCTTTTTATAGGCAAAACCCTAACCATCAGGATCCCGGGGAGATCGGGGGAGCAAACGCTCCCCCTAACTCCCCAACTTTGCCGCAGAAACGCGGCTTTTGCCGCGTTTCCGCGGCCAGGGTGTGGCCATCTGTTGGTGGGTCAGTCTGGGATATCCTTCTGCATTTATCTTCAGTTTGTTTCTTCGTTTGATTCCAGGATTCTGACGAAATGGCCTTGGATTCTTGGCTTTAACCGATCGATTCTGAGAGGATTCTTCTCAACCAGTTTTCAACCTCTTGATTTTGCCCTGATTCAGTGAGTGCGAATTAATTCTGATTTATTTCAGAATTTTGGTGGGCTTTGGGCTCATTTCTCTTCATCTCCTTAAAGAATGGGCCTGCAAATAAATTAAGCAATTAATTAAGACAATGCAAAGTTTTATTCTAAAATAAGTATGGAAATATGATATTAAATATGCAACATTAGCGACCAATCACACCCCCATACCTATCTTTTGCTCGTCCTCGAGCAAAAACAACTAAACTATACTAAGGATTATTAGACCACTTTCGCAGGTCACGCGATTGCACTGAGCATGTGCAACAAGCCGTTAAACCTCTAGGCTCCCCCTAGAGGACGAGTTTTGTCTCGTGAGGGTTTTCAGCGGATTACACCCACAAAATCCAAAACGAAAAAAAAGTTCGTATTTTCGAAAAGCATTTTTTTTATAAGGGGAGAATATTTGAAGTATATTTGTGAGAGTTTAAGTAATCTATAAGTTATAGGAATATCAAATTTATCATTCCTAAACTTAGTCTCTATTCAAGAACATGTCATCAATTAAAGTAAGGAGTCAAATTGTACTTCTCATCTAGTCTATTAATTTACCCTGAGTCGTATGCACCATCGAGACTGTGAAGTTTACTAAGGGTTCTTCAACATTAACTCCTATGCCTTATATTTATTTATTTTTTGTGAAATTTATTCCTCAATTTCATTAGGCTTTCTAATCTGCCCATGTAATGAGCATTCAGTCGGTGACACCCAAACCGGACAGTTTTAGGGCATCAGGTGAGAAAACACCCCTAAGGACTTAAACACTCGAGCAGATAAGGCAACGAAATCAAGGTTTTTATTTATACGATGTACCCCTTTTAGGCGTGAATACTTATGCTTCATGAGGCATAAATACCCAGCTTAATCAGAGGATACACATTTTTTTTCAAACTCATCTAATTATCTTTTGCATAAATACTAAGGTTTGCTTAGGCCAAAGCACCTAGCTAATCTATAACTAGACTTGTTTTTTTTTTTTTTTTTTTCAAACTCATCTAATTATCTTTTGCATAAATACTAAGGCTTGCTTAGGCCAAAGCACCTAGCTAATCAATAATTAGACTTTTTTTTTTTAATATAAGGCATAAGAGTCTCTGTTTTTAAACCCTAAGTGTGTAAGTGTATTTTGTGTGCATATGTCATCAAGGTAAATATCAAGACTAAATTACTTTCACAAATTTTCTTCCTGACCCTAAAAATCAAACAAGTTATCTTGTTTTGACCAAGTGTAAAAAATCCTAATTGTGATTCTCCTATTCCTTAAAATTGACTTAAATTCTTACAAAAAATGTATCAAAATACTGTCTACCCTGTAAAAAAATTTATTTTTAAAATTTTTTTATCCATTTTTTTTAATTTTTATATCAGTTATGTTAGAACCCTCCCCCACACTTATCTCATGCATTGTCCCTAATGTATGAAAGAAATGTATAAGTGCATGAAATAAAATGAAAAGGAGGAAAGTTACTGATACATTGGGTCAAAAAGACCCATTACCGTTTCATCTACCGGTACTGATTTCAAGAAAGGTTTAAGGCGTTGACCATTAACCTTAAAGTCATTTCTATTCTTGAGGTCACTGATCTCAACTGCACCGTGTGGAAATACGGTTTTTACAACGAATGGCCCAGTCCATCTCGATTTCAATTTTCCTGGAAAAAGATGAAGCCTAGAATTATAGAGTAAGACTTTTTGTCCGGGGACAAAGGTTTTTCTTACGATGTTCTTGTCATGTAAAATCTTGACTCTCTCTTTAGTGATCCTAGCATTTTCATAGGCTTCATTTCTCAACTCCTCCAATTCGGAAATTTGTAATTTCCGAAAGTCACCGGCCTTAGTCAAGTCGAAATTCAATTGCTTGATTGCCCATAAAGCTCGGTGCTCTAACTCAACGGGCAAGTGACAAGGTTTGCCATCGACTAACCTATAGGGAGACATTCCTAGAATCATCTTGAAGGCGGTCCTGTAGGCCCATAGAGCATCTACAAGTTTGATGGACCAATCCTTCCGGTTTTGGTTCACAGTTTTCTCCAATATAAGCTTGACTTGTCTATTTGAAACCTCAACTTGCCCACTGGTTTGAGGATGATAAGGTGTGGACAACTTGTGAGTTATGGCATACTTTCGCATAAGAGCTTCAAAAGATCTATTGCAAAAGTGAGTGCCATTATCACTGATGATAGCACGAGGGGTTCCGAAGCGAGAAAAAATGTTCTCTTTCAAAAACTTTATGACAACTTTGTTATCATTAGTTTTACAAGGAATGGCTTCTACCCACTTGGACACGTAATCCACAGCAACCAATATGTATTGGTTCCCAAATGAATTAGGAAATGGACCCATAAAGTCGATGCCCCAAACATCAAAGAGTTCTATTTCTAGAATTGGGTTGAGGGGCATCATATTTTGGTGTGAGATCCTTCCTACCATTTGGCATCTAGGGCACGTCTTGCAAAATTCATAAGAATCCTTGAACAGAGTGGGCCAATAAAACCCGCTTTGTAGCACCTTTTCAGCCGTCTTGCGGGGACCAAAGTGTCCACCGCATGCAAGTTCGTGACAAAAGGACAGAACACTCCTAACCTCCTCATCGGGAATGCATCTTCTAATAATTTGATCGGAACAGTACTTGAAAAGATACGGTTCCTCCTAAAAGAAATACCGGACTTGGGATAAGAACCGGTAAACGTCATTTTTGGACCAATGAGACGGAGTTTGGTTTGTGACTAAGTAATTCACTATATCAGCAAACCAAGGTTCCCTAGAGATAGCTAAGAGATGTTCATCAGGAAAATCCTCATTGATGGGTAATTCGTTGCATGGAGAATTGGGAATCCTTAGCAGCGACATTTTCTACGCCTTTCTTATCTCGAATTTCGAGATCGAATTCTTGAAGAAGGAGGATCCAACGAATGAGTCGGGCCTTGGTATCCTTCTTCATCATGAGGTACCTAAGCGCAGAATGATCGGTGAAAACGGTAGTTTTGGACCCTAGTAGGTAGGGACGAAACTTCTCTAGGGCAAACACTACTGCCAAGAATTCCTTCTCGGTCATAGTGTAGTTCATTTGAGCATCGTTGAGAGTCCTACTAGAGTAATAGATCACATGCTGCTTGTTATCAATGCGTTGTCCTAAGATAGCGCCTATGGCAAAATCAGAAGCATCGCACATGATCTCAAACGGCTTAGACTAATCGGTGCAGATATGATTGGTGAAGAAATAAGCTCACTCTTAAGCTTCTCCCAAGAATTTATGCATTCAGCATCGAAAGTTTAGGACACATCCTTAGCTAACAGATTAGTCAAGGGCCTAGCAATTTTGCTAAAATCCTCGATAAATCGTCGATAAAAACCAGCGTGTCCTAAGAAGGATCTAATGTCCTTAATGCATTTAGGCTTAGGAAACTTAGCAATAACCTCGATTTTGGCTCTATCCACTTCAATTTCTTTCTTGAGATTTCATGACCCAAGACAATTCCATGTTTTACCATGAAGTGGCATTTCTTCCAGTTTAGTGTCAGATTTTTCTCAGCACAACGTTGGAGGACGAGTTCTAGATGGTGGAGACATTGAGTGAATGAATCTCCGTAGATGGAGAAATCATCCATGAAGATTTCTAAGAAGCGTTCTACCATATCTGAGAAAAGACTCAACATGCAACGTTGAAATGTTGCTGGGGCATTGCATAAGCCGAAAGGCATTCGACGATAAGCAAATGTCCCAAATGGACATGTGAACGTAGTCTTTTCTTGGTCCTCAGGAGCGATAGGGATCTGGTTATAGCCCGAGTAACCGTCCAAGAAACAGTAATACTCGTGACCCGCCAAACGTTCAAGCATTTGATCAATGAAGGGAAGTGGAAAATGGTCCTTACGAGTTGCGGCATTTAGTTTCCTATAGTCAATGCAAACTCGAATCTTCGTGGGAAGTCGAGTTTGAACCAACTCTTTGTTCTCGTTTTCCACTACGGTAAAACCAGATTTCTTTGGGACCGTGTGGACCGGACTGACCCATTGGCTATCAGAAATGGGATAAATTATCCCATTGTCTAAGAGTTTTATGATTTTAGCATGAACAGCCTCTTGCATTATAGGGTTTAACCTACGCTGCGGGTCTCTCTTGGGTGTGGCGTCTTCATTGAGATGGATGCGGTGTTGAACGATGGTTGGACTTAATACCTTGATATCCGTCATAGTCCACCCGATGGCTTCCTTATGTTTTCTTAGAATTGCTTTCAAATCTTTTTCTTCCTCGTCATTTAAATGGGAGGCAATGATGATGAGAAAGGTCTCTTGTTCGCCTAGATAGGCGTACTTGAGATACACAGGTAGGGGCTTTCAATTCTAAGGAAGAGGAAGGCTCACTAGAGGGACTAGTCAAATCTGTTGGCTCCATTGTTGGTGAAATGGAGTTTGAGGCCCAATTCACAGCAGAATCTACAACCTGATCAAGATTAAAGTCATCAGACTCTAACCCGAAGTCACTCTCCAGTTCTGATTCCAATTCTTCTTCGTGTTCACTTGTCAAGTTCTCAATTAGGTTAACTTCAAATGTTTGGTCCTCGATATCGCGGGGCTGTTTTCCTAGATTGAAGACATTGACTTCTCTAGTCATGTCTCCAAAGGTTAACCTCATAGACCCATTCCTACAATTGATGATGGCATTAGCAGTAGCAAGGAATGGTCGACCTAGGATGACAGGAGTTTGAGCCCTACGATTGGAGTTGGACCCAGGTTGTGTCTCCAGAACTATGAAATCGACAGGGTATATGAACTCTCCTACACGGATCAGGACATCGTTAATCTCCCCTTTTGGAATTTTAACAGAACGGTCAGCCAGTTGGATGGTGACTCGAGTTGGGCTAAGGTCACCCAACCCGAGTTGTTGATAAACAGAGAATGGAAGCAAGTTGATACTTGCCCCAAGTCAAGAAGTGCACGACTAATCTCGGCTTGTCCTATTGTGCAGGCAATGGTGGGACTACCTGGATCTTTGTACTTGATAGGGATAGAACCCGAAAATAGCTTACTAATATTAGTGGCTAAGAAGACCTTCTTTGGAACATTAGTCTTTCTTTTCTTGGTGCACATGTCCTTAAGAAACTTAGCATAGGAAGGAACTTGTTGGATGGCATCAAGAAGTGGCACATTTATCTTCACTTGGTTAAACATCTCGATTATCTTGTCCATGTGCGGGTTTTGCTTGTTGTTTTTCAGCCTATTAGGAAATGGTACTATAGGCTGGTGCACCTGGCTGGCTGACTTGTCTTTTTCAGACTTGTCAGAATTGGAAGAAATTGGATTGGATGAGGTGGAAGCTTGATTGTGGTTGTGCTGAATAGGATTGGTGGGTGTTGACACTTGGTTATCAACTTTCTTTCCTGACCTTAATGTATGCACATCATTACATTGATTGAATGAAGGATCCTCAGCCAAATGAGCTTGTTGGGAATTCCTCGGATTGGTGACTGGCTGACTAGGCAAGGTACCCTTTTGTCTCTCATTCTGTGAGTTGGCTAGTTGGCTCATTTGAACCTCTAACCTCTGAATGGTTTGCATGAGAGAGTCTTGATTTTTCATATATCGTTCCATGTTTCTTTCAAAGTCAGTCATTCTCCTTTCTAATTGAGGATTCTGGAAGGAGGATTGTGGAGCTTGATTAGGAAAGTTCTGTTGATAATTCGAAAAGTTTGGTGGATGGTTGGGAGAATTATTATGAAAATTGGAGAAGTTGGGTTGATGATTGGAAGAATTATTACCATGATGGAAGTGGCTAGCATGATTGGATCGTGAATGGTCATTGTTGTTTTGGCTCCATGAGAAATTAGGGTGATTTCTCCAGCCGGGATTGTACGTTGGAGCGTAAGGGTTATTGTTCGGCCTTGAAAAGGCCGCATTCATCGGTTCGTGGTAAGATTGCTGAGCCTGAAACACTGGGCATTCCTCGAACACATGGTTCATGGCTTAACAGTAAGTGCAGCCCGGGGTGGAAATTAGTTCGGGCTGACTTGATTGACTGGACTTGGGTCTTTTGTTTCTAGAGCTTCCAGTCTTCTAGCCAAATTAGCTAACTTAGCCTCATTAGTGATGGACGATTCGATGGAATGGAGACCTCCTTTTGAAGAGATTGAGTTAGCATTCCTAGAGGTCTCACTAGCAGATTCCCATTGGATGGTCTTCTCAGCCAAATTTTCATATAAATCCCATCCTTCATCTTCATCTTTCTGCAAGAAACCCCTTGGCACATACTTTTTAAGAGGGTTTTGGTGGAATAGTCTAAACCGTCATAGAGAATTTGGCATTGCCGCCATTTCACTATTCCATGGTGAGGACATTGGACAAGGAGGTCCTTAAAGCGTTCAAAGTACCTCCAGAACAGTTCACTAGGTTCTTGCTTAAATTGCATGATCGTCTTCCTAATGAGAGCGGTTTTATGGATAGGATAGAATTTCTTCAAGAAACCCTTGATGAAACCATCCCAAGACGTGATGGAACCGGCTGCTAAGCTGTAGAGCCACTTCTTTGCTAGGTCCTTAAGTGCGAAAGGGATAAATCTCAACCTAATAGCATCGTCTATAAGGTGTGGGATCTTCATCATTAGACATACTTCCTCAAATTCTCTTATGAAGAAGTAGGCATCTTCAGACTCTAGACCATGAAACTTGGGGAGTGTGTTGATGAATTGAGGCTCAAGCTCGAAATTGTATTCACCAACCGATGGAAGTGAAATGCAAGATGGAAGTGAGGTCCTAATGGGGTAGAACCTATCCTGCAGTGATGTTGATTGAGCCATTACCGGATCTGGTCTTGGTTCAAACTTAGGTGGTGATGTGTTTCTAGTCAACCTAGATGAATTAGGGTCTCTCGACCACCTTGCATACACAAACACAATCACAATCACAACAAGTTCAAACAACAGTCAACAATAGAAATCAACCAAGCCTAGTCTAAGGTAACCTCGACCTAGACAACTCCTAACTGGTTGATTGTCCACAAGAGGTAGAATGTAGACTTTGACCACAAGCTAATCAGCCAGGTCAGGGCAAGATTGGTGGGAGGTTTTCCGTCAAAGATGTTCCTTAATTAAATAACCACCAATCTTCGGGCTTTCGGCCCTCAATCCCCTTCCTTGACACTAATTTGGCAGGAGTCAATTTCCAACACCTTCCCTCTTTAGGATAATCTCCTTGTGAGTTCGAGATGTCCCTAAGGCCAACGTCTATTAAATTTTACTTAGGCTTAGGTTGTGCGTGCTTGGAGATGGTTTGTGGGCTAAGGAAGGGTAATGACTTCCCCACCTTATCTTGATTTGGGTTTTGCCCTTAGAATTGATTCGTGCAAAGTGTGCAAGATATAGAAAGTAGAATTCAAAAGCAAAATCACCCAAAAATGTTTCCTAAACTATATGCTATGCATACATACCTTGTCTCCAGCTCTCTTCAACAGTAATTGTAAAGTAAACGTAATTAGACAAATGCCTAGAATGCAAGTCTAAACGTTTTTTAAGCAATTCACAATCACTCAAATTACTGTTGGATTAAAACAGGGATGGTGATAGCAAAACAAGCACAAATATGACATAAAAACTAAAATTTTGTGAGCAATATGTCCTGCAAAACAAAGTTTTTAGTAGTCCAATGAAAATTTTCAGATTTTGCAAAGCAATTTCTTGAAATTCTGTTACCTACTTTCGAGAGTAGGGGCACAGAATTTTTAAGTCTTCTTGGCAAAACTTGAATGCTAGATCTTGATCTTCAAGTCCCTGAAACAACACACAAAACTTGTTAAAACAACTACACCGTTCCCTCCCCGGCAACGGCGCCAAAAATTTGATTGAGGCAAAACCTGCACACAAAATACGAGATTTCAGAACTTTTAATAAAAATGTGCAAGTGCTCAATTCTTACCGCTATAGCAAGTGGCTATGCGGGTCGTGATCCACAAGGAGGGTTTTGCGATAGAAGCGTTTACGTTTCTGTATTGAAATCTTTATGAAAACCAAACGAGAGTTCTTCTCTTGTTTTTAAGTTAAAAGAAATGGAAAAGAATTATGTTAAAGTTAGAAGAAAATGAGAGATGAAGAAGGTGGAAAAAAAAATCAGAAAACGGCGAAAGCGACTATGTACAAATGATTATTTACAAGGAAGTTAAAAGAATGATTTAGAAGAGGTATTGTTGGTGATTTAATTTACAGAAATAAAAGAAAAGAAATAAAAATAATTGCTTACCTTCTTTTCACCAAAAGCTTACCTTGAGTCTTCAGCGACGATTTTACCTTGAAGTGGAGGCATTCAGCGCATAGCCCATAAGATTTGAGTATTGTCTCTTTCACATTACATCATCAAGACTACTTCAAGAATGAAATGATACAGAGAGAGACTCCATTCCATCATCATGAGCTATCAGTGGCACTCGCAACAGCAAGGCTCTTTCGATGCTTTTAGACTCACTTGGAAGACAATTGTACCAAAAAGAAAAATAAAATAGAAAAGAAGAAGAAGAAGAAGAAGACTAAAAAGAAGTACATATACAGAAAGAACATCGATTCGATTTCATAACAATC
Source organism: Agave tequilana (assembly GCA_038442645.1). NCBI lineage: Eukaryota > Viridiplantae > Streptophyta > Magnoliopsida > Asparagales > Asparagaceae > Agave > Agave tequilana. The sequence continues at coordinate 412,026 of JAVJIF010030223.1, forward strand.
AAAGAAAAGAAATAAATCTTACACCGGTGTCACTCCAGCTCAAGCTTCATTCTTGTTCTTCGATGAAAGTCTGATCTCCTCTATTTACATAAATGAAAATTACAATTACATGAAAAAGAAAAAGAAAAACCTAAACTAAGAAATGGAAAAATAGTCTAAATCCTAACTCTGCATGGTCGTCCCATTTTGCATGCAAATACTGGCTTTTTATAGGCAAAACCCTAACAATCAAGATCCCGGGGAGATCGGGGGAGCAAACGCTCCCCCTAACTCCCCAACTTTGCGACGGAAACGCGGCTTTTGCCGCGTTTCTGCGGCCAGGGTGTGGCCAGATGGCCACACCCTGTTGGTGGGTCAGTCTGGGATATCCTTCTGCATTTATCTTCAGTTTGTTTTTTCGTTTGATTCCAGGATTCTGACGAAATGGCCTTGGATTCTTGGCTTTAACCGATCGATTCTGAGAGGATTCTTCTCAACCAGTTTTCAACCTCTTGATTTTGCCCTGATTCAGTGAGTGCGAATTAATTCTGATTTAATTCAGAATTTTGATGGGCTTTGGGCTCATTTCTCTTCATCTCCTTAAAGAATGGGCCTGCAAATAAATTAAGCAATTAATTAAGACAATGCAAAGTTTTATTCTAAAATAAGTATGGAAATATGATATTAAATATGCAACATTAGCGACCAATCACAAAGGTTTCCAGGTAAGTCATCAACCAAACTAGGTAAGTATTTCTTCAATCTTCCTTCTTTTCTTTTATTTCTTTAGTATAGATCACCACATCTTCCAAATCTTTCATCATTTCTTTCCCAACTCATTTGTACATAATCGCTTTCATCGTTTTCTGATTTTCTCCACCTTGTCATTCTACCGTTTTCTCTCTAACTTTAACATAACTCGTTTTCTTTTTCATTTCTTTAAAACAAAGAAGAACTTTCATTTTTCTTCATAAAGATTTCAATACAAAACTTTGAACGCTTCCATTGCAAACCCTCCTTGTGGATCACGACCCGCATAGCCACTTGCTATAGCGGTAAGAATTGAGCACTTGCACATCTTCATTCTAAATGTGAAATACTGTATTTTGTGTGCAGGTTTAGGCTTCAATCACTAATCATCGCCACCAGCGCAGCATCAAGATGCGAGGGTTGAAACCCGCGTCTCGACATCACTGTAAGGACCAAGACTGCAAGGACCAAGACGCGAGGGTTGAAACTCGAGTCTTAGCATTATTGCAGTACCAAGACGCAGAGTCCAAAGCCCACGTCTCACGTAAAGCTTGACGCAGAATTAGAAGCTCGCGTTTCTCAAGCATCACCTCAATAACAAAGCGCGAGGCCCAAAACCTGCGTCTCTGTTATAACTACCCTCATTATTGGGTCAATTACTATCCACATAATGAGGGAGTTAACCCCCATTACGGAGTGTTTTTAGGGGACACGTTTACCCCCCTGAAACATCTATAAGTGGCCCAGTTTGCTATGGAAAAGGGGTCAGAAAATTCTTGGTAAAAAAAGAACTTCGGTTGTAAGCCGTAGAAACACTAACACTTCCAGCTGAAAAGAAAGAGAGAGTTCAACTCTTCTAACAACTTGCTGCATACAAGTTCATTTTTCCTACAATCTCTTTGAGATCCTTGGTAGACAGAACCTGTATTACTTCGTCTACTATCCAAAGAGTTCCCAAGAGGTCCTGACATTCACTCGGTCAACAAAAAATAAGATTCACTTTCCATCGCCACATCAAGAACCCGGCTTTAAACAAAAGGGAGATTTAAGCTTTGAATATCTCCCCTCTTATAAGAGGATTATTGATCCGCTGTAATTTTTTTACTATCAAATAAAGAATTTACTCCTCGATCTTCAATTTCCCCTACCAAACAAGAGATGGTGACTCCGCTGGGGACCACTTTCTCTATCGATGAGCAAGTCGTGGCACAAGGTGACGTCACTTACATGGGAAAAATGGTCGAATCACTCGTTGTCGAGTTTGACCAGGAAAAGTATGAAGAGTTCCTCTCTTTCAGCTCCAACAGCCCTAGAGCGCAGTAGTACCACAAGGTCTCCTCGGGGACTCACTCTTCAGTTCTCTCTGAGATCCCTTCAGATCCGACTGGCAAGAAGAGCTCCATGGCTAATCATATCACACATAATACCCGGGTCAACGTCTCCCATGAGACTCACTAGGTTAACATTGCTGATATTCAGCCCGTTCATGCCTGTCTTCTCCCTCAGTTCTAGGTCACCGAGGGTTCCCATCAACCCGTACGGCATAACCAAAACACTGAGCGACGACAGAGACGACGTGCGCGTCAACTACAGGCGCGAGAATCTAGAACAATTACCTGTCCAGCAGATACAGAATGTGAGCCTCAGGCCCTCATTTTTCCTGAACCTCGTCAGATGCGCGAAGTCCACGTTTGGAGACCTAAATGCGAAATCCACCAGGCCTATGTTTTTGAAGCTCCACTTTCCAAATGCAACGTTCAGCAGCGCGAGGGCTATGCCTCTTCTCAGAGACATGAGACCCGCGTCTCTACAACCAGACGCGAAAGTGAGAAAACTCACATATCTCAACTGTCACTGACCAAATGCGACAATCAGTAATTTGAGGTCCGTGTTCTGCTCAGCAGAGGCACGAGACCCACGTTTTGAGGTCAAAACGCGAGAGCTACGCCTGTTTTGCACAACATGAGCTCCGTATTTCTGAACCCTACATCTTGAATTCTCAACGTAAGGGTGACTCTCAGAAGCTGAAAAGCCCTCGACAACCTGAGGTCAATCTCTTTGATCCCCCTCCCGCGGATCTAAGAGACTATTTGATGAAGAAAAGGAGTGTTAATCAGATCACTCCGTCTTGTTGCTGTGAACGGCTCATCACGATAATGCTCTCTGAATGCCGCTGCAACTAACATACAAGCAAATAGTCGGTATTCAGACGATTGAACTCAACCTCCTGATCAGCCAAAAGGTATCACTCCCATAGGAGGAGAACCTTCTCTGACATGGAGTACTCTGAAGTCACTATAAACATGGTAAGCAGAAGTAGGGAAAAACAACCAGCAGTCAGCTCCGATAAGTCTGACACGGAACCAGAAGGAGTGTATCGGCATATTCGTGCTGAGACTGGTGCAGTTGCCCCGATCAACTACAGTGCCCTAGCTTAGGGCATTGAAGCAAATGAATCACATTCTGCTGTTGCAGAATCGCAGGCTTCAAACTCTTCCATAGAGAAGGAAGCCTTCGCTTACATGATAAATACTCCTGAGGAGACGGCCAGGAGCTTTGAACAACAAGCCTAGGTCCAGAGGGAACATTTCGAGATGATTCATGCTCAACAAGAATCCATTGATTCTCTCAAGCAAATGCGAAATTGCTTAAGGATAAGAGGAAGTCAACCGCCAAAGCTTCTTCAAAAAAGTCCAAAGGCAAACGGAAAGAGGGAGAAAGCTCATCTTCTGTACATATCGAGGAGAAGGAGCAATTTGATTCCGAGTCATCTAAATCCTCGTCTAAGAAGGAAGGCAACCCGGACCATGGGAGTATTCATTCTAAACGAATGAGTCAATTGGAGCACCGTCTGGAAGCCCTTACCAACCGGTAAGGCCTCCAAGAAGTAGGAGTGACCTGGCCATATCCGGCCGAGTGGGACCTTGTTCCATACCCTCCTAAGTTTAAAGCTCCAACCCTACAAGCTTTTGACAGCAAAGGGTCATCGAACCAACATATCTACTATTTCAAGTCTCAGACAGGAAATGTGATAGATAATAATACCATCCTGGCACATTTGTTCATTGGCACTCTAAAAGGATTTGCCTTCGAATGGTTCATGAGACTCCCAGAAGGCTCCATTAAAAATTGGGGTGATTTGGAGAAGCACTTCCTGACACGCTTCTTTGAAGATGACTCAGAGATCACAATGCCTACTCTCCTAGCCACGAAGCAGCGGAAGGGAGAGTCATTCAAAATATTTGTGGAAAGATTTCGGAACATGGCGCTCCGATGTCCTAGTGGTATGACCCGGGCCACCTTGGTAGAAACATGCCGCCACAATCTACAAACTTCACTCCTAGCCCAAATAGGAGTTGCTGAGAGCCACACCTGGAAGCAACTAGTAAGGTGAACAGGCTGAAGAAATTATCGCCAGGGTTAAGGCAGAAGAAAACAAACCCAGACCCAAAAAGTCAACAAGGCACATGCCAGAAAAATCTTTTTAATAAAAAAGGAAAGATAATCTGGCGACGGAGACAAAATCCCCCATCAAACCTCATCCGGTCAGGGGAGGTGGTTCTTCAAGTCAGCCACGTGCCAACAAGCAGTATTCCTTTAAAGACGAGCATGTCAACTCATTGTTCAAGCTATTCAATAAGAGCAACAGATTGAAGCTTTATGAAGCTAGACGTCCTGAAGAAGTCGGTAAGTCCGATAATCCTAACTACTGCCTGTATCATAGGATGCTGGGGCACCCCACCAAGAGCTGTTACGTTTTCAAAGACATCCTTCAAGCTCTAATCGATGCAGAAGTGCTAAAGCTCCATCCAGACAGAAGAAAGTGACGGCTAATATGACATCATTCCTTCAGTTTGGACAACAGCCTCTAGCACTGTCCGGAGTAGTTCCCATCCCGAAAGGGGAACTAAGAATGATTAATACGGACCCACATCATAAAAAGAGAAGGGTCTGGTACCTGTCCCCATGTCTCAGGGAGAAATTATGTGGGTTCATCCCGACCTTGTGGAAGGCCAACAATGGACTACTGTTACCAATAAAAAGTCTAAAGGAAAAGCAAAAGCTTCATCCTGCAACGTGGTGTGCGCTTCTTCCCAGGAAACAGAAATCGACATTCCCTCAATAACTGACTCGGAAGTGAAAACAATCGTCCTTGCCGCAGAACCCAAACAGCCGCTCATGGCAGAAGTAACACGTTCGGGTCAGTAATATTTAAAGAAGTATGATGAGATGGTGGCAAGCCCTCCTAAACCTACTATAGAGTCAGCCAAGCCCTCCGCAAAGCAACCGGTGGAGAAGTAGAAAGAGCTTCGGCTTTCCAGGGCTCTTCTAAAGGCCAATGCGGAAGGATCCACCACACCTTACCACTTTGACGTCCTGGTTCAATTGGCCAATATCCCAGCAAGAATCACCCTTTATGAGCTCCTGAGACTATCAAAGTCAACAAGAGAAGCTCTGAGGGAAGCCCTAGTTGATGCTCAGATTTTCATAGCCCAGCTCCCGACTGGATCACATGAGGAAGAGGAAGAGGACTGCCTCCATGCCTCCCAAAATGCTCCCTGCATCACCTTCACGTCAGATGACATATAGGTCAAGGGAAAACATGATCGGCCCCTATACTTCACAGGGTACATTGGATCATCTGAACTGAGCCACATTCCGGTAGATCCAGGATCCACGTTGAGCATCATGCCTCGCCGTGTCATGCAGCACTTAGGGATCCCCACCCACCGATTGAGCGCCACCCAGACTACCATCTATGGTTTCAACGCCAATGGTACGCGCCTAATGGGGAAGCTCAAACTCAAATACCAGATCGGGGACCTAAAGTCTGAAGTGACGTGCTATGTGATCGACGCTGACACTTCGTACAATTTGCTACTAGGACGACTGTGGATTCATCGTATTCCATCGTCCCCTCCACTCTCCATCAAGTTATGAAGTACATTGACGGAAGTGGAAAAGTCCTTGATTGCTGAAAGGCGTCCGTTCAAGGGGGTAGAGAACTATTTCACAGACTCCCTCCGGTACCAAGACTCTCTGAAAATGAACGAGAATTCATAAACCAGGAGAACCAAACTCTAGTAACGAAGCTGGCACGGAGCCAGAGGTGAAAGAAAAGTGCATGTGGGAATTAAATCCACTTGTAACGAGCATTAATAAGCTCGATGTTAATAACACCGTTGATGATATAGGAGAGTGGTATATTAATAAAGAGTTGAATTTGGCTTACTTTCTGTGTTTACTTCTGATTCAGTGCCATCAGACACTAGTACCGAGGTGGATGTGACCCTGGTCGGCAATGGATGCTCTGACATCATTGCATGTACAAATGAAGTCATCCTTCGAAATGTACCAGGTGTCGGGATGTGCAAGAATCAGTCTTCATGGTCCCAGCAAGACGCAAAGGCCAAAAATTAATTCTTTTTGGAAGAATCAAGTCCGAATTGATGTCTCGTTAAGAGTCAGAAAGTGAAAACGAATCTCCTTAGTTCACTCATTATGAGCCAAATATACTCAAGATGATGGAAAACATGGGGTATGATCTGATATATGGTCCTGGTTTGAACTTCAGCAAAGGGAGAAGAACACTACTCTGGTCTTTCATTCCGAAAGGGAAGATCCCTGACTATTACCATCAAACTCGCAGGGGTTTGGGCTATGTGTCAACTTCAATTCTGTCAGCCTCTGAGTCCGAAGAGTCAGTATACCATAATCACTTGTCTGGAACGTCATCGTGGGAGTCGGACGTTAGTGTGGGCAACCTCTTCAGGGAACTTTCAGTAAACATGGTGTCAACAAGCCACTTGGAAGACAGAGATTAAGAAACGATCCAGTCTGAGACAGATCCTTAGATCAAGCACTTAAACACTCTCTGGGATATTCGCTTCGAACAACGTGAACCATCCACAGAAGATAAGCTCATCCAGATTAATCTGGGAGATGTGGCTAAACCTAAGCCCATCTTTATAAGCAAAAGCCTATTATCCTTCGAGAAAGAAGATTTAATATCTCTTGTGCGGGAGTATATAGATGTTTTCGCTTGGAATTACAAGGACATGCCCGAGCTTGATCCTCGAGTGGCTATACATTGCCTTAACATTAATTCAGACGTAAAGCCAGTCAAACAGCAACAACGACGGTTTCATCCAGAAATAATGGAAGCAATCCAGTCATAAGTCAAGAAGCTTATAGACTCTGGCTTCATTAGTGAGGAGCAACATCCTGATTAGGTAGCCAATATCTTCCCCGTTACCAAGAAAAACAGAAAGATCTGGATTTGCATTGATTTTCACGATTTAAATAAGGCCTGTCCTAAAGGCGAATTTCCTCTCCCAATCACAGATGTCATGATTGACAATACGTGCGGGTTTGAACGAATGTCCTTCATGGAAGGATTCTCAGGATACAATCAAATCAAAATGTATCCTGATGATAAAAAGCATACTTCTTTCAGGACACCACTAGGGGTATATTGCTATACTGTCATGCCCTTTGGACTGAAGAACGCGGGGGCAACATATTAGAGAGCTATGAATGCAATTTTCCATTAACACATGCATATAACGGTGGAATACTATGTTGATGACATTGCAGTGAAAAGCCGCACCAAAGGTGACCACATAGCCGACATGAAGATAGTCTTTGAAATCATGCGGGCACATCAGTTGAAGATGAACCCCACCAAATCCTTCCTGGGATAGCCAGTGGTAAATTCTTAGGGTTTGTAGTGGCATCCAAAGGAATTCACTTAGACCAAAAAAATGTCTGCGCTGTTCAAGAGATGGAACCTCCAAGGAATCTCAGAGAGCTTAGAGGATTGCAAGGACGACTAGCATACATCCGAAGGTTTATCTAAAATCTCTCCGGAAGATGCCAACCCTTCACTAAATTGATGAAAAAGGGTGTCTCATTCATTTGGGATGATGCTTGCCAACAAGCGTTCGAGGAAATCAAACGATACCTCATGCAACCACCTGTCCTTATAGCTCCGGTGTCAGGAAAACCTTTCCTGCTATATGTCCGAGCGATGGATCATTCCTTAGGAGTTTTACTAGCCCAGAATAATGATCAATGACATGAGCAGGCAATCTACTATCTGAACAGGACTATGATCAGAGCCGAACATCGGTACAACCCGGCCGAAAAAGAATGTTTGGCGTTGGCGTTCACTATCAAGAAAATGCGATACTACTTGGTGGGCCAGACTATAAATGTTATATCAAAAGTCAACCCTTTGAGGTTGCTCATGACGAAGCCATCGTCACTAAATGGTCGGCTGGCAAAATGGGCCATACTACTATCCCAATATGAGATGCGCTTTTTGTCGACAAGCAGTGGCAGATTTTCTGGCTGAACATCCGGATCCGAGAGCAACCGAACTTTATGAAGATCTCCCAGACGAAGTCGCTAAAGTTTGTCTGACCCAGACGTCTTTTGAAAGTCAGGTGTGGCAACTCTTGTTCGACGGTGAATTGAGAACATGTCCGTGAGGGCACATCATAGCAGGAGTGGGGGTAGTATTGGTCTTCCCATAGAATTATGTGATCCCTTGAGCTTTCTCATTAACCGAGCCCTGCTCTAACAATGTAGTAGAATATAATGCCCTCTTGATTGGAATGCAAGTCGCCGATGAGATTGGCGTTAATCTCGAAGCATACGGTGACTCTAAACTCATCGTTAACCAAGTTCGCGGGAGAACGAAGTTAGACATGATGACTTAGTACCCTATTACAACGCAACTATCTCTATGGCCGAGAGGTTCGAAAACTTTTACATCGACCATGTACCACGCCAGCAAAATGTGCATGCAGATACACTACCATGTCTCGCTGCCTCATTAGCCCTTCTGACCGGAGTAGTAGAGAAAATACTTATTTACAGTCATAACTTGTATTGCCCAAGAGTCACTTTTGAAAATCGTCAAAGGCTGACAGTAGACTGTCAAGCCAAAGAAGCTGTTAAAACTTCGGCCAGTCCAGAGCCTAGGGATTGGCGATTCCCGTACATCGACTATGCCTTATATGGCATCCTGTCTGATGATCCCAAAGAAGCGGCTGCCATTAGAAGGAAAGACCCCAAATTCTATTATAATGCGATCACGCGAACACTGTATCGCCGATCGCATGACGGGATCCTCCTCTGCTGCCTACACAAAAGGAGGCGCAGGAAGTACTCCAAGAAGCGCATGATGGCATGTGTGGAGCTCATCAACCTGGTCCAAAGCTTGGGGATCGACTCCGAAGACTGGGATATTATTGGCCTAAGATGATCCCGTATGCCATCACTTATGCCAAACGATGCTACGCCTGCCAAGTCCATGGTGATTTCATTCATCGGATATCTCTGCTCTACAACCTTTACCTGGCTATTTGAGATGTGGGGGATGGACATGATCGGCCCTATCAGCCCACCATCATCCAAAGGACATCGGTTCATCTTAGCTATAACGAATTACTTCTCTAAATAGGCTAAAGCTATTCCTTTGAGGGAGGTAAAGACATCTGATGTGATCAAATTTGTTAAACATCATGTCATCTACCGTTTTGGTATGCCACAGCGAATTGTCCATGACAATGGGCCCCAGTTCGTCAGTCAGGCTTTTCAAAGGTTCTGCAATAAGTTCAGAATTCAGAGTGTGTCCTCAATGGCATACTATCCAGCCGCTAACAGCCTCGCAGAAGCTTTCAACAAAACTATTGGAAAACTTCTCAAGAAATTCATTTCGAAAAGCAACCGTGACTGGGACGACAGGTTAGGTGATACTTATGGGCCTATCGCACAACTGTCCGAACCCCAATGAAGGCTACACCATTCTCTTTGGTATATGGGTATGAAGCTGTGCTCCCATTAGAAAATTAAATCCCATCTCTACGTGTCGCCTTGGCAACCAAGATGACAAATGAGGTGAAGCATCGACTGCGACTCTAAAAACTGGAAACATTGGACGATAAACGCCTACAAGCTCAATAGCAAATCGAGCTCTATCAAGCTCGAATTATAAGAGCCTTCAGCAAGAAAGTCAAGGAGCGAACTTTCAAGAAAGGTATCTTGTCTTAGCCGTCAGAAGACCTATGGTGATGACACATAAGACAAAAGGAAAATTCAGTCCAAATGGGAAGGACCATTGTAGTAGAGTCGGTCTACTCAAATAGAGCATATCACCTCATAACCTCAGACGGTGATACGCTCATGATGCCAATCAATGGCAAATTCTTGAAGAAATACTATCCTTGATAGCACTCTTTTCCCGATTAGGTTAATACTACACCTCTGACCGAAGCTCTAGATCCATGATCAATGCTAAGGAAAGCTTTCTTCCTCTACTAGATCACATCACGGTCAATCAACATCAAGCTAATCAAGCGCTGGTTACATCATGATGAATGATGTAAATATTGAAGAAGAAACAAAATGCAAAACTTCGGTCTTAGCTTGTTATTCTTCTCTAATGTACCTCTGGACATCCGACAGCTCCAATGGCTAAGGATAGAGGAAAATGTTGGCTTTTAAGTCCAACATAAGTCCTCGACAACTCATCATGCTGAGGGGAATAATATTGCTAGCCTAACTCAAATGGTAGTTGGTAAAGTTACACAAAATCCGTTTATAGCTGAGGGTTTGCTAAAAATCCTAATGGATTCGGTCCCATCCTCTCCTTCAAAATCTCCTATCAATTCTCACCTACAGAATGGTAGGACCACAAAAATACCTGTGTTTATCTTCTAATGAAATGAACTGGGACTTGTCAAGTTAATATTAAACCTCTGACAAACTAGATTTTCTAATCCCCAGTGGATTCGGTCAAGTTAATCATAAACCTTTGACAACAAAACTAATTAGTAAGAAATCATCGCTGTTAAGTTTAATACTACACTTCTAACGGCAAATTTCCCATGTCTGAAAACAATCAACGATTGTCACGTTAATATTAAACCTCTGACAGTTCATTTTACTCTCCACCCAAAATCCTCTACCAATTCTTTTCCATAAAAGTGTAGGTCCACAAATGCAATCATAGCTATGTTAACACTATACCTCTGGCAATGAAAAATTTCAATACTCCCTAGCAGGTACAAACTTTACTTGTCTCAACTCTACATGGAGTAGCAAGTCTTCAAATTTGTCAAGTTAACATTACACCTCTGACATTCCAAACTTCACTTATCAGTTCTCATCAATAGAATGACAAATCTTCAAAATTGCTCCTATCGTAAATCGACTACTGTCAGGTTAACATCACACCTCAGACAAATTACTGTTAAGTTTAACACTACACCTTTAACAGTAATTAAGTTGCTGCCAAGTTCAAAAGTAAACCTCTAACAATTACTTTTCCTCAGACTTCCATATCGAAGCTGAGATGAGTGATGCTAAGTTTAACATCATACCTCTAGCGTCCAGTTTATTGCTAAGTTTAACAATACACCTATGACAATGACTTTCCCTCGAATTCCCTATCGAAGTCGAGATGATTAATGCTAAGTTCAAAATTACACGCATTACCTTCACTGCCAAGTTTAACATTGCACCGATGACATTGATATTTTCAGTCTTCCCAAATGAAGCTGAAACGCTCATTGAGTTAAGTTAATACCACACCTCTGACCCACGTCCTTGTCAAGTTAATATCACACTTCTGACAAGATTTCATCCAACATGTTAAGCGAACATCACGCCTCTAATGGTAAAAGTTCCTCTAGATCTCCCGTGGTTCTAGTTTTACTTGTTACTTTTGTCAACAGATTAACAGGTCTATTTAAAAACATTGTTAGGTTAACATTTCACCTCTAACAGTGTTTCTATCAAATCCCCAGTTGAGTCCTAGTCAAGTTAATACTAGACCTCTAATGAATACTCATTTGTAATCCGCCGTAAGGGTGGGAAAACATCACTTATAATTCTCATTCATAGATTTGCAAGTCCACAGAAACCACTCTACTTCTGTCAAGTTAGTATCACACCTATGACAGTAATCTTAAATTCCTGAAACGGAATTTTTTCCAACGTTGACTTGTTAAGTCGATTTTCGCATTTTTAGCAAGTCAAGAGTTTCTACTTCTATGTGTCTGATTTTCAATGCAAAAAAAAAAAGAAATTCAAGACATATAAGAAGATAAGAAAAAGTGTCATTTTTATTGATATTCAAACATATGAAAATGATACAAGATGCTCTCTTATACAATAAGATTGAGTATTACAATAAAGGAGTACAAAGAAATCCCTCTCTCTCAGTAAAAGGTTGCACTCACTCTTCGAGGCATTTCCACCACTCCAAATACAAGATGTTTGGAAGAGCGCCGAAGAAAGGCTGATCAGTATTGAGACGATCGGATGCTGATTTACACCATGATGCATGATGTAAACATTAAAGAAGCTCATCGCTGACCGAGAACAATGGTGTTTCTCGAGGTCAAAATATAGAAGAACATTCTGATTCTACCATCCCAACTAGTGTGGGCCATAGTCCTTCATTGATGAACATCTCCATCACCAGAAAGTCATCTAATGAGCATGGGTTTTGTTGATGTCACTTCTGGGAGTAAGATTGGTGAAGGGAGGATCCGAGACCTTACAGGTGACATCCTCTTTCCCGTGACCTACAAGAGGACCATACCCACCAACATATCCACTGTGACCATGATAAATCCGGGGGCATTGCTGGTGCGTCATGTCCAATAAGTCCTTGACGGATGTCATTAACTACGTGAATCCTCCTCACCCATGAACAGAAGCTTTGATTCCCCGAGTGCTCGCCAATCGAACAAGCTCGCTGGCTGAATATTCTCCCAAGAGCCCAATGAAGATGCGAAAGACTGACGAAGCTGCTAGAACTTACAAGAAGCAAAAACCAAAATGTTAAAATTCTATTAAGTCAGGACTGTAAGGGCCGACGCGGTTGAAGTTGTAAACTTCAAATGCGGGTATGACCAGTGCAGAAGGTTTAAAATTCTGTCAAGGCAGTAGCATAAAAGCTGAAGGGCAGATGTTGTTGAAGTTGTGAACTTCAGACGCAGATTTAACCAGCGCAGATCTGAACGCGGTACGATTTTAAACCCGCGTCCAATATACGAGACGCGAGGTAGATCACACGCAGAAGTCGCCACACCCGCGTTTGAGAAACAGGGGTTGCCATATCCAAGTCCAGAGGCCTCGAAAGAATTCTTTAAGTTAAGAACCTTAAACGTGAGTTTCGTATACGAAGCTTGCGTCTCAAGATCCAAGTACAGAGTTCATCACACTCACATTCGAAGGATTTTGAGTTAGAGTTCAAAGTCGATCAACTCGTGCTTCATCAAGAAGTCTAAAAGACGTGACTTTTGAATACAGGCACATCAATCAGACTTAAAGATAAGATCAAGAGATCGAATCTCTTCAAGGGATAAGAAAACAGAAACTCAGTGGGACTGAGTATTTCATGGCGGCAAGTGGTTCCTACCCGAAGAGAACTCTCTAGAAGTTGAACTTTATACATCAAGGCGCTATCGTAAAAAGTACTTAAAGCTATGCTTTTTAATCTTGAAATCACTTGATAGTGATAATCTCTGCAGAAAATTAAAGGAAAGCATGAAAGCTTTGAGTTCTTGCTGTCTATTGGAACATTTCCCTTTAAAGAGAAGAAGGACAAATTAAAACGAAGACCCCCAGAGCGCATGCTCTTAAAGAGAAACAGTCTAAATAATAGACTGTTAAGGGATGAGGCCTATTTATAGGCAAGCCATAAGGCTTAAAATTAATGGCATAAAAATCAAAGCCATCAGCCTTAATTCCTGCATGAACGTCAAAGCCCAATAAGGAGCTGACGCGTGGATTGCCACTTCGGGAAACATCAAAAGACACAAGTCCCCAATCGTCAATGCCGACTTGGCATTAAAAGATCTAACAAGATCTTTAAGACGGGCTGCATGTGACACTTAGAAGGCTGCATCAGGCGCAGACTCAATGGTCGCGTCCTGAAACCCGCGTCCTTTCATGAACCCGAAGGCTGCGTTTCCTTCATTCCTACCGAAGGATCCACAGCCGCGTCTCTTAGGGTGGTTCAGAGCTGCGTCTCCTCAGCGAATAGGGTCCACCTTCCACGACTATTCGGGGATTGCGTCTTGAGTTCAAACCAATTCACAAGACTTAAAGGCTGCGTCCTGAAGTCCGCATTCTCAACAACCAGCGGAGTCCCACGCATCATTCTCGAGGAGCCCAAAACTATGCCTCCACTACAAGATGAAAGCCACATCCCGATTATAAGCTCAGTATAGCCTGAGTTTGCGCCCTATCAAGGGACCAGAGCCGTGTCTCTATTGAGCCAGTGCCGCGTCCCTATCAACCAGCTGGGACCCGTGCCGTCAATATTGAGGAGCCCAAAATCGCGTCTCCACTGCATCCTGAATTCTGCATCTTGATAGAATCAAGGGCCGCGTCCATGGATCAGCGTCCTTTCATAAATATGAAGGCCGCATCCTCTTTCTTGAAGAACACAAATTTGCATCTCAGAATAACGCCTTTTTATCCTTAAGCCAGAGTCGCGTTCTTATCGAAAAGAAAGGTTTGCGCGTCTTCCTTGATGAGCCTGAACGGCGTCTCCATTAATGAGTCAGAGTCGCATCTCCCAGAACCGCATCTCCGCTACGAATGAGAGCTGCGTCTCGCTCAAGAACTCAGTTCAGCCTGAGTTTATTATTCATGGCCGTACCCTATCAAAATCACTAAAGGACTACTTCTCCACAAACAGTCAAGGAGTACGATTATGAAAACTGAGTTCATCCACAGGTAACAAAGAATCTGAAGGGATAAAGATGAGACAAAATTTTGAGGACTTTTATTATTTGATTCAAAAATGATAAAAGTAATACAGACACTCTTATTTGACAAATGGAGTGTTACAAAAAAAGGGGACAATACAGAAAGGAAAAAGAAGACTAATAATCCTGCTTCGCCAAAAACAGATTTGTTCCCTGAGGCGATGCATCTCGTGCTAACATGCTCTTTTAGTCTCCACCAGAGCTTGGACCCGCAACTCCTCCTCGGACAAAAATCTCTTCGTAGCCAGTAGTGAAATCACCTAGAGCGGGGGTGAATAGGTGACTTAGCTAATCTAATGGTGAATTAACACAAGAGTGTAGCCAGATTCCCTGTGAAGGGCTTTAGACTATATCCTTAAGATTCCTCTAGATAAGAGTTGTGGTGCCGCTTTGGCTCTCTTGGTTGAATACAAGTGTGAGCAAACAATCCCCAAGCATATATCAATTTAAGCACAAATATATATCAAGCATATAAAGATGAAAGCAATATAAACATGCAAGATATAAACAAGTAAGAGATAGAGAGAGCAATCGCAAGCACGGGAGATTTTTTTTTGAGGTTTGAGCACACTTGCTCTACGTCCCCGCATTCAACACTATGAAGGATTTCCACTAGAATCGATCACACCAGATCACTCGGTGTCGCAACACCTACAAGGACTTCACACTAGAACGCTTGGACTCACAAGTCCCCTTACTTGCTCCTGCAAGAACAAACACACCGCAAGCACACTAGCTTGCCGAGGCTGCACCTCTACACTGAGTTCTCCCTAGAACCCGAAACAACGCGAACCAACAAGTCTGCCTCCTCAAATACAAATGATGAAATACTTGGTGATCTAAACACTTTGATCACCTAAAACTCATCTCACATAACTCTCCTATAGGATGGATTTATCAATAGAAAGCTCAAGTACGTGTGAGAAAAACAAGGATTGATGTGGTAGTGAAAAACTCAAGAATCACTTTTGAAAACCTCTTGATAAACTCTCCTTTTGAATGGAAGTATTTCGCTCTAAAATAAGTGGAGATAAACACTTAGAAGTGTAGGAAAAACTATCTCAAAAACCCACTTAAAATCTTGTAGAAAACAGTCCAAGAGAAGTCCATTTTATAGGCTTCAAAAATCTGCCCGTTGGAAGCCAACTCAGCAGCTTTGGTTGTTGACGGTCGACCGCCCGATCGACCACTAACTGTCGAATTTTCGACCGTTGGGAAGGTTGATCGACCGACCGGTCGACCACCAACTGGGCAATGGCCCAGCGGTCGACCGCCCGGTCGACCGGGCCATTTCCAGAGAGCAGAAGCTCTCTAGCAGTCGACCGTGCGGTAGAGCGGCCCAACCTGTGCACGTTTTATGCACGTCGGTCAATCGCCCGGTCAACCGACTTCAGGCACGGTCGACTGTACGGTCGACTGGCTGAAGGCCAGAAAACTGTTTTCCACGGATTTAAAACTTGGCTTTTTCCTTCAATAAAATCCCATAAATTCTTAAAAATCTACAAAAATAAGTTCAGTATTATATTTTGATATGCAAACATGTATGAGTAAAAATCAAAACATGTTATAAACATTTTGAACTATTTTGTAATATGAAAATTTTGGCTTAAAACAAAAACCGTTTTTTTCCAAATTGATTTTTTTCAAATAGAAAACCGATTTTTCCAAAACTCTTACAAATACAAAAATAAGATATTTTAAACACTTTTAAAGCTTAGTGTTTATGGATATGATCCACTACCCATATATGATGAAATATCTATATTTTTGACATTAAGCACTAAATAAAGTTTTGATAAAAACTTATGTCATATTTTGAGACATAGAAACCAAATTGGTATTTTTTCAAAACGAAAACACTTTTATGAAAACACATATAAATCTTGTGTGTGAGTGTATATGTACTTGAGCAATCCACCAGCTAATCTATCCTTTACATTTTATTTAAAAATAAAATCTTACTAAAAATAAATCTAGACCCAAGTCTTCTCTTGAAGGTCTTCACTTGAAAATCTTCTTCTCCTTCTTGACTTGGTCTAAACCTTGATCCAATGAGCTAGACTCCTCTTCAGTACTTGATGTGGTCTTGATGCGCAAGCTCTTGATTCAACACGTGCTAGCTCCAAAACTTAACTTTAAATCCTTTATTGAAGCTAAACACCTACTAAGATCTTAATCACAAATCTGAGACTAAATAAGCACAAGATCATTAGTACTATAATTATATGAGTTAATCACCATCAAAACTAGAGTGATGGGCCTTTGGGCCAACAATCTCCCCCTTTTTGATGATGACAAAAATCATAGAGTTATTTATACATGGATCAAAGTTAAGCTTTATAGAAGTTCCCCCTTAACTCATGCATAAACAATAAACAATAAGATATTGCAATGAAGTGGATGAAACTAAACAAATATTATATGCATAAATAAGGTGAGAGAAACATACATACGCCAAAAGTTCTTTTTCTAAAAAGCTTTCTCCCTCTTTTTGTTTAAACTTTCAAAATCATTTTCCCTTTTTTGTAAAATGCATAAACTGAATATATGCAAAAACTCAAATATGCATATATAAACTCAAAGCCTTTCTCCCCTTTTGTAAATCATCAACAAAGGGGTAAAACAAATCAAGAATAAGAATATATATGCGGTATACGTTCATGAAGAGGAAGATGTTAAGTTAGCTCCCCTACATACATGCATTACATGAAGAAGGGATGACAAAGCCCTAACTCACATAAAGCATAATTTGCAATGTATAAGTGGAGATGTGAAGCTCCCCCTACACACGTGTATCGCATAAATAAGAGATGTCAAGCTCCTCAATAAAAGATACACTCAACATGAATCTATATATAGAAGAGATGTTAAGCTCCCCTTGCATATAGACAATACATATCAAAATATTTTAATACAAATTTTGAATTTTCTTTAATTTTGAGATACCATATGTAAATACACAAGATTTTGATATCATTTGAAATAGGAAATTTTTGATACCAAATGAAATTGAAACATGTGTAAATTTTGATACCAATGAAAGAAAGTATTTTATACCAATTGAAATATATGGTAAATTTTGATACCACATAAAAGGTAAAATATTTTTGATACCAATAGAAACCGAAACTCAATTGAAATTGAAACATATTGATTTCAATTGAAGTATATTGTAAATTTTGATATCAAATAAATGGTACGATATGAAGCA
The DNA here is from genome assembly GCA_038442645.1 of Agave tequilana. Lineage (NCBI taxonomy): Eukaryota > Viridiplantae > Streptophyta > Magnoliopsida > Asparagales > Asparagaceae > Agave > Agave tequilana. The sequence continues at coordinate 429,762 of JAVJIF010030223.1, forward strand.
TATTTTGATACCAATTTAAATACCAATTAAAAATAATGCATAAGCTCGTTAAAATACCAATTGAGATACCAATTGAAATTAAGATGCAAAGCAAGCTTAGCATAAACATAAATCATATATATGTATAAAATAAAAATACCAATAGAAATTGATATTACTTGAAATGTGAGGCATACATATATAGAAAACCTATGAGCATCCAAAATAAAAATCAATTGTGAAACCAATTGAAAACACAATGAGGATCAAGTGTATAGCTCATAAATAACCACCCTATACATGCACATGATAAAAGATTTTCAATAAGGCATACAAGGCATGGTCACCCATCTATCTGCCCTTATAGGGTAGAAGTTTTCAAAAATAGATTTGAAAATATTGTAAATTGAAAACACTACCAAATAAAGAATAAATAACTAGTTAAAGTAGTTTTAAAAAACTAGTTAAAGATCTTTTAAACATGAAATCAAATCATATGTATCTCATGAAAATACTAAATACACAAAGATTGACACTCGAAATCTATAAAGCTCAAAAAGTTCTCATGAAAATAGTGTCATGAGTAAACAAATGAAATGTGAGTGCACAAGCATCATGTGAATAACAATTTCCATGAAAATAGTTAATTAGGCTCAAAACAAACATGAATATCATTTTATCAAACAAATATGAAAATCATAAAAAAAAAATTTATTTTTCATTAAAATTAACTTCAAGGTATATGTATGTTTTATCCAAAACTAACAATATGCATAGATATCCCAAACATAAAAAAAGTCTATAATGGAATTTGCATGAAGGCAAGAGACTCAAGGGTATACATATATATTTATTAGTTTTAAACAAGCATAGCATATACATGAAGCAAAACATGCACAAAAATAGGAAAACATGTATAATTGAAAAATTCATCAAAACTAGGCTATACATGTACATGTAGTAGGTGCAAATGAGCGATAAAGTACAAACATATAAGAATCAATTGTTGCCCACTACTTGTACACGTATATACACAAGTGTGAATGAGAAGTTCATCTAAACACGTATTCACCATATAAAGCATAAAACATGATTATAAATCCAAAACATGCTAAAATCATATATATATATATATATATATGTATATATATATATATGTATATATATATATATATATATATATATACATATACATATACATATACATATATATATATATATATATATATATATATAAATCAAAGCATGTAAACAAAAGGAGTTTAGAGATAGTTACCACACCATAAGAACTATACTCTAAGTCTCTAAAACTTTGTGGTCGTCCCACTAAACTTCCTTGATAGCGATGCATCAATATGTGTGTCCATCTAGTCCATGTGTATCCACCACCAAGGCATCAAAACTCTTACGCCATGTGAGAGTCCACATCTACATCAAACATAAGAGGTGAAAATTTTAGTACCTATTTTCTTTTGGGCCTACGGGGGTTAGCATGATTTGGAACCCAAACATTTTTATTAGCAAAATTTAAAGAATTAATTCTATCATAACAAAATTTTGCCAAATGGCCTTTGCGGTCGCAATGTGTACATTTGTACACTTTAGAATGCACATGTGTATGAGTGTGATTATGACGTGCAAAGTGTGCATATGCATGTTGTGAGTGATGTGTATGAACATGTGGAGCTTGTTTCTTTTGAAATAAGGTTTCCAATTTAGAATGGTTAAATGCACAATTTCTCAAAGTTGAGCTCAAATAATCTATTCTCTTTTTCAAAATTTTAATCTCATTTTTATATTAGTGGCATGAAAGCATGGTGAGAATAAGAATCAACATTCTTTTTCTTTTTATAAACATTTCTTTTTCTTTTTCCACAATTTTTCTTTTTAGAGAGTTGTTTCATTCAAAGCAACTTCTTTTTCTTTTTCCACCAACATCTTCTTATTTTTCAAAGAAGCATTTCCTTCACAAAAATCATTTAGCTTAGAGGACAAGAAAATATTCTCATTTTTTAAAAATTCATTTTCTTTTACAATGCATGCAACTTTATTTTTAAAAGAATCATTTTCTTCTAAAATGGAGTCATATTTCTTTTTCAAATTCTTATTTCCTTTTTAAGCAAATCGTATTTTGCAAGGAGTTGTTGACAAAAAGATGCAAGTTCATCATATGGCATATCAACATCCTCATCTAGCTCGGATTCGGTACTTACCTCAAGGGGGTTATCCCCTTGGACCATGTAGTACAAGTTGGAAGCATCACTTCCAAAATCCGAGTCGCTCCTCGCATAGTATTGTTCTTGTTCACCAAGGGAGATAATAGAGTTTCATACGACAAAAGCCAAATCAATATTAGAAACCCTAGATAAATATTCATCATTTAGGGTTGACTTTAAAGCATGAATGGCTTTTGAGTTAGCCTTAATATACTTGCTATTATTAAAATATGAATCCTTAATGGTAGCAAGATAAACATGAATACCTAGGGTTTTGAGGTATAATGACATCTTAACTTTTCAAGTTTGGATGTTAAGAATATCAAAAGTGGGAGGTGACATGAAATCCATGTGTGTGTAAACAAATATTGTGATTAGTTATAAATGAGGATCTTTAACTCAAGGTTGTTAGACCCAAATCAAGAGCACTTGGCTCTGATACCAATTGAAATCACCTAGAGGGGGATGAATAGGTGACTTAGCTAATCTAATGCTGAATTAATACGAAATTAAAACAAATTATGCTAACTAAAAATTCTTAAGCTAAACACACAAGATATAACACAAGAGTATAGTCGGATTCCCCGTGAAGGGCTCTGGACTATCTCCTCAAGATTCCTCTAGATAAGAGTTGAGGTGCCGCTTTGCTTCTCTTGGTTGAATACAAGTGTGAGCAAACAATCCCCAAGCATATATCAATTTAAGCATAAATATATATATCAAGCATATAAAGATGAAAGCAATATAAGCATGCAAGATATAAACAAGTGAGAGATAGAGTGAGCAATCGCAAACACGAAAGATTTATTTCGAGGTTCGAGCACACTTACTCTACGTCCCCGCATTCAACACTATGAAGGATTTTCACTAGAATCGATCTTACCGGATCACTCGGTGCCGCAACACCTACAAGGAGTTCATACTAGAACTCTTGGACTCACTAGTACCCTCACTTGCTCCCATAAGAACAAACACACCGCAAGCACACTAGCTTGCCGAGGCCGCACGTCTACACCAAGTTCTCACTAGTACCCGAAACAACGCGAACCCGCAAGTCCGCCTCCTCAAATACAAATGATGAAACACTTGGTGATCTAAACACTTTGATCACTTAAAAACAATCTCACATCAACTCTCCTATAGGATGGATTTATCAATGGAAAGCTCAAGTATGTGTTAGAAAAATAAGGATCGATATGGTGGTGAAAAACTCAAGAATCACTTTTGAAAACCTCTTGATAAACCCTCTGTATGACCTGGGAAAGAGGGAAACAGTGAATTGTCGTAAAAGTTTTCCTTGAATCAAATGAAAAAGATTACAACAAGAACTGTTCCTTCCGGTTACAAGGGAGGGAGAATATTGAATCTTGAATTCCCCTTTGTTTAAGGCTGGGTTCTTCGTGTGGCGGTGGAGAGTGAATCTTGTTCTCCGTTGACCAGATGACCGTCCTTCAGGGATCTCCTCTTTGGCCGGTAGAAAGAGTGACACAGCTCTGTCTACCAAAACTCTAAAAGAGAAGGTAGGCGAAGGCTAGCGCGTACGCAGCGAACTTGCTGAAGAGTCTTCTCTCTCTCTCTCTCTGCTGATGATCTTCTCTCTCTCTTTGCTGATGATCTTCCCCTTGATGCCGATCGCCAAAAATTCGACCCCTTCTTCATAGCGACGGGGCTATTTATAGAGGTCCCAGGGGTGAACGTGCCCCCCTGAAAACGCTCCACAATGAGGGCAACTTTCCCGCTACATGGGCGGTAACTAACCCACGTGCCTGCTAAAGACATGCCACGTGGAGGCTGATTTCCCTTACGTGTGGGCAGTGATTGGTCCCTTAACCAAGGCGGTTATAACTGAGACGAGGGTTTCAAGCCAACGCGCCTTTGATGCTGAGACGGGGGTGTCGAGCCAACGCGCCTTGATGCTGAGACGCGGGTGCCAGACCGACGCGCCCTAATGCTGAGACGCGGATGTCAGACCGACGCGTCTTGATGCTGAGACGCGGGTGTCAGGCCGACGCGCCTTGATGCTGAGATGCAGGTGTCAGGCCGACGCGCCTTGATGCTGAGACGCGGGTGCCAGGCCGACGCGCCTTGATGCTGAGACGCGGGTGTCGAGCTAACGCGCCTTGATGCTGAGACGCGGGTGATAGTCCCTCGCGTCTAGAGCTTGAAACTTTGCTTTTCAATAGCTTGTCCTCTAGTAACTTTTGGACAGCCTACAGAACCCCCTCCAAAGTTTTCGATATTCCGCAGTTAACTGGGACGGATTTCGAAATACTTTGGACTCTAGCTGAATTCACCTTCATGGCTGGACTGTTGATGCTCCGGGTTCGATCTTATCTGAAGTTGGTCTTCGTGAGTGTACTGTTTGAACTCTTTGAAGCCACCAGAGTTGATCATGTTGAGTGTCTAGATGCACAGTCTAAACCTCCCCGATTGCTTTTAGTCTGTCACAGGTGTGCTTTAAGCCAGGAGTGGTTAGTCGTCTGCTTGCGTCAGTGTACTGTTGAACTGATTTTGCAGAAGCAGGAGGCCGAACGCAGGTTCTTTTCAAAAAAGCCGAGATGGTACTACTTTAAAGACGCGATTTCTGTAGGGTGCGTCCTTTGGCAATGGAAACGCGCCTGATCTTCAGTGAGGCAGACGCGATGTTGGGCCCGCTGGGTCGGACGCCGTCTTTGTAGAGAGACGCGACCTTCCAAATGCATTTATGGAGATGCTGACGGGGCATGTCCATCGAAGAGGTGCGTCCCTTGGGTGCGAATCCGTGCCATGTCATGATTGCGCTGCCAGTTGGCCTGGGGAACCGGCGGGATTTCACCTTTTGGCGCGCGGACTTCCCGGTTCATTAAATGATCTGCTCCACGTGTCAAGCGATGACTCGCTGCAGAGTCATGGCGCATGCTCTTCGCGAATCATCAAAATGATTTCTTCCACGCGTCAAACGATGATTCGATGCAGAATTAATCGAGCCATACGCCGCGTATCTTCGCGTATCCTTGTGCCTATAAATAGCAACAGTTGGAGAGACATCTCTTCTTCTCCGAACGCACTTGCTTAGGTTTAAAGAAAGAGAATTTTTTTTGGTTCCACCTCCTTTGCTGCCTTGCTGTGGATGAATTCGACCTTTTGATCACAATCTTTGATTAACTGACTGTGAATGCTGAACTTAGGTGAGACTAAGTTCTTTAAATGAAACGCGGCGTTCGACCCATAGGACCTTAGGCAGGACTAAGCCCTTTTGACGAGACGTGGCATTGGTTCATAGGGACTTAGGTGGAACTAAGTCCTTTTGATGAGATGCAGCGTCAATCCATAGGGAGACGCGGTCATCAGTTCATAAGAACTTAGATAGAACTAAGTCCTTTTTGATGAGACGCGGCATTGATCCGTGGGGACAAACGCGGCTTTGAGTAACGCGAATTTGTCCTGTCAATGAAGACGCGACTTGAGCGGATACGAGGGACGCAGCCTTGTGTATTTTCCACTAATCTCAAAATGGACTAAGTGCTTTCCCTTAGAAAGGGCCCCGTTTGCTGAAGGGATGCGACTTTGAGTCACGTGGACGTTCCTCTAAAACGCGGGTGAATGCCTTCCAATTTGAGAAAGGGGACGCGGATTCTTGGATGCGGCTTTCCCATCTGCGTTTAATGCAGCCGGACGCGGCTTTCCCGTCTGCGTTTAATGCAGCCTGACTTAAAGATTTTATGAGATCTTTGACCGTCAAGTATTCGCTGACGATTAAACGTCAAGTCTTCGCTGACGATTGGGAAACCGGGTCATCCGTTATTTCCCGAAGCAGATGTCCACGCGTCGGTTTTCCATTGGGCTTGGGCGTTAATGCCTTTTAATGCAAAACCGGCGCTGACGGTTTGAGATCAGCGCCTGCGACGCTTCCCGAAGCGACGTTCCACGTGTCAGCCTCCCGTTTGGTTTTGGCGGTCGTGCGGTCATTAAGGCCGGCGGTTTTAATTAATGAACCATTAATGACCGTTATCAGGAGTTGCCTATAAATAGGACTCACCCCCTTTCTTTAACAGCGGCTGCTTAGACCGCGCTCTGTTTGAGAACGAGTACTCTGAGGGACTCTGCCTTCTCCCTTCAAGGACCCTATCAGGGGTTTGCCTCCATGGATGAAGGTGCCTCTGTGGATGAAGATGACCCAAAGCTTTCATGCTTCTGTTTGGTCTCTTCAATGGATTATCACTGTCAAGTGATTTCAATGGCTGGAAGCGTCTCTTTGAGCACTTTTTACGTCCGCGTCTCAACGCAGATAGTTCAACTCTTAACAGAGGCTTCTGCAGGTATGCCATGCCCACTTACCATGACATTTTAGATCCAACCAAGTTTGAATTTCAGTACGCCCCTTAAAGTGATATCATCTGGACCTTCTTGTGAAGTTGTGGTTGGTGCATTCCTTCTGGAATTTGCGCCGCCGACTTAAACTTCCTTGGACGCGATATAGAAGTCTTTGGTGCTTGGCCGCGGCTTTACTCATGAAGCTCGCGTTTTAAGGCCACTGACTTGGATGAATTCCAACTCGGGTTGAAGGCTTCAGACCCGAATCTTGCAACTCCTGTTCCTCCAACAGAGAGATGGCAGTTTTCGGCGTCTGAGTCTTATCGTGTTTCGCAGATGCAAATCTTAGACTACGTTTGAATCCTGTGTGTGCGTCTGCAGTCACCGCGGGGATTTGGTTTGCTGCGCGGATCATTCCCGCGTCTGTAGTCTTTGACAATTTCGTTGCGCGGATGATTCCCGCGTTTGCAGTCTTTGACAATAGCCGCGTCTGTGACTTAGTTTTTCTTCTGTTGAAGTGTACTAAGCTCTGAATTGTCTGATTCCCTGTTTGCTTTTTTGCAGGTAGGCTTGGTCATCCTTCTTCATGTTCGCTAAGTCCGTGGGAGAATATATCGGACGGCAAACTTGTTCGATGTTCGTCCACAAGGAATATATTATGGTCCTCGTCGTCCACAAGGGAATATATTATGTCCCTGACGAGGAATCGACTCTCGCCAAGGTCTCTTCAGATCCACTGCACCAATCATGCCTGCTGGCAAGAAATGGTCAGGGTAAGTATGGCGGCGAGGAGGTTACGGTGGACACGGCGGCAGGTAGGATCCTCTTCCTCTCCCACCCCAGAAGTAACATCAAGGACTCCTCATGTCTGCTGGATGGTCTGCTGGGGGAAGAGATGTTCATAAACGAAGGATTGTCGGACTTTCTGCTTCCACCGGACCTCAAGAACACCATTGCTCTTAGCTTAGTCAGCTAGGGCTCTTTCGATGTTTGCATCATGCATCGTGGTGCAACCAGCTTCTATTGTAGCCACAAAACATCGCGCACTTGGAATCAGATGCGGCTTTAAGGAGTGAGTGGAACCTCTGAGAGGGAGAGGGATTTTTTTGTACTCCTCAATTGTAACACTCCATCTTATTGTAAGAGAGCGTTTTGACTGTAACACTCAATCTTATTGTATAAGAGAGCGTTTTTGTATCACTTTCATATGCCTGGATATAAATAAAAGTGACACTTTCTTTTTGTCCCTTCTATTGTCTTGAACTCTTTTTTGTCTCTTTTTGGTCAGACGCATAGAAGCAAAGAATCTTTGGCTTATCAAAAATGAAAATTTTAACAAGTCAAATTTTGTGGAGAAAAGATCCTATTTCAGGAACTCTCATGATACTGTCAGAGGTGTAATATTAACTTGACTGAGGTGAAATTTTTGATGGACCCGCCACTTTATAAGAGAAAGTGACAAGTAGAATTGGTACCCCCAGGGAGGGTGAACTTTTATCAAGTGTTTGGGATTAACTTGATTGAGCTCAACCGGGGATTTGAGGGAAACACTGTTGATGGTGTAGTATTAACCTAACAATGTTTCTTGGGTAGACTTGTTATTCTGTTGAAGAGAATAACAAGTGGGACTAGACTCGTAGGGAATCTAGGAAAGTTTGTTACCGTCAGAGGTGTGATATTAACTTAACGGGTTGGAAGTGGTCTTGTCAGAAGTGTAATGTTAACTTGACAAGGATGTGAGTCAGAGGTGTGATATTAACTTAACTCAAAAAGTGTCACTGTCCTAGGTGTAATGTTTAACTTGACAGTGAGGGTAATGCTAGAGGTGTAATGTTGAACTTAGCATTGGTCATCTCGGCTTGCATAAGGAAGTCCGAGGGAAAGTCATGGCCATAGGTGTATTGTTGAACTTAGCAATGACTTGGATGCTAGAGGTGTGGTGTTAACTTAGCATCATCCATTTCAGCTTCAGTGTGGAAGTCTGAAGAAAAGTGACTGTCAGAGGTGTAATATTAAACCTGGCAGAAACTTGATTACTGTTTAGAGGTGTGGTGTTAAACTTTAACAGTAACTTGTCAGAGGTGTGATATTAACTTGACAAAGATTGACTCATGGTAAGAGTAATCTGAGGACCTATCATTCTATTGATGAGAATTGACAAGTGAAAATTTTGAAGTGCCAGAGGTGTAGTATTAACTTGGCGGATTTGAAAATTTGATACTCCGTGTAGAGTTGACAAACAAAATTTGTACTCGACAAGGAATATTGAAAAGTTTTCATTACCAGAGGTATAGTGTTAACTTAGTAATGGTTGTATTTTGTAGACCTACCATTCTGTGGATGAGAATTGGTAGGGGATTTTGGAGGAAAGAGTGGAGCCAAGTCCACTTTAGGATTTTTAGCAAACCCTCAGCTATCAACGGATTTGAGGTGCCTTTACCAACTACCGTTTGAGTTGGGCTAGCCATGCTATTCCCCTCAGCATGATGAGTTGTCGAAGACTTATGTTGGACTTAAAAGCCAACATTTTCTTCTACCCTTAGCCGTCGGGGGCGTCGGATCAAATGGGAACGTGTCCCTTAGGATTTTTAGCAAATCCTCAGCTGTCAACGGGTTTGAGGTGCCTTTACCAACTACCGTTTGAGTTGGGCTAGCCATGCTATTACCCTCAGCATGATGAGTTGTCGAAGACTTATGTTGGACTTAAAAGCCAACATTTTCTTCTATCCTTAGCCGTCGGGGGCGTCGGATATTAATGAAGAAGCTCTTCTTGTTTTGATCAGAGGTGTATTTTTAACTTGATCAGCGAAAGAATACCATCTAAGGATAGTACTTTTTCAGGAACCTGCCATTGATCGGCATCATAAGTGTATCGCCATTCGGGGTTATGAGGCGATATGACCCATTTGAGTAGACTGACTCTACTACAAATGGTCCTTCCCACTTGGGTTGGAATTTTCCTTTTGTCTTGTGCGTCATTACTATGGGTCTTCTGACGGCTAAGACAAGATCGCCTTTCTTGAAAGTTCGCACTTTAACTTTCTTGTTGAAGGCTCTGGTAATTCGAGCTGGTAGAGCTCGATTTGCTGTTGGGCCTGCAGACGCTTATCATCTAAGGCCTCCAGTTCTTGGAGTCGCTGTCGATGCTTCTCCTCTGTTGTCATCTCCGCTGTCAAGGTGACGCGTAGAGATGGAATTTGGATCTCTAGTGGGAGTACGGCTTCACATCCATAGACCAAAGAAAATGGCGTAGCTTTAGTTGGGGTTCGCACAGTTGTGCGGTAAGCCCATAAGCATTCACCCAACTTGTCGTCCCAGTCTCGTTGACTTTTCGAGACGAACTTCTTGAGAAGCTTGCCAATAGTCTTGTTGAAAGCTTCTGCGAGGCCATTAGCGGCGGGGTAGTATGCCGTTGAGGACACACTCTGGATTCTGAACTTAGCGCAGAATCTCTGGAAAGCCTGGCTGATGAGCTGAGGCCCATTGTCGTGGATAATTCGTCGAGGTACGCCGAAACGGTAAATAACATGGTGTTTCACGAATTTGATCACGTTCGACGATTTGACCTCCTTCAAAGGGATGGCTTCGGCCCATTTGGAGAAATAATCGGTTATTGCCAAAATGAACCGATGTCCTTTAGATGATGGTGGGCTGATAGGACAAACCACGTCCATGCCCCACATTTCAAATGGCCAGGTAGAGGCCGTAGAGTGGAGGTACCCTGGTGCTTGATGGATGAAATTGCCGTGCACTTGGCAGGCGTGACATCTCTTGGCATAAGTGACGGCATCGGCAATCATCTTGGGCCAGTAGTAACCCAATCTTTGGAGTCGATGTGCCAGTTTTGGGCCAGGTTGATAGGCTCCACACATGCCGTCGTGGGCTTCTTTCAATACCTCTTGAGCCTCCTTTGGTGAGAGGCACCGGAGCAAGATCCCGTCATGCGATCGACGATACAATGTTCGCGTAATCGTATTATGATAGAATTTGGGGGCTTTCCTTCTAATGGCAGCCGCCTCTTCGGTGTCTTCAGGCAGGATGTCGTATAAGACGTAGTCGATTTAGGGGAATCGCCAGTCTTTAAGTTCAGGATCGGTTGATGCTTCAAGTGCTTCTTCGCGGTGACGACCTCCCGTTGACTCCTGATAGTCCTCGAGAGCATTTCTCAGGCAATACAGGTCGTGGCTGTAGACGAATATCTTCTCCATTGCTCCAGCTGGCAGAGCTAAGGAGGCAGCCAGGGATGCGAGTGCATCTGCGTGCGCATTTTGCCTGCGCGGTACATGGTCGATGTAGAAGCTTGTAAACCCTTCGGCCATGCGGATAGTCGCGTTGTAATAGGGTACTAAGTCTTCATGTCTGACTTCGTACTCCCCGCGAACTTGACTGACGATGAGCTTGGAGTCGCCGTATGCCTCGAGATTTTAACGCCAATCTCGTCGGCCAATTGCATCCCAATCAAAAGAGCGTTGTACTCCGCCACATTGTTGGAACAGGGCTCAGTTAATGAGGCAGCTCGGGGAATGACATAACTTTGTGGGGATACAAGTACTACCCCTACCCCTGCTACTAAGTGTCCCCTCGGGCTTGTTCTTGATGCACCGTCGAAGAAAAGTTGCCATACTTGACTTTCGAACGATGTCTGAGTCAGGCAGAGTTCAGCAACCTCATCTGGGAGATCCTCGTAGAGTTTGGCTGCTCTCGGATCTGGGTGTTCAGCTAAGAAGTCCGCCACCGCTTGTCCTTTAATAGCCTTTTGTGGCAGAAAATGCATCTAATATTGTGATAGCAATATGGCCCATTTTGCCAGCCGGCCATTTAACGATGAAGGTTTAGTCATAAGTAACCTCAGGGGTTTGACTTTTGATATGACGTTTATAGTTTGGCCTACCAGATAGTGTCGCATTTTCTGGATAGCGAACACTAGTGCCAAACATTCCTTCTCGATCGGGTTATACCGATGTTCGACTCCGATCATTGTTCTACTCAGATAGTAGATTGCTTGCTCACGTCCCTGATCGTCATTCTGAGCTAGTAGAGCTCCTAAAGAATGATCCATTGCTCGGACGTACACCAGAAACGGCTTTCCGGCTACTGGAGCTGCAAGGACTGGTGGTTGGGTGAGGTATTGCTTGATTTCCTCGAACGCTTGTTGGCAAGCGTTATCCCAAGTGAATGAGACACCCTTCTTCATCAGCTTAGCGAAAGGTTGGCATCTTCCGGAAAGGTTTGAGATGAACCTGCGGATGTACGCCAATCGTCCTTGCAATCCTCTGAGTTCTTTGAGATTTCTCGGGGGTCGCCTCTCTTGGATAGCGCGAACCTTTTCCGGGTCCAAGTGAATTCCGGTGGATGTTACAACAAATCCTAAGAATTTGCCACTGGCCACCCCCAGGAAGGACTTTGCGGGATTCATCTTCAATTGATGAGCCCGCATGATGTCGAAGACTACCTTCAGGTCCGCTATGTGATCACCTTTAGTGCGACTTTTTACCGCGATGTCATCAACATAACATTCCACCGTTTTGCGTATTTGCTGATGGAAAATGGCGTTCATGGCCCTTTGGTATGTTGCCCCTGCGTTTTTCAGTCCGAAGGGCATGACGGTGTAGCAATATACCCCTAGAGGAGTTCTGAAGGAAGTATGCTTTTCGTCATCAGGATACATTTTGATTTGATTGTATCCTGAGAATCCGTCCATGAAGGACATTAGTTCGAATCCACAAGTATTGTCAATCATGACATCTGTGATTGGCAATGGGAATTCGTCTTTGGGACAAGCCTCGTTTAGATCACGGAAGTCGATGCAGATCCGGATCTTCCCGTTCTTCTTGGAGACGGGGACGATGTTGGCTACCCAATCGGGATGTTGTTCTTCCCTGATGAAGCCAGAATCAATAAGTTTTCTGACTTCTGATTGAATTGCCTCCATTATCTCTGGACGGAACCGTCGCTGCTGTTGTTTGACAGGTTTTACGTCCGGATTGATGTTGAGGCGGTGCATAGACACTTGAGGATCAAGTCCAGGCATGTCCTCGTAATTCCAGGCGAAGACGTCTATATACTCTTGTACAAGAGATATTAGATCTTTCTTCTCCGAAGGTGACAGGCCGTCACTTATGAAGATGGGCTTAGGGTTAGCCTCATCTCCTAGATTGACTTGAACAACCTTGTCTTCTTTGGGTGGCTCGCGCTGTTCAAAGCGGGTATCCCAAAGAGCATTTAAATGTTTGATCCAAGGATCTGTATCGGATTGGATCATTTCTTCATTTCCATCTTCCAGGTGGCTTGCCGAAACCATGTTCACTGAAAGTTCCTTGAAGATGTTGCCGACACTGACATCTGACTCCCAAGATGATGTGTCTGAAGAGTAATCGTTGCTCGACGATTCTTGAGAATCGGAGGTTGATGGGACTGGAGTTGATACATAGCCCAACCCCCGGCGTGTCCGATGATAATAATCGGGGGCTTTCCCTTTCGGCACAAAGGATTGAAGCAACGTCCTCCTTCCTTTGCCGAAGTTCAACCCGGGCTTGTTGGTCAGGTCGTACCCCATGGATCTCATTATTCTGAGTGCTTTTGGTTCGTAATGATCGAACTGAGGGGATTCTTCCTCGCCTTCCGATTCGTCACGGGGCGCTGGTTCAGACGAGATTCGCCCAAAAAGAATTGGTTTTTGGCCTTTCCGTCTTGCTGGAACCATAAATATAGATTCTTGCGCATTACCATTGTCTTGGTATGTCTCGAAGGACGATTTCACTGGTACATGCAATGATGTCAAGGCACCCATTGCCGACCAGAGATCGTCATCTATATCGGTGCTAGTATCTGACGGTATTGAATCAGAAGCACACACAGAAAAATACGCAAAATCTAGATCTTCATTAATATACCAACCGCCTACATCATCGGTGGTATTATCGACATCGAGCTTATTAGTGCCCGTTACAAGTGGTTCTAACTCCCACAGGCACTCTTCTTTCTCAGGCTCAGTGTTAGCCTCATTACCAGAGTCTGGCTCCTCTGGTTGTGGGGCTTCATCCGTCTCCACCGGATCTTGGTACAGCAAAGAGTCGGTGAAATAATTCTCGATCCCTTTGAACGGATGCCTCTCGGCGATCAACGTCTGCACATTTCCACTCCCGTCAATGTACTTCATGACTTGGTGGAGAGTGGAGGGAACGATGGAGTTACGGTGGATCCACGGTCGTCCCAGCAATAGATTGTAGGAAGTGTCGGCGTCGATGATGTAGCATGTCACTTCCGACTTGAGACTTCCAATCAGACACCTGAGCTTGATCTTCCCCATCGGACGGGTCTGGTTAGCATTGAACCCATAGATAGTTGTCTGGGTGGGGCTCAAACGATGGGTAGGAATGCCGAGATGTTGCATGACCCGGCGAGACATGATGCTCAACGCGGACCCTGGATCTACCTGGATGCGATTTACCTCGGACGATCCAATATACCCTGTGAAGTACAGGGGTCGATCATGCTTCCCTTTTACCTGCATATCATCTGCCGTGAAGGTGATGCAGGGGGCATTCTGGGAGGTGTGGAGGCAATCCTCTACATCTTCCTCCTTCGGCACCTGGGTCATGAAGACCTCAGCATTTGCCAGAGCTTCTTGCAGAGCTTCCCTGGTCGACTTTGATAGTCTAAGAAGTTCATACAAGGTAATGCGTGCCGGAATGTTGGCCAACTGAGCCAAGACATCAAAGCGGTAAGGTGCCGTAGATCCTTCCGCGATGCCCTTTTGAAGGGCTCGAGAAAATCGAGTCCCCTTCTGCTTTTCCACAGGTGGCTTTGTGGAGGGCCTGACTAGCTCCGCAGTTGGTTGTGGAGGGGCTATTGCCGTCTCGTCGTACTGTTTTAAGTACGCTTGTCCTGAACGGGTTCCCGCCATCGGTTGGTTGGGCTCTGCGGCCAAGACTATCGTTTCCTCCTCTGGGTTGGTCAGTGAAGGGATATCAGTCTCCGCTTCTCGAGAGGAGGCACCCACTACATTGCAGGATGAGGCTTTTGCCTTGCCTTTGGATTTCCTGTTGGTCACAGTAGTCCATTGCTGCTCATTGACAAGGTCAAGGTGGACCCACATGATTTCCCCTTGAGGTGTAGGGACGGGTACCAAGCCTTTCTCATGCTGCTGGTGAGGGTCTGTGTTGACCACTCTCAGCTCTCCTTTCGGAACAGGAGTCACCCCCGCAGGCGTTGGAGGTTGTCTCCTGAACTGGAGAACCGACGTCACATTAGCCGTCACCTTCTTCTGCTCTGGTCGGAGTTTTAACACCTCCGCGTCAATCAGAGCCTGAAGGATGTCCTTGAAGACGTAGCAGCTTTTGGTGGGGCGTCCCAACATCCTGTGATACATGCAGTAGTTGGGATTGTCGGTCTTGCCGACCTCCTCTGGGCGTCGAGCTTCAGGGAGCTTCAGTCGGTTGCTCTTGTTGAGTAGTTTAAAGAGCGAATCGACATGTTCTTCCTTGAAGGAATATTGCTTGTTGGCGTGTGGCTGGCTTGAAGAGCCACTCGCCTTGCCTGATTGAGGTTTGGCGGGAGATTTGGTTTCCGTTGCCAAATTATCCTTCCTCTTTGTTTGGAGGGATGTATCTGGCGCACGCCTTGTCGCCCTTTCCAGCCTAGGCTTACCTTCCTCCGCTCTGACGCGGGCAACAATCTCCTCAGCCTGTTCACCTTGTTGGACTAATTGCTTCCAGGTGCGGCTTTCAGCAACTCCTATTTGAGCAAGGAGCGAGGTTTGGAGATTGTGGCGGCATGTTCTACCAGGGTGGCCTGGGTCATACCGCTTGGACACCGGACTGTCATGTTCCGAAATCTTTCCACGAAAGATTTGACGGACTCCCCTTTTCGCTATTTGGTAGCCCAAAAGGGTTGGCATTGTGACTTCGGAGTCATCCTCGAAGAAGCGTGTTAAAAAGAGCTTCTCCAAATCGCCCCAGTTCTTGATAGAACCTTCTGGGAGCTTCATAAACCATTCAAAGGCCAACCCTTTCAGGGTGCCGATGAACAGGCGTGCCAGGATGGCGCCATTATCTACTACATTCCCGGTTTGGGATTTGAAGTAGTAGATGTGCTGGTTGGGTGACCCCTTCCCATCAATGGCTTGAAGAGTTGGAGCTTTGAACTTGGACGGGTACGGAACCAAGTCCCATTCAGCCGGGTAGGGCCGGACCACTCCTACTTCTTGGAGGTCTTTGCGATTGCCAAGGGCCTCGAGGCGTCGCTCCAGTTGACTCATTCTTTTAACATGAGCCTTTCCCTGGTCTTGGTTGCCTTTTACTTGCGACGAGGACTTGGACGAGCCGGAGGTAGATCGCCGCGTCTCCTCAGAAGGTTCGGAAGATGAGCTTTCTCCCTTTTTCGCTTTGCCCTTTGACTTTTTAGGAGGGGACCTCCTCCTGTCTTCGAGCAGTTGTGCAATCGCCTGCTTGAGGGAGTTGATAGATTCCTGCTGAGCAAGAATCATATCCATTTGTGCCTTCTGGATCTGCTCCAAACGTTTAGTCGTCTCCTCAGGAGCGCCTGTCATGTAGGCGGAGGTCTCCTTCTCGACGGAAGAGTTCGAAGCCCTTGATTCCGCTACAGCGGAGTGAGAATCATTAATGCCATGGGCTAAGGCATTATAATCAATTGGGGGAATGGCCCCAGTCCGGGTGCGAGTGTGTCGATACACTCCTTCGGTTCAGAGTCAGACTCGGAGTCGTCTGAGCTGACTACAAGTTGCTTTCCCTTACTCCTGCTTGTCATGTTTGCAGTGAGCTCCGGGTACTCAACGTCAGAGAAGGTTCTCCTTCTGTGGGAGCGTCTTCTTTTAGCTGACGGAGGAATTAGGGTCAGCTGTCTGACTAAAGACTGCTGGTGCACGCCTGATCCGCAACGGCACTCAGTGAGCATATGGATGAGCCATTGGCAGCAACACGCCGAAGTGGCCTGATTGGCACTTCTTTTCTTCGTCAGATAATCCCTCAAATCCATGGGAGGGGGATTGAAAAGATCAACCTCGCAACGTCGAAGATGGGAGGCATCCATGTGCTGCACAGCCTGGACGCAGGCTTCAGGGACGCGGTTCTCGTGACGCGGCTGTGTAACGCGCGTCTGGCGTCTCTGCTGAGATGAAACGCGAGTCTCGTGTTGCTGCCTGGTGCGTCTGGGCAGAGGCACTTGAGAGAGGATGGGCTGCTGGGCCCCACGCCTATGAGCTCGTGCCTCCTGCGTTTGACGAGGCGCAGAGGTCTCACCTTGGCGTTTGATGAGTTGGTCCTCGGAGGACCTAACTAAAGGAATCTCGCGTTTGGGACGCCAAACGCGAATTTCACGTACTGGACGCGGCGCGGGCAAGACGCGAGATTGTACGTCGCGTCCAGCCTCAGTTGGACAACCAACGGTTCCAACTTGCAGCTGACGCGCACGTCTCCTCTGTCGACGCTCAGCGTTTCGATTGCGTCGAGGAGGTGGAGAGAGACCAACAACATCCTGATGTTGAACATCAGGGATTTTGACCACGCGAGTCTCCTGAGAGATGCTGACGCGGGTGTTCTGTGCGATGCGGTTGGTCGCAAAGGCAGATGTGCCTGGGACCACGCGGGCCTTCTGAGAGGCGTTGGCGCGGGTACCTTGCTTGGCACAGGCAGCAGCAGGGAGCTCGAGAAAGCCATGGATTGGGCCTCGAGGCCATTCCCCGTCGAGACCCGACGGCAGACACGGGTCTTTGGGCTCTTGGAGCCGGAAGAGAGAAACTCTTCGTACTTCGCCTGGTCGAACTCGACAACGAGCGATTCGACCATCTTTCCCTTATAGTGGACGTCATTTTGCGCCACTATTTGCTCCTCAGTGACAAACGTAGTCCCCAGCGGAGTCGCCATCTCTTGTATGACCCGGGAAAGAGGGAGACAGTGAATTGCCGTAAAAGTTTTCCTTGAATCAAATGAAAAAAGATTACAACAAGAACTGTTCCTTCCGGTTACAAGGGAGGGAGAATATGAATCTTGAATTCCCCCTTTGTTAAGGCTGGGTTCTTCGTGTGGCGGTGGAGAGTGAATCTTGTTCTCCGTTGACCAGATGACCGTCCTTCAGGGATCTCCTCTTTGGCCGGTAGAAAGAGTGACACAGCTCTGTCTACCAAAACTCTAAAAGAGAAGGTAGGCGAAGGCTAGCTCGTACGCAGCGAACTTGCTGAAGAGTCTTCTCTCTCTCTGCTGATGATCTTCTCTCTCTCTTTGCTGATGATCTTCCCCTTGATGCCGATCGCCAAAAATTTGACCCCTTCTTCATAGCGATGGGGCTATTTATAGAGGTCCCAGGGGTGAACGTGCCCCCCTGAAAACGCTCCACAATGAGGGCCAACTTCCCCGCTACATGGGCGGTAACTAACCCACGTGCCTGCTAAAGACATGCCACGATGGGGGCTGATTTCCTTACGTGTGGGCAGTGATTGGTCCCTTAACCAAGGCGGTTATAACTGAGACGCGGGTTTCAAGCCAACGTGCCTTGATGCTGAGACGCGGGTGTCGAGCCAACGCGCCTTGATGCTGAGACGCGGGTGCCAGACCGACGCGCCTTAATGCTGAGACGCGGATGTCAGACCGACGCGTCTTGATGCTGAGACGCGGGTGTCAGGCCGACGCGCCTTGATGCTGAGACGCGGGTGTCAGGCCGACGCGCCTTGATGCTGAGACGCGGGTGCCAGGCCGACGCGCCTTGATGCTAAGACGCGGGTGTCGAGCCAACGCGCCTTGATGCTGAGACGCAGGTGATAGTCCCTCGCGTCTAGAGCTTGAAACTTTGCTTTTCAATAGCTTGTCCTCCAGTAACTTTTGGACAGCCTACACCCTCCTTTTGAATGGAAATATTTGGCTCTAAAATAAGTGGAGATAAACACTTAGAAGTATAGGAAAAACTATCTCAAAAACTCACTTAAAATTTTGTAGAAAACAGTCCAAGAGAAGCAAGCCCTTTTTATAGGCGTCAAAAATCCGCCCATTGGAAGCCAACTCAGCAGCATTGGCTGCTGACGGTCGACCTCCCGATCGACCACCAACGGTCAAATTTTTGACCGTTGGGAAGGCCGGTCGACCTGCTGGTTGACCGCCAACTGGGCGATGGCCCAGCGGTCGACCGCCCGGTCGACCGGGCCATTTCCAGAGAGCAGAAGCTTTCTGGCGGTCGACGTGCGGTCGACCGGCCCAACCTGTGCACGTTTTGTGCACGTCGGTCGACCGCCCGGTCGACCGTGCGGTCGACCGACTGAAGGCCAGAAAACTGTTTTTCAGGGATTTAAAACTTGCCTTTTTTCCTTCAATAAAATCCCATAAATTCTCTAAAAATCTACAAAAATAAGTTCAGTATTATATTTTGATATACAAACATGTTTGAGTAAAAATCAAAAACATGTTACAAACATTTTAAACTATTTTGTAATATGAAAATTTTGGCTTAAAACAAAAACTGTATTTTCCAAATTGATTTTTTTTCAAACAGAAAACTGATTTTTCCAAAACTCTTCTAAATACAAAAACAAGATATTTTAAACACTTTTAAAGCTTAGTGTGTATTGATATGATCCACTACACATATATGATGAAATATTTATGTTTTTGACATTAAGCACTAAATAAAGTTTTGATAAAAACTTATGTCATATTTTGAGACATAAAAACCAAATTGGTATTTTTCCAAAATGAAAACTCTTTTATAAAAACACATATAAATCTTGTGTGTGAGTGTATATGTACTTGAGCAATCCACCAACTAATCTATCCTTTACATTTTATCTAAAAATAAAATCTTACTAAAAATAAACCTAGACCCAAGTCTTCTCCTAAAGGTCTTCACTTGAAAATCTTCTTTTCCTTCTTAACTTGGTCCAAACCTTGATCAATGAGCTAGACTCTTCTTGAGTACTTGATGTGGTCTTGATATACAAGCTCTTGAATCAACACGTGCTAGCTCCAAAACTTGACTTTAAATCCTTTGTTGAAGTTAAACACCTACTAAGATCTTAATCACAAATCTGAGACTAAATAAACACAAGATCATTAGTACTATAACTACATGAGTTAATCATCATCAAAACTAGAGTGATGGGTCTTTGGCCAACAAGTAGCGCCCGAAGGGACTCCAACTTGGAGGAATGAGCAGAAAGTTTTCTTGAACCTGCATCCTAGTAGTTTTCAGTTTTTCCAGCTTTTTCTAGCAGCAACAAGTTCTGCTCATTGGCCTCAATCAAGGCTTGCGCCCTGGCAATGGTAATTCGGGCAGTGGTGATAACTTGCTCTGCACTCTGGATGACGATTTCAAATTCTGGATGACGATTTCAGATTCCTTTGAATCACCAATCAGTCTTTGGTGGTCAGCTTGGATGTGCTAGAGATGGCGGGCTTCTTTGGCCATCTGCTCTTCTATCTCTTTTCGTTCATATTCTTGAGCGGTAAGAAGTTTACTTAGTGTAGACCAAGCCTCATCCATTGAGCCAGATTCTCAGAGTCTTGAGCTCCTTCAGGTGGGTCTTCAACTGTTCAACCAGCATCAGGCACGCCCTAGCTTGAGAAGGACTTCTAGTGTGACCGATATTCTTGATCTGATTTTCGAGAAGTATCCAAGAAAATTTGAAAGAACTGCCCGCGGAAAGGATCAAATCAATACAGGACCTCATGGAAGCAAAAAACTGTTGCACCATTTGACGTGCTAGCTCTTCCATGATGTCGTTAGCTGGAGATAACCCTGCTGATGTACTCCCGGACCCTCTTTCCATGACAGAACGAGAGATGGGATCCAGTTCAACTTGCACAGGGTGATGCCGACAATAGGTTCGTCAGATAATGAGGCAGTCATCGATACCTCTGAGACAGTTATTGGTATAGCAGCTTCCGCTGTAACAGAAGCAACAACATTCACGGCACTGGGTTCCCGGTCAAAGTTTGAACTGTGCTATCTTCTGCGCCGATGCTTGCTGTAGGATCCTCTACTTGAGCTATCCTAGTGCTTTCTGCAAACCACAACATTAAATGTCAGTGGTAATGGTAAAAAAAGAGAGTATCTAATACGTCAGTATTCTCTTACAAAGTTGAGGATCTGAACGTGGCAAATCCTTGGATAAGCCATTTGGGGATGAGGGCTCTCCGACATCGATGGTTGCACCCTCATAAGGCATCCCGATATTGGGAGCCTCAAGGCCTCCTGCTAGGCCAGCTCTGGATCATCTCCTCAACATGAGAAAAAGTTATTGCTTCACTACCGGCAGCCAACCTATAGAAGAAAGTCAAAAGGAAATGTTAGGACTCATTCCTAACTTGATGAGGAGCCAGTTCAGGAAAACAAAGAAAATACCTAAAGTAGCAGCAATCATTGCTATCGGCGAAGCCATCACAGGGTCGTATCCCTATATCTCTTCCTCTGAGATGTGCGAGAATTTTCTTGTGTCAGGAAGAGCGGGTTCGTCGCTAAAATCGACCTCCTCGCCTGAATAATATCCATGTTCTTCAGACGAGAAAGACGACAACTCAACAAAAGAGGTCTCAACAATTGAAACTTTACCGCTAAGGACCCCAGTAGTAGGGCTAGGATCAATAATCCGTGAGGTGGGCATCAATACAATAGGAGACTCAGGCTACTGCACTCCACCCTTCTCCCATGAGCTGAAGAAGATACAAGTTGGGCCGAGATTCCCGGAATCTCAACGCCATCCCTCCCCACCAAGTCAACTTCGGGTCGCTAGATCTCTTCAGCTATGACATGTTCACCGCGAGTTCCCCCTCTTCTAAGATCACGGGGCCCCTGTTGCGCAAACCGCGAGAGCGAAGGACGAGGACTTCCTCCTCCTCTTCTTCTTTCTCTCCCTGCTCTTCAATAACAAGAGGAACTACTTTGGGCATCGAAGCTTCAACCTCCGATTCCCTCCTAGCCTTCTTCAAGACAGGCTCACCCTTGAAGCAGAGCCGTGGGAACTTTTAGACACAGCTTATCGACTCTTTTAGCGGGCTGCCCTTTAGGTGCTGCTGCCCTTGGTCCCATCCCTGCTTCTCCTCCTGTTTACCTCTTGGCTGCCTAATACTCGTCCATACCTCGCATACGTTTGTTGGACTCCAACTTGTCCTTATAAGATGACTTGATGCTCTTAATGCAAGAGGTATTCATTCTGAAATCAGGCATCCTACTAGCCAGAGAGTACCAGGTGCAGAAACTGAGGCTAGTATAATAACTGGGCGTCATGTGAGGCAAGCTGAAAATAGCTTTTATCCCTCAAGCTACACTGAAGTACCTTGCCCGGGCATCTTCAAATAAATTTTCACTGAAACAAAGGCCAGCGTTGGGGTTGCCGACATATAGTTGATCATAGCCGAACTGCCGAGCGAAGTGACTGGGCATGTAAGGCTTGATCGCACACGAATTCCTTGCCGGAAGATCAGATATCCAGGCTGAATATTGATCAACCACCAGAAGACTCCCGATGACAGCCTTGTGAAATCATCTGGTCCCACAAGGTCAGCAAATTTATCCCTGTAAGATGCACCAGTAATCTCAGGGAAGCAAGGATCGAGCTGATAGTTCGAAATGTTTAGAATGCATTTTTGAAAAAAGAACATGTAGTAGTTAGACCAGCTCGAATTCTCCAGCTTCTGCACGAAGGGAATAAAACTTGCAGAAAGAGGCACCGCTGTCATCAGTAAAGGGCAGTGCATAACGTACTAGGCCATCTGGAGCTCGATCTGGGGGTTAGGGGTCTTCACTCTCGACCATCCCTCTGAATCAACCTCTGGCCTGCCCTCAGAGTCTACAATGGCCTCCACTTGGCACAGGCTTTTAATCAGAGCCATAATCCAGTCTGAATTTTCACTATCATTGCTGGAAGGAGAGCGATAGATTTCCCGTAGGCAAGCAAACCGCCGGGTACACACACATCAACAACAATTACTTCATGTGGCAGTGTTGGCACCACACAACGTTTTAGCCACAACACAAGGAAGCCCGCCAATAAAAACTTTCAAAGACGTATCTAGTCTGAAAGTGTCCTCATTCGACTCAGTGGTGTAAGAGCTTACAGAGGCACCGATCCCCTCAGCAATTTTCTCGTCAGTGCAAGGAGCCAGACTAGTCATTGGGCTATCCTTCTTATTTATGCCAATGAACAGATAGCTCGCCCAGGACATCTGCTTGACACCCTGTTCCTCAAGGAGGATATTTGGCCGCAGATGTGGAAGTGGCATAACACTTCCTAATATGTCTCATGCACCTGAGGGTCCTCTTCCTTCAGGAGGTTAAGCTCCTCAGAAGTCGGGACGTATCTTCATAAGGGGCATCTCCCATAACTACCCCCGAGACTTCATACAGTTCATGAAGAGCAAGCCCAATCTCTCTAACTGGAGTAAAAATGTGCCCGTCAGAGGATTATAGTGCTCCAGGACATTATAAAAATTATGAGAACTTTGTAGGAGACTGATTAGAGACGGGAAAGGTGTGTATTATGGGTATAATTTGCACAGATATTAAATGAAAGATAAGGTTTAGATAAACCTTTTGATCAATTACTCCACATATGTATTCAATATGTTCAATGTACCCTGTCCTATCTCCGCTATAGCATAGAGCTATACCGAGTCGATTCTCAGGGAGAGCTAGCGATAGAAGCATTACGGTCCGTAGTGAAGATGTAAAACGAGAATTCTTCTTTGCTTTAAAAGAATAAAAGAATCATGACAAAAGAATGAAAGAATGGATGGATATGTTCATGATGGAAAATGTAAAAAGAAATCAAGATCAAGATTGGTTTTGGACTAACAACTAAAAGAAAGTAAACTTGAAGAAGCAAACCATGACTAGCTTACCTTATACTACTTACCAACACTTACTAAACTCCGTGATAGTGAAGGCGTGCCTCATGTTGATTTCATCGGCGTAGGTTTGTCTTGCGTGTTGATCTAATTACTTTCTCATGTAGATGAAGGGTGGTTTAACCCATCGGAGAAGAGAAGACCATCCACTTGCAAGATGAACTAAAGCAATCACCCATGAGTTAGTGAAGATGGCAAGGCTAGTGGTTAGCTAGTACATGGTAGAAAAATTAGCTACAAGCCATTATGAAGAAAAGCAAAGCATGAAGTAAATTGCAAGAAAGTAAAGAAAGCAAGTAAAGAAAGCAATTAAATTAGAACCAAGCTCAAGTAGAGATGAAGAGAAATGGATGAATCCTTGCATTGCTTCAAGTTGTCACTCCTTGATGTACAAGCTCTCTCTCTTACAACTCTCTCTTGCAATGATTTCTAGGGAAGAAGAAGAGGGATCTAAGAACTAAAACCTAGAGAAAAACCTTGAAAATTACAACAACTAACAATTTCTCCTCTCTTCTCCATTCTCTTTTCTCGCAGGTCAGGTGCAGATATTTATAGGCTGAGAGAGAAGCTTCAAGAACCCTTTTTGTTGGCGCAAAATCCGGATCTCAACAACCTCCAAACTGCCGCGAGCGCGCGGCAAAATCCCGGATTCTGCGGCTCAATCTGGGCCGTTGAATCGGATCTTTCTGGTACAGTTCTGTTACGAGGTTGTTATCCACGTGGCCTTCTGGAATCTTCAGTTGTTACGCGGATCTCTCTGGATTCAGATTCAAATTTGGGCTTTATCTTGGGCTTGAAATTAATCTCTTTAATTATTGCTAATTAAAGTGATTATTGGGCTTTCTCTCATTTGAGTGTGGACCTGCAAATATATAGAGAAGATGAGTAAAATCATATATTTATTTGCAATATGCATGGGAATGATATGGTAAAATATGCACATTTGTGTACTAATCACACCCCCACACTTATTCTTTTGCTCGTCCCGAGCAAAGAAAAGAAAACTATACTACCAATTTTATTACACCACTTTCGCAGGTGACGCGATTGCACTGAGCGTGTGCAACAAGCCGTTAAAACCTCTAGGTTTACCCTAGAGGAGAAGTGTTGTCTCCTGAGGGTTTTCAGCGAATTACACCCACAAAATCCATAAAGAAAGAAGACAAATGTTAGTGTTTTGAAAATGCATTTTGAAAGAGAGACATGTTTTCGAACTATTTTTGCAAAAATATAAGTGATCTTAGGTCATAAGTCCACCTATAATCATTCTTTCTTAAACTTAGTCTCTATGCAAGATCTTGTCTTCAATTAAGGTAAGAATTCAAAATTGGATTGAATATTTTATCCTTTATAAAACCTAGATAATATGCACACCGTGACAGTGAAGATTTCTGGGATTTCAACTCTAACCATAAAGCCATTTATTTATATATTTATTTTATTCTTCTCTTTTTTTTCTTCCCTTAGTTAGGCTTTCTAGTTCACCCATGTAACGAGCCTATAACCGATGACTCCCAAACCAGAAGGTCCTAGGGCACCAGATGAGAAAACATCCCTCGGGTTTAAGGTCTCGAGTGAAAAAGGCCACAAAACTAAAGGGGATTATTCTTTTGATCACCGTTAGGCGTGAATAATCATGCTCTTGAGGCATAATTCTCCAGCTTAATGAGTGATGTTTTTCACCGTTAGGCGTGAATAACCATGCTTCTTGAGGCATAATTATCCAGCTTAATAAGTGATGTTTTATTTATATATATATTTTTTCTCTATTTTTTTTATTATATGGCATTTTTGGTCTTTGTCTCCATCCCAAGAAATGTGTAAGTGTAAAGTGCATATTTATCTAAGGCAAAAAATTCAGATAAAATATCTCACCAATTTTACTTACTTATCCTATAATTTCAAACAAGATCTATTATTTCAACTAGGTTTAAGATGTCATAATTAAGGCTTTCTTATTTCTAAGATACATCTTAATTTTCTTAAAAATAGATCTAAACTTTGTCTCTTATTTCAAAAAGTTTTTTTTCTTTTCTTTTTTTTATTTTTTTATTTTTGTAAAAGAAATGTAAAAGAAAGAAAAAAAAACTCTATGTTAGTAAACCCTCCCCCACACTTATTTCATGCATTGTCCTCAATGCATCATGATATATGTATGCATGAAACAAAAATGAAGAGGGAAGGAAAAAATTACCTTAAGGTGGTGGTTCCGGTGGTGGTCTGATTGGTCCACGAAACATGGCCCAATCACTTTTCTTTGGTTTTGAGGAACCCACCAAAATATCATGAATATGACCCACTAAAAAGATAATCCTTGAAAGATTTTTATTAAGTACATGACCCCATCTAATTTCCATTTTCCATAATTAATTTCGGAGTCAAATTTGTCAACCACCTTGTCCCAGAATGGTGTATGAAATGACAGAACGGTTTGACTTGGACTCAGGATGGAAAGAAACTAACACTGACTCAGGAAGGTGACTGAAATCAAGTAAAGGTTCAGGAGTCGAAGTGAGTTCTTGAATTGGGTCCAAGTCAAGAAAATGAAGCTCAAATCCACAATCATTTCCCCCAGATGGAATGTGACTATCTAAGATTAGTGATTCAAGTTTAGGAGGGTTGGGAATCAAAACTGACTCTAAAATGTTACTCAAATTGGGTAACAAAACAGGAGTTAATAATGATTCAGGTATTTGAACTAAATCACAAACTTGAGGGTCAAAGTCACATTCCACATTGAGTTCAATATCAAAAAATGAAGAACTTGCCAATTTGTCAATGGGATTTTCAGAAGTGTATAATTGGTCAAGTTCAAGATGATCCTCAAGGATGGGTGATTCAATTTCATTATGAATTGGGACAGGATCCAAAGTTGACTACGGGAAAAGATTGATGTCAGGTAAAGATACCAGAGTCATTATTGAATCAGGAAAAGAATTGAATCACTAAGTTGGAGTTCAAAATCACATTCCTCATGTAGTTCAATTCCACAAAAATGAGAACTTACCATTTATCAATGGGATTTTCAAAAGCAATGAATTGGTCAAGTTCAACACGATCATCAAGGAAGATTGGTGATTCAATTTCACAATGGATGGGTACTGGATTCAATAATGACTCGGGAAATGAAGTGAATTTATGTGAAGACACCGAAGTCATAATTGAATCAGGAAGTAGAATTGAATCATCAAGTGGAAGTTCAGGATCATGTTCATGTTCAAGTTCAATTTCAGTAAAAGGAAAACTTGCCAAAATGTCAATGGGATCTGAAGTTTGGACAAGTTCAGGTGAGTGTGCTGAAATTGAATCTTGATTTCCAAAACTACATGACTCTTGGCTCGGACAAATGGTTAGTGACATTAGAAATAGGATGAGAATGAAGAGTTTGGATCATCAACTCTACGTCACGATTACGAGTATTTGAGTCTGAGTCAAGAATTCAAGCATCTTTTGACAATTCATTGGTTCATCATTTTGTGGAAAAGATGAAGTGTTGTTTTGGAATTGGTGATGAAATTGTGAGTCAAAAATGTGTGGTGATGGAAGAATGGACTCACACAAGAGATCTTTACTCGTTTCTAAGGCAAATGGTTGTTCATTAGGAAAAGGTGGAAGTGAGTAAGACTCTTGAAAATACTGTGGAATTGGAGGGGCAAAGGTTTCTTGACGTTGTTGCTCAGCCCTCTGAAGATTGGCTTCTAAACTCCTTAGTAACTCAGATTTTCTTCAATTGATGGTTCAGAAAAAGGAGTATAAGAAGCGGAGTCGGGAAATGAATATTGTGGACAAGGTGAATATGGTGGACAAGGAATTTGAGAATTGACTCGGGGTACGTGAATCCCCAATTACTCGGTGAAGAGTTGAAATTATTATGGAAATTATAATTATTAGATGGGGGGTATGGGTCATACTGATTCGGATAAGGCCACCCGGTGTATTTGGTTGGTGCGTATTGTAAACACCGGGTTGGAATTATCCGAATATGGAGTCGGTGTGAAATATGGATTATTATTAGGATGGAAAGAATTGTTGAATGCCATATCACACAAAAAATCACAATCAAAAAGAAAAAATCAAACAACAAACAAAAAGAAGAGAAAAAATCAAAACCAAGCCAAAAGAAGGGTTGACCTAGACCTAGACGACTCCTAACTGATTAGATCGTCCACGGGAGGTTTAGTGTAGACGTAGACCACAAGTTAATCAGCCAGGGAAGGGCAAGGTTGGTGGGAGATTTTCCGTCAGAGACGTTCCTTAATTAAGTAACCAGCAACCTTCGGGCTTTCGGCCCTCAATCCCTTTCCTAGACACTGATTTTGCAAGAGTCTATTTCCAACACTTTTCCCCCTTAGGATAATCTCCTAGATGAGTCCGAGATGTCCCTAGGGCCAACGTCTATCAAATTTTATTAAATTAGGCTTGGGTTAGTGAGTGCTTGGATTGTGGTTTTCGGGCTAAGGAAAGGGTAATGAACTCCCCACCTTATCTTATTTATAGGTGATGCCCTTAAAATTGAATTGTGCAAGTGTACAAGAAATAACAAGGATTCACTCAAAGCATGAAAATCAAGCAAGAGATGATTCCTAGTCTACATGCAATGCAAAACGTACCTTGCCTCCAGCACTCTTTAACAGTAAAAGTAAATGAATTGAAAGACACGTGCCTAGAATGCAAATGTCTAAACAATTTTTAACAATTTCAACCAATTTTTTACTGTTGATTAAATTAGCAGGTAATAGGTGAAAAATACAGGAATTCAAGTATAGCAGAAGCTGTATTTTGCAGAGATGGAGACCCTACAGAAATTTTGTGAGTAGTCAACTCAGGATTGCCGCAGATCCGCGGCAAAAACCAGGATTCCGCGGCAAAACTGAGGGATCCTGGTCTCTGCTTTCGAGAGCAGAGGCCCAGGTCCACTTATATGTCACTGCAATTAAAATTTTCCTGTTCTCTTCACCTGTAACCTGCAACAGAGAAGAAGATTCGTTTAGTTCTTCACTTTAAAGAAAATCCATTGCTCTCCCCGGCAACGGCGCCAAAAATTTGATTAAGACGGGAAAGGTATTGTATTATGGAGTATAATTTGCACAGATATTAAATGAAAGAGATAAGGTTTAGAATAAACCTTTTGATCAATTACTCCACATATGTATTCAATATGTTCAATGTACCCTGTCCTATCTCCGCTATAGCATAGAGCTATACTGAGTCGATTCTCAGGGAGAGCTAGCGATAGAAGCGTTACGGTCCGTAGTGAAGATGTAAAACGAGAATTCTTCTTTGCTTTAAAAGAATAAATTAATCATGACAAAAGAATGAAAGAATGGATGGATATGTTCACGATGGAAAATGTAAAAAGAAATCAAGATCAAGATTGGTTTTGGACTAACAACTAAAAAGAAAGTAAACTTGAAGAAGCAAACCATGACTAGCTTACCTTACTACCTTACCAACACTTACTAAACTCCGTGATAGTGAAGGCGTGCCTCATGTTGATTTCATCGGCGTAGCTTTGTCTTGCGTGTTGATCTAATTACTTTCTCATGTAGATGAAGGTGGTTTAACCCATCGGAGAAGAGAAGGCCATCCAACTTGCAAGATGAACTAAAGCAATCACCCATGAGTTAGTGAAGATGGCAAGGCTAGTGGTTAGCTAGTACATGGTAGAAAAATTAGCTACAAGCCATTAATGAAGAAAAGCAAAGCATGAAGTAAATTGCAAGAAAGTAAAGAAAGCAAGTAAAGAAAGCAATTAAATTAGAACCAAGCTCAAGTAGAGATAAAGAGAATGGATGAATCCTTGCATTGCTTCAAGTTGTCACTCCTTGATGTACAAGCTCTCTCTCTCTCTTACAACTCTCTCTTGCAATGATTTCTAGGGAAGAAGAAGAGGGATCTAAAGAACTAAAACCTAGAGAAAAACCTATGAAAATTACAACAACTAACAATTTCTCCTCTCTTCTCCATTCTCTTTTCTCGCAGGTCAGGTGCAGATATTTATAGGCTGAGAGAGAAGCTTCAAGAACCCTTTCTGTTGGCGCAAAATCCGGATCTCAACAACCTCCAAACTGCCGCGAGCGCGCGGCAAAATCCAGGATTCTGCGGCTCAATCTGGGCCGTTGAATCGGATCTTTCTGGTACAGTTCTGTTACGAGGTTGTTATCCACGTGGCCTTCTGGAATCTTCAGTTGTTACGCGGATCTCTCTGGATTCTGATTTCAAATTTGGGCTTTATCTTGGGCTTGAAATTAATCTCTTTAATTATTGCTAATTAAAGTGATTATTGGGCTTTCTCTCATTTGAGTGTGGACCTGCAAATATATAGAGAAGATGAGTAAAAATCATATATTTATTTGCAATATGCATGGGAATGATATGGTAAAATATGCACATTTGTGTACTAATCAG
Organism: Agave tequilana; assembly: GCA_038442645.1. Classification (NCBI taxonomy): domain Eukaryota; kingdom Viridiplantae; phylum Streptophyta; class Magnoliopsida; order Asparagales; family Asparagaceae; genus Agave; species Agave tequilana. The sequence goes on from JAVJIF010030223.1 coordinate 459,505, forward strand.
AGACCATACTGTACGACCCTGACCGAGTGATATAACCCCACCTGTTACAGCAGAGCCCTGAGCTCGACAAGAACAAATCCAACCATCCTACCCCACGAGGATTTGTTAGTGGAATGTACCCATCTGAGTGGATGAAAATTGACGGGAAAGTCACCCCTAACTTTCAAAAACTGATTGATGAAGGTGGCACCAATCTGAGGGGTTTCTCCTTTCGGGTACTCAGGCCTGACTAACCCGAAAAATAAACCGAAGACATCTTTTCCATGGCCAGCAGAGTGTACTTCTTTGGCACCTAATCTGCCAAGAGAGACGCCAGAGACAAACCGGGAAAGATCCCAATCCATCGCACGGTGAACGAACATGTGTTGAGGATAGGACAAGGAATACATCCTCTCCATATTGGGAAGAAAGAACCTGCTGCCCCCTATCTGACGGAGCCACTTATAACTCTGTCCTGTAGAATCCTATCATCCTCGTCAATGGCGTCACCGAAGAGGAAAACAGGCTTCCGTAATGAAGTGCGGGAATCTGTCTCGAACAACCCATTAGAGATAATCTCCCAAAGAGTCACCATGCTGGCCTTGGAGATCCTCTCATTCCGCTCCTTTGACTTACCAGTAGTCACAGGAGCGGTTTTCTAAAGTACAAAGGTTAAATTACGATCAGCGTCACCTGCATGCCCAAAATGACACTTCTTGGACAGAGGGCTAGAGGAATATCGCACTGCAAGGAAGACAACATTCTAGTCAAAAATCTGAAAGAAATATGAACCCAGATGTGAAAATCAGCAAAATCCGCACCCAGGCTCAAAAATGCGAGGCTTGCATGTAGCCCGCATGTCAAAATTCATAACTTAAAAAAAATTCTAAGTATCGGACTCAGATGCGAGACACAGTAAAGCCTACGTCTGATCTTACAAGACGCGAGAATCACAAGAAGTCTGCGTTTGAACTCCCCACACTTAGAAAATTCTGAGCGTTGAGTCCAAAACGCAAGGCTCAACGAGGCCTGCGTTCAACAAACAGATACAGACTCAATTTGATGAAACAAAGACACAGAAGTCGTCAAACTCGCGTCTTGCCTAACAATTCAATAGCCGCGTCTGAAGATCAAACATGGGCATGAGTCTCGCGTTGGTGGTTCACATTTAAAAGAGACTTAAGAGTTAAAAGAACTCTGTATGCCTCTTCAATGACAGAAACCAGATCAGATGGTTTTACTACCTGAAATGGGGGCCTCCTGCATGGAAGGACCACCATTTTGAATCTCCGGAGTGGCAGCGCTCGAGAACGAGGAAACAGACTTGGTCTTCGGTGCCATTTCGACCATGAGATCGGTGTTGAAGATGGTGAAAATAGAAAAAGCTTCAAGCTTTTCTTAGCCCTAGATATAATGCTCAGTGAAGAAGAAGAAGAAGAGTCTAATGATGGCCTTGAAAGACTATTGTCTTTTATAGGTACAGTGATCCGCAGAGATACGCGGCACATAGCTCGAGGCCTAATCCCCGCCCGACTCGTGGCGTGCGCCTTAAATGCGACGTGAATTTCGTGCGTTAAAGGAAAGACGTCCCTTCAACTCCGCCAGACATGTGGCAACGCGCCCAAAACATGGACTCGCGCTTAACAAAAATTGCGTCCCTCCAAAGGTCGTGCCTCTTCAGGAAGGCCAAAGCCGCACCCAGTCAACAGAGTGAGAGTCGCGTCTTCACTTCAAAGATCGCGTCCCTCCAGGAGTCGCGTTTCTTTAGCAAATTAATAGATGCGTCCCCACTCTGAGTGAGGACTGTATCTCTAGAGCAACATGACCCCTGCGTCTACAAGACTTGCATTCAGTCTTTACTTCTGCAAATCAGTTCAGCAGTACACTGGCACAAGTAGACGACTATTTACCCCTGGTTTAATAGTACATCAACAACCAGCTCAGAGCACTGAGAAGGTCTGGACATCTCTGGTACCTTCAAAGGGTTTTACAGTACACTCACAAAGACCATATTCCAGAAAAGATCAAACTCAGAGTATCTCAAATAAGTTTCAATCCAATCATGAGAAGTATGAATTCAACCAGAGTCCAAAGTATTTCGAAATTCATCCTAGTCAACCATGGAATATCGAAAACTTTGGAGGGGGTTCTGTAGGCTGTCTAAAAATCATTGAAGACAAGTCGGCAAAAAGCAGAATCCAAGCTCCAGATGCAAGGCTAATCATCGCCACCAGCGCAGCACCAAGACGCGAGGGTGAAACCCGCATCTTGACATCACTGCAAGGACCAAGAGGGGAGGGTTGAAACTCGCGTCTCAGCATTATTGCAGTACCAAGACGCAGAGTCTAAAGCCCGCATCTCATGTGAAGTTTGAGGCAGAATTAGAAGCTCGCGTTTCTCAAGCATCACCTCAATGGCAAAACGCGAGGCCCAAAGCCTGCGTTCGGTTATAACTGCCCTCATTACTTGGTCAATTACTGCCCACGTAATGAGGGAGTTAACCCCCATTATGGAGTGCTTTTAGGGGACACGTTTACTCCCCTGAAACCTCTATAAATAGCCAAGTTTGCTATGGAAAAGGCGTCAGAAAATTCTTGGTAAAAAAAAAAAACTTCGGTTGTAAGCTGTAGAAGCACCAAGACTTCCAGCTGAAAAGAAAGAGAGAGTACTCTTCTAACAACTTGCTGCGTACAAGTTCATTTTTACCTACAATATCTTTGAGATCCTTGGTGGACAGAAGCTATGTTACTTCGTCTACTATCCAAAGAGAGGATTCCCAAGAGGTCCTGACGTTCACCCGGTCAACAGAAAATAGATTCACTTTCCATCGCCACATCAAGAACCTAGCTTTAAACAAAGGGGAGATCTGAGCTTGAATATCTCCCCTCTCTTGTAAGAGGATTATTGATCTACTGTAATTTTTTTACTATCAAATAAAGAATTTACTCCTCGATCTTCAATTTTTCTTATCAAATAAATAATCCTTATGCACCAACGTACAATCCTGGCTAGAAAAATCAACTGAATTTCTCATGGAGCCAAAATAACAATGACCAATCACGGTCAAATAGTGCAAGCCACTTCCATCATGCCAACAATTCTTCCAATCATCAACCCAACTTTTCTAATTTCCATCATAATTCGCCTAATCATCCACCTAACTTTTCAAACTATCAACAAAACTTTTCCAACCAAGCTCCACAATCTTCCTTCCAGAATTCTAAACTAGAAAGGAGAATGCTGACTTTGAGAGAAACATGGAAAGATACATGAAGAACTAAGATTCTCTCATGCAAACTATACAGAGGCTAGAGGTTTAAATGAGCCAATTAGCCACTCCACAGAATGAGAGACAAAAGGGCACCTTGCCTAGTCAGCCAATAATGAATCCTAGGAATTCTCAACAAGCTCATTTGGCTGAGGATCAATCATTGAATCAATGTAATGCAGTTCATATATTAAGGTCGGGAAAGAAAGTTGATAATCAAGTGTCAACACCATCTAAACCCATTCAGCTTAACCACACTCAACCATCCACCTCATCTAGTCCCAGTCCGTTCAAATCTGACGAATCTGAAACAGATAAGTCAACCAGTCAGGAGCACTAGCCTATAGTACCATTTCCTAATAGGCTGAAAAACAACAAGCAAAATTTACATATGGATAACATAATTGAGATTTTCAATCAAGTGAAGATAAATATGCCACTTCTTGATGGCATCCAACAAGTCCAGTCCTATGCTAAGTTTCTTAAGGACATGTGCACCAAGAAGAGAGACTAATGTACCAAAAAAGGTCTTCTTAGCCACTAACATTAATGAGCTACTGTCGGGTCCGATCCCTGTCAAGTACAAGGATCCAAGTTGTCCCACCATTACCTGCACCATAGGAGAAGCCGAGATTAGTCGTGCACTTCTTGACTGGGGGAAAGTATCAACTTGCTTCCATTCTTAATTTATCAACAACTCAGGCTGGGCAATCTTACTCCAACTCGAGTCACTATCCAACTGGCTGACCGTTCAGTGAAAGTTCCAAAGGGAGAAATTTATGATGTCCTTATCTGGGTCGGGAAATTTATTTACCCCATTGATTTCATAGTTCTAGAGACACAACTTGTGTCCAATCCTAGGGCTCAAATTCTTGTTATCATAAGGTGACCATTCCTTGATACTGCCAATGCCATCATCAACTGTAGGAATGGGTCCATGAGGATTAACCTTTGAGGACATGACTAGAGAAGTCATTGTCTTTAATCTAGGAAAATAATCCCATGATATTGAGGACCAAACATTTGAAGTCAACGCCATTGAGAACTTAACAATTGAACGTAGGGAAGAATTAAAACTAGAAACTGAGTGTGACTTTGGGTTAGAGTCTGATGACTTTAATCCTAATCAGGTTGTTGAGTCTGCAGTGAATTGGGCCTCAAACTCTATTTCACCAAATATGGAGCCAACAAATTTAACTCATCCTTCAAGTGAGCCTTCCTCTTCCTTAGAATTGAAAGCCTTACCTGCGCATCTCAAGTACGTATATCTAGACGAACAAGAGACCTTTCCTGTCATCATTGCCTCCCATTTAAATGACGGGTAAGAAGATGATCTTAAAGCAATTCTAAGAAAACATAGGGAAGCCATTTGTTGGACTATGACTGATATAAAGGGATTGAGCCTAACCATAGTTCAATATTGCATTCATCTCAATGAAGATGCAACACCTAAAAGAGACTCGCAGTGTTGGTTAAACCCTATTATACAAGAGGCTATTCATGCTGAAATTATGAAACACTTAGACAATGGGATAATCTATCCCATTTCTGATAGCCAATGGGTCAGTCCTGTCCATGCGATTTCAAAGAAATCCGGTTTCACCATAGTGGAAAATGAGAACAAAGAGTTGGTCCAAACTCGACTTCCCATGAAGATTCGAGTTTGTATTGACTATAGGAAGCTTAATGCGGCAACTCATAAGGACCATTTTCCACTTTCTTTCATTGATCAAATGCTTGAACGTTTGTTGGGCCACGAATATTACTATTTCTTGGACGGTTACTCAGGGTATAATCAGATTCCTATTGCTCCTAAGGACCAAGAAAAAACTACGTTCACATGTCCATTTGGGATATTTGCTTATCGTCGAATGCCTTTCGGCTTGTGCAATACCCCAGCAACGTTTTAACGTTGCATGTTGAGTCTTTTTTATGATATGGTAGAACGATTCTTAGAGATCTTCATGGATAATTTCTCCATCTATAGAGATTCTTTCACTCACTGTCTTCACCATTTAGAACTTGTCCTCTAGCGTGGTGCTGAGAAAAATCTGACACTGAACAGGGAGAATGCCACTTCATGGTAAGATATGGAATTGTCTTGTGTCATGAAATCTCCAAGAAAGGAATTGAATTGGATATAGCCAAGATTGAGGTTATTGCTAAGCTTCCCATGCCCAAATGCATGAAGGATATTCGATCCTTCTTAGGACACCCAATTTTTACCAAAAATTTATCAAGGATTTTAGTAAGATTGCTAGACCCTTGACTAATCTGTTAGCTAAGGACGTGTCCTTCACTTTCGATGTTGAATGTATGAATTCTTGGGAGAAGCTTAAGAGAGAGCTTATTTCTGCACCAATCATATCTGCACCGGATTAGTCTAAGCCGTTTGAAATCATGTCGCTGTCCTAGGCAGCACATTGATAACAAGCAGCACGTGATTTACTATTCCAGTAGGACTCTCAACGATGCTCAATTGCAATACACTACTACTGAGAAGGAATTCTTGGCAGTAGTGTTTGCCTTAGAGAAATTTCATCCCTACCTACTAGGGTCAAAAGCCACCATTTTCACCGATCATTCTGCGCTTAGGTACCTCATGATGAAGAAGGATGCCAAGGCCTGACTCATTCGTTGGATCCTCCTTCTTCAAGAATTCGACCTCGAGATTCGAGACAAGAAAGGCATAGAAAATATCGTTGCTGACCAACTCTCAAGAATCCCAAGTCTCCATGCAACGAATTGCCCATAAATGAGGACTTTCTTGATAAAAATCTCTTAGCTAACTTTAGGGAACCTTGATTTACTGATATAGTGAATTACTTAGTCACAAACAAAACTCCATCTCATTGGTCCAAAAATGATATATACTAGTTCTTATCTCAAGTCCGGTATTTCTTGAAAAGTCACCTAGAGGGGGGGGTGAATAGGTGACAATGCTAATCTATGAACTAAATGCGGAATTTAAAAACTTAATGCAAATTACACTCAAGTGTGATCAACAAATGATTCACACACAACCAAGCCAAGCAAATGTGAATGCACAATATGAATAAGGCAAGGCACAAAGTAAAGAGAGAGAGATATAGAGCCAATAGATCAAACGCAAACACAAGGATATGTTATCGAGGTTCGAGCACCCAGCTCTACATCCCCGCCTTCGACACACGAAGGATTTCCACTAGCTCGTCCACCTAGGACCCTTTACAAAGAGTACCCAACTCCTCTCTTTACAACCTCCTCCTTGAGGCACAAAACCAAGTCAACCACCACAACCTCCTCCTTGAGGCAAACTCCAAAAATCACAACCTCCTCCTTGAGGCAAATTCCAAACCAATACAACAAACTCCCAATCACCAACCAATACAAGGATCACCTCTCAACAAGAGGGATACAACCCAAAGCACAAAGCTAAGAAAAGATTGGGTTACAACTTGGTGGTCACAACAACAACCACAAACAACTTCTTCTTCTCCCACACAAATATCCTATAGATATAGATAGTAGATTTTTGCTCAAGTGTGGAGAAAACCAAGGGATTTGAAACCAGCAACTCAAAGAAAAAACCTTTGGGAAACAAATGAAATCAAGATATAGAAGTTCAAACAAAAGCTTTTCCCAAATCCCTTTTCTTTGGTTTTTCAAACCCTAATCAAAAACACAAAAGATTGTTCACTTTGAATCCAAAAACTTATTTTTCTTGCAGCAAAAACACCAGAGAGATAGAAAATTTTAGCCCAAAAATTCTTAGAGAAAAACTCTCTCAAATGGAGTATTTATAGGCAATTTAGAAAACTAGCCGTTTACAGATTTTTTGCCAGAAATAGCCTTCCGGTCGACCGGCCCGGTCGACCGTCCAACGGTCAATTTTTGACCGTTGGCAACTAACGGTCGACCGGCCCGGTCGACCGAAAAATCCCAAGAGCAGATTATTCTGCTTCGGTCGACCTTCCCGGTCGACCGCTAACTGTGCCAGAACGTGCACAGGTTTGTGTACGTCGTCGGTCGACCGTGACGGTCGACCGGCTACATGCGGTCGACCGATACGGTCGACCGAACTAGCCTGGCAGGCAGCAAATGGGTCAGAAAACTGAGGTAAAAAATATTCCAATAAATCCCACAAAATCTCTAAAATTCCACAAAAATAGTTTTATTATTTTATATTGAAATACAAACTTGTGTTAAAAATCCTAACACAAATTTCAAACATTTTAGACAATTTTTGTGTCATAGAAATTTGCCAAAAACCAAAAACCGTATTTTCTAAAACCTTGTATTTTGAATAGAAAATACACATTGTCTAAAACTTATCCATGATACAAAAATATGATATTTAAACACTTTGAAGCATATTGTATATGAATAGAAATTCAATATACAAGAAACATATATATCATGATTTTTGTCATTAAGTCCAAAAATATGTTTTGTTGTAAATACCAAAACATAAAACACATGGAATAGATTATCAAACAAAGTTTGTCTAAACAATTGAAGCATGCATGTATATAGAACAAATCTAATATACATAAACCATGTAAACTTGTTTTGATAAAAAATCTATTCATGAAAACCAAGATCGGTTAAACCTAAAACCGAAAATCAAAACATGAAAGGTGTGTGTTGTGAACTTGAGCTTATCATACTATTCTAATCTTTACAATTAGGATCTAAACTTAAAACTAAAACTATGGATACCTAAGTCTTCTTGTAGAGCGCAATCTCCAAGACGGCTCGATCCAAAAACTCTTGATTCACCGAGCAAGTTGCAATGTATGATCTATGACACTCGGGCTCTTGAATCAACAAATGAAAGATGTGTGGAAGCTTTCACCAACTAATATCTTGATTAATGATCTGAAACTTAAACATCACAAGATAATTAGTACACATAACTACATGAGTTAATCATCATCAAAACTAGAGTGGAAGGCCTTTGGGCCAACAATCTCCCCCTTTTTGATGATGACAAAACTCATGGAGTTATATATGCATGGATTAAAGTAAAGCTTCAAAGAAACTCCCCCTTAACTCATGCATAACAATAAAACATATAAGATATGCAATGAATGTTCTTAACAACATGTTTATATGTGTTTAAAACAATATCAAAACATGCTCTTGATACCAATAAAAAAAACAATAAAAATGAAACATAAAACATGCACATAAAACATGCATAGACATGCATATAAACAAGGCTTCTTTTCATCAAATGTAAACTATATGCAAACACAAATATGCATATAAAACTCAAATTCTTCTCCCCCTTTTTGTCAATCATCAAAAAGGGTTAAAAATAAAAGCAAAAACAATAAATTTTTTCTCCCCCTTTTTGTTCAAAGCAAAGAACTAATAAAGGGTTAAATCAAATATGGTACCAAAAAAAAATGTGGCAATGAAGTGTATATTGATACCAATTGAAAAACAACAAATCAATTGAAATAAAAACGAGAACATATACCAATTGAAAACACAAATAAAATGAAAATCTTGATACCAATTAGTAAGTAAACAAATAACCTACCAATTGTAAACAAACAAACTAGATACCAATTTTGGAATTAAACAATACTAATTTTGAATTTCCTTAAAAACAAATCTTGATACCAAATGAAACTATTATTCTTTAAAACACAAGATACCAATTGAAAATTAAATCAATTGAAAATTTGCTTTAACATTGTTTCAATTTGAAAAGTTCAAGCTAAGCATAAACAAAATTTGTGATATCTTGAAGCACAAATAAATCATTTATATCTGTATGTCAAAGATAGATATCAATTGAAATTTGATACTATATGAAGTGCAAGCATACATATATAAAATACAAACATATATGAGTATACAAAAAGATGTCATATTGATACCAATTGAAAGAGTTCAATGATACCAATTGAAACAACAATAAGATCAAGTGTATATCTCATATCAACTACCACCCAATCATGGTTCAAGATAAAAAGGATTTTCATTATAAAGCATTCAAGAACATGATCTCCCATCCAACCGCCCATAGGATGGTAGGGGTTTTAAAAAAAAAATAATTTGAACAATATAGTATGTTTGAAAGTCTCTACCAATTTGAAGAATACCAACTAATTTATGAAAAATTGAGAACTAGTAGAAATTCTTCAAGATAAAACAAAAGGATTTTTCATGAAACATGAAAATCACAAGATCACTAAACACTCAAAGTCCATAAAGCTCATATCATACTCATGAAAAACACAATCATGAGAAATATAATAAAGTGAGTGAACAAGTGTAATGTGAAATACATTTCATCATGAAAATGGACAATTAAGCTAAATATAGAAATTATCAAATCTTGATATAATAGTGAATCATGTAATTTATTGAAATCATCATATCAATTGAAATCACAATCAAACATGAAAATCATCATAATGATTTAAACTTCAAGGCATATGTATGTCATGTACAAACTAAAGTATACATACATATCCCAAACATGAAGAGTCCACAAAAGTATATGCATGAAGGCACGTGGCTCAAGGATGTATATGTATAAACAATAATTTGGACAAGATAGACATATACATGAAGTCAACCACAAGATCATAGAAACACATTAAAAATGAGGAATACAAGTCAAATGCATGAATCATCAAAACTAGACTATACTAGTACATCAAATGACTACAAATGAGCGTTCAAGCACAAATATATAAAGGTCTATTTGTAGCTCACTAGTTGTACAAGTATAAATCCTAGTCTTAATGAAAACTGACATTCAAGCAAGTAATCAAATCATGAGGCATAAAATGGGTCAAAAATCAATATGATCATATTAATCAAAAATATGAAGTATTAATGATCTTTTAAAACTAAGATGGATGTATGATGCAACGATCTCTCAAAACAAGACTAAGAGCCGTATACCCCGTGAAGGGTTCTGAACTCCTTCCTCCTGATTCCCCTTGAATGGGTTAGAGGTGCGCAATGCAACCTTGTTGTATGAGAATAGATCGAACAAAGAATGAATAAAGTGCAATGATGAAATGCACACAAGATATATCACAAACATCCATATAATCATCTAAACAAAAATCATGGAATCATGAACATCATATGATCATTATGCATATGCATGTGCATTAGATCTAGGGCATACATGTTAGCTTAAACAAGAAGTGAACACTAAATATAGATCCATATGAAACATGGGTGCTCAAGTAACTAAACATGTATATCTCAAGTCTAATGAACAAGGCATAATCATAATGAACATCAAAATACAACATGCTATAAATGAATGATCTAAGAAGCATGTAAATTATAAATGGGAGTTAGAGAATGATACCAAAACCAATGACGGTGCATCTCTAGTTCTCCAAAACATGATGGTCATCTCCACCTAATCTCCTTGAGAGTGAAGCATCCAAATAGTTTTCATTCAAGCTCGGAACGCATCCACCTCAAGGTACCTCCACTCTCACGTGATGCGAGAGCTCCCACCTACATCAAAAGTCAAAGAGGTGGATCTTGGTACCCATTTTCTAGTGGGTCCACGGGGGTTAGTTTCTTTTCTCACCCAAACAAAATTAGTTGCTAAATTTTCATGATAAATGCGATCATAACAAAATCTAGCAAGGTGGCCTTTTCGACCACAATGTGTACAAGTGTACACGTGAGCATACATATGATGATGGTGATCATGAGAAGCATGTGTATGCCTAGATGGGTGTGCATGCAAGGTTGGAACTTGTTTCTTGCGAACCAAGGTTTCCAATCGTGTGTGATTCATGGCACAATGGCTCAAAGTGGAGCCCAAACAATCAACACTTTTCTTCAAATTATTTATATCATTTTCTATGCTAGAAGACAAAGTGGAACATGCTATAGGAGTGCAAGAAGTAGAAGCTACATTAGCATGACAAACATGCAAATCAATATCATTTTGCAAAGATTCATTTTTAGACAAAACCAAATTCAATTCTTTAGTAATAGAATCAATTTTATTTTTCAAGGTAAGGTTTTCTTTGAAAACACAATCCAATCTTGAGGATAAAATCTCATTGTGCTCCAAAATATCATCACAATCATTTTTGCCTTTTAAAACTTCAATTTCTTTTAAAGCAATGTCTAGTTGAGATCTTAGTGAGTCACATTCACTAGTAATCTCTTCCTTCTCTTGCAAAACGGTTTCAAAAGTAGAGCATAAATCCTTCATTTCTTTTTGTAAATCAAAATGTTTTTCTTTCAAAGAGTTATGTTTTTCCAAGAATTTTTCAAGCTTAGAAGCAAGTTCAACATTTAAATTTTGAACCTCAAAACATCCATGGCAATAAGAGCAAGAGCTATCATGTATTTGAGAGTCTGATTGTACCTCATTGGAGTCATTCCCATATGCCATGAAACAAGGCTCTTCGGATACATCTCTCCTAGATCTCCTCATATTGTTGATGATCCTTGGAAGCTCCGGAGATGTCAAGACGCTCCAAACTGCAAAAGCCGAGTTAAAACTATCAAAAACAAGTAAGAGATTATTATCAAAAGATGCTCTAAGTGTTTGAAGTGCAAGTGCATTGGCCTTCTTATGCTTACTAGTATTTGGGAGGGCTTCTATGGTGATGGCTTGATAAACTAGATGACCTAGTGTTTTTAAATATCTAGTCATGTTAACTTTCCAAGAGTCAAGTCTAGTATGGTCAAACATAGGAGGGCTAGCCATGAGAGCAAACTAATATGAGTGCAAATGACAATGCAAATGAAGATTAGCAATCCAAGATCACACTCCTAGGTGGTTAAACCTAAATATCAGGAGCGCTAGCTCTGATACCAATTGAAAAGTCACCTAGAGGGGGGTGAATAGGTGACAATGCTAATCTATGAACTAAATGCGGAATTTAAAAACTTAATGCAAATTACACTCAAGTGTGATCAACAAATGATTCACACACAACCAAGCCAAGCAAATGTGAATGCACAATATGAATAAGGCAAGGCACAAAGTAAAGAGAGAGAGATAGAGAGCCAATAGATCAAACGCAAACACAAGGATATGTTATCGAGGTTCGAGCACCCAGCTCTACATCCCCGCTTTCGACACACGAAGGATTTCCACTAGCTCGTCCACCTAGGACCCTTTACAAAGAGTACCCAACTCCTCTCTTTACAACCTCCTCCTTGAGGCACAAAACCAAGTCAACCACCACAACCTCCTCCTTGAGGCAAACTCCAAAAATCACAACCTCCTCCTTGAGGCAAATTCCAAACCAATACAACAAACTCCCAATCACCAACCAATACAAGGATCACCTCTCAACAAGAGGGATACAACCCAAAGCACAAAGCTAAGAAAAGATTGGGTTACAACTTGGTGGTCACAACAACAACCACAAACAACTTCTTCTTCTCCCACACAAATATCCTATAGATATAGATAGTAGATTTTTGCTCAAGTGTGGAGAAAACCAAGGGATTTGAAACCAGCAACTCAAAGAAAAAACCTTTGGGAAACAAATGAAATCAAGATATAGAAGTTCAAACAAAAGCTTTTCCCAAAATCCCTTTTCTTTGTTTTTCAAACCCTAATCAAAAACACAAAAGATTGTTCACTTTGAATCCAAAAACTTATTTTTCTTGCAGCAAAAACACCAGAGAGATAGAAAATTTTAGCCCAAAAATTCTTAGAGAAAAACTCTCTCAAATGGAGTATTTATAGGCAATTTAGAAAACTAGCCGTTTACAGAATTTTTGCCAGAAATAGCCTTCCGGTCGACCGGCCCGGTCGACCGTCCAACGGTCAATTTTTGACCGTTGGCAACTAACGGTCGACCGGCCCGGTCGACCGAAAAATCCCGAGAGCAGATTATTCTGCTTCGGTCGACCGTCCCGGTCGACCGCTGACTGTGCCAGAACGTGCACAGGTTTGTGTACGTCGTCGGTCGACCGTGACGGTCGACCGGCTACATGCGGTCGACCGATACGGTCGACCGAACTAGCCTGGCAGGCAGCAAATGGGTCAGAAAACTGAGGTAAAAAATATTCCAATAAATCCCACAAAATCTCTAAAATTCCACAAAAATAGTTTTATTATTTTATATTGAAATACAAACTTGTGTTAAAAATCCTAACACAAATTTCAAACATTTTAGACAATTTTTGTGTCATAGAAATTTTGCCAAAAACCAAAAACCGTATTTTCTAAAACCTTGTATTTTGAATAGAAAATACACATTGTCTAAAACTTATCCATGATACAAAAATATGATATTTAAACACTTTGAAGCATATTGTATATGAATAGAAATTCAATATACAAGAAACATATATATCATGATTTTTGTCATTAAGTCCAAAAATATGTTTTGTTGTAAATACCAAAACATAAAACACATGGAATAGATTATCAAACAAAGTTTGTCTAAACAATTGAATCATGCATGTATATAGAACAAATCTAATATACATAAACCATGTAAACTTGTTTTGATAAAAAATCTATTCATGAAAACCAAGATCGGTTAAACCGAAAACCGAAAATCAAAACATGAAAGGTGTGTGTTGTGAACTTGAGCTTATCATACTATTCTAATCTTTACAATTAGGATCTAAACTTAAAACTAAAACTATGGATACCTAAGTCTTCTTGTAGAGCGCAATCTCCAAGACGGCTCGATCCAAAAACTCTTGATTCACCGAGCAAGTTGCAATGTATGATCTATGACACTCGGGCTCTTGAATCAACAAATGAAAGATGTGTGGAAGCTTTCACCAACTAATATCTTGATTAATGATCTGAAACTTAAACATCACAAGATAATTAGTACACATAACTACATGAGTTAATCATCATCAAAACTAGAGTGGAAGGCCTTTGGGCCAACATTTCTTTTGGGAGGAATCGTATCTTTTAAGTACTGTTCTGACCAAATTATTAGGAGATGCATTCTCGATGAAGAGGTTAAGAGTGCCTTATTCTTTTGTCACGAATTTGCATGTGGTTGGCACTTTGGTCCCCATAAGACTGCTGAAAAAGTGCTACAAAGTGGGTTCTATTGGCACACTTTGTTCAAAGATGCTTATGAATTTTACAAGACGTGCCTTAGGTACCAGTTGGTGGGAAGGATCTCATAACGAGATATGATGCCCCTCAACCTAATTCTAAAAATAGAACTCTTTGATATTTGGGGCATCGACTTTATGGGCCCATTTCCTAACTCATTTATAAACCAATACATATTGGTAACTGTGGACTATGTGTCCAAGTAGGTAGAAGCCATTCCTTGTAGAGCTAATGATAACAAAGTTGTCATAAAGTTTTTGAAAGAGAACATTTTCTCACGCTTCGGAACACCTCGTGCTATCATCAGTGATAATGGTACTCACTTTTGCAATAGATCCTTTGAAGCTCTTATGCGAAGGTATGCCATAACTCACAAGTTGTCCACACCTTATCATCCTCAAACCAGTGGGCAGGTTGAGGTCTCCAATAGACAAATCAAGTTTATTTTGGGGAAGACTGTGAACCAAAATCAGAAAAATTGGTCCACCAAACTTGTAGACGCCCTATAGGCCTACAAGACCGCTTTTAAGAGGATTCTAAGGATGTCTCCTTATAGGTTAGTCTTTGGGAAGGGTTGCCACTTACCCGTTGAGTTAGAGCACTAGGCCTTATGGGCTATCAAGCAACTAAATTTCGACATGACTAAAGCCGATGACCTTTGGAAATTACAAATTTCCGAATTAGAAGAGTTGAGAAATGAGACCTATGAAAATGCTAAGATCACTAAAGATAGAGTTATATTTTTTCATGATAAACACATCATAAGAAAAACTTTTGTCCCTAGACAAAAAGTCTTACTCTATAATTCTAGGCTTCATCTTTTTCTAAGAAAATTAAAATTGAGATGGACTGGGCCATTCGTTGTAAAAACCGTGTTTCCACATAGTGCTGTAGAGATCAGTGACACCAAGAATTGAAATGACTTTAAGGTAAATGGTCAACACCTTAAATCTTTCTTGGAATCGGTGCCGGTAAATAAAACGGCTATGGGTCTTTTCGACCCAGTGTATTGGTAACTTTTCATTTTTACATTTTATTTCATGCATCTATACATTTCCTTTATACATTGGGGATAATGCATGAGATAAGTGTGGGGGAGGGCTCTAACATAACTAATATAACTTAAAAAAAAAAGAAGATCTACCCTAGGGTATTGATTGAGAATCAAGTATGATGAATAAAAATCGTGAAACCCTAATTAGTATGCACTAATAAAAGTTAAACTATAGTTCATTTTAATTTCAAAGCATAGCATAAGAAAAGTCTACTTAAAATTATGCTATCAAAGTATTTAAATATGAACTATGAGTAACCATTTAAAAAGTGCAATCCCAATTAGGTAAACTAAATTATTGATTCATCTTCAAAACACCAAATTAATCCTAGGGTTTCTAACAAGTATAGATATCAATTAGTTCATCTTTTAAACTAAACTAGGGTTGACCGAGAGATTAGCAAACTATAGGTTTAATTAATTATACATATTTATTTTTATTTTTAATAAGAAAAATTGCATAAAAATAAAAAGAAGAAAAAAACAAATAATCTAAGCAAAAAACTAAATTGAATTGCAAAGAATAAAAAGAATGAAGAACCTTTTTATTGGATGTCACTGACCAATTACAAAGCTCTTCTACTTCTTCAACAATCTTCTTCTCCAAATAAAAAAACAAAAAATACAAGAAAATTCGGAAAGAAGAAAAGATCTAAAGAAAACCCTAAGCTTCAGCTCTTTGATCCCCTCCTCTGTTGCTCTATGGGGTATTTATAGGAGATTTAAGATGTAGAGTCCCAGTACAACTCTCCCACGAAACCACGTTGCCAGATTAATCTAAACGGCAGCGAAAACGCGGCTATAGCCGCGTTTTTGCGGCAATAGCGCGGCCAATGGCCACGCGCTTTCTCGTGTGACCTTCTCTGATCCGTTCATCTGGGCGCCTCCTTCTGGATTCTGCATTCAGACCCTCTATCTTGAGAACTCCGGATAGCTTGGGAAGCAAGTTTCAAAAATTCGAATTTGAAAAGGATTTGTTCCCTTTATCTTTATCTTTAAGCCTTTCTCCCCTTTTCTTTATCTTTGTATTCCAAGCAACCAGGTTTAAGTAGAAGTCCATCTCTGTTTTAGGATAAGGATCCATCTTATCCTTTTCTTCCTCCTCTTTATTTGAATAGCAAATAGGAGTTCTACTTTATCCTTCCTCTTTCTCCTCTAGATTTTAAATTATTAATTTAAAATCCAAGATTAGATTAGGTTAGATAAGATAGAAACTTCTAAATTACTAAATAAATTATGCATGCGGACTTGAGGGATTTTTGGGATTTTAGGCTTTAGTTGTGCTTTATTTCTTTATTCTTTAATTACTCAAAGCCTACATAACATTAAACAATAAAATATTACGTAGCAGTGCTTAATAAAATAATAAGTAGGGAAATATAATGAAAAATATGCATCACACCCCCACATTTATCTTTTTGCTCTTCTTCAAGTAAAAATAAAAAAGAAAAAGGAAAATAAAATAAAAACTAACCTATGCCAACTCACTTTCGTAGGAATCACGGTTGCACTTAGTACATCCAACAAGCCGTTAAACCTCTAGATTACTGATCGGGGTGAAATAGCACTCTAAAACGTGTAGTTTGTATAATCAACGAAAAGCTCGTATGTGCTAATGCTCCCTCGATACTTCCGTTATAGCATTGGCTCAACGGGTCGAATCCACAGGGACGGGAGGCGATAGAAGTATTAACAGTTTTTATTCACGTTTTATGTTAACAATTCTTCTTTGTTAAAGAATTACAAAAAGAAAAGGAAAAGAAAAGAAAAGGAAAACAAGCATGTGGTAGGTGGAGAAGGCGATGAAAACGGCGAAGAAAACAAAAGAGAAGTGGTTTGAAAAACAAAATAGAAAAGAAGAAGAAGCTTGTAGTAAAGAAGATGAAACAAGGGCGAACAAACAGGATGGTAAAAACACCGATGAAAAGATAAAAGAATTTCTTTTTAAAACAAGATAAAATAAAACTCATGGCTACTAACTACCAATTGCTCCACTAACTATGCTAACCCCTTAGTGATAGTTGCCTCACATGGATCCTTGGCCATCACTAATCCTTGGCTTCAAGAGACGATACGAAGCATGGCAAATAAGATGGTTCATTACATTCAAACTTGCATCAAGAGCAAGCTAATACAAACATTAGATCATCAAACCATTAGAAATAAGCATGAAATAAGAGAGAGTTAGCTTGGTTAGCAAGTTAGCAAGTTAGATGTTAGAACCTATCATCATGAGCCATCAATGGCTCTTGCAAGAGCAAGGCCTTGTAGAGGCTACTTGATTCATGTGGATTATCAAGTAAGTGGTTAGATGGTTAGTGGTTAGTAGTTAGATTGCCATGAGAAGAAAAGCTAGCAATACATCATGTAGAAGATGGAGAAGATTACAATGGAGAAGAAAGGAGGCACCTTTACATAGATTGTCACCATCTATTACATCAATCCCTCTCTATCTCTCTCTGAATCTCTCAGCCCTAATACATGATCTAAAAAGAAAGGAAAATACAAAAGAAATGAAATGAAGAACACCTACCTACACTACACTAAAACATAGAAAAAATCAGAAACTACTCCTAAAAACAAAACTGCTTGCGTTTTGGCCAAATACAGGGGTTTATATAGGCATAGGAACTCTTTGGAAGAAGAGACGGGGCCACGCGTCGAAAATCGACGCGTGACCCCACCAATGGGTCGCGGATCCGCGGCCAAACCAGGGAGATATCTCCCTGGTTTTGGTGCAGGGATCCGTCTTGACTCTAGAAGCTTCCTGGTATATCCTGTTTCGGGTAATTTCGTTCGAATATTCGTCTGACGTGCGCAAGAGTCTAGATTCGACGTATCTTCTAGATGATCCCTTACTTGGCCTCCAAGTAATACGGATTTAATTACCCTAAAAGGGGTTTAATTAAGCTCTTATTACTCCTTTGCCCTTAAACTCTTGATTTACCTGCAATAGAGACCAAAACACGATTTAGACCGACAATTTATTCATAAATCGGTGGGAAAATGCGATATAATAATGCATAATCGTAGACTAATCACATCCCCACACTTATCGTTTGCTCGTCCCGAGCTAAATAAGAAAAAAACTATACTACAAATGTTATTACACCACTTTCGCAGTGACGCGATTGCACTAAGTGTGTGCAATAAGCCGTTAAACCTCTAGGTTACCCCTAGATGAGGAGTGTTGTCTCCTGAGGGTTTTCAGCGGATTGCACCCACAAAATACATAAAGAAAGAAGGAAAATGTTAGTATTTTGAAAATGCATTTTGAATGAGAGACAAGTTTATGAAATTTTTTTGCAAAAATATAAGCGATCTAAGGTCATAAGTCCACCAAAAAATCATTCTTCCTTAAACTTAGTCTCTATGTAAGATCTTGTCTTCAATTAAGGTAAGAATTCAAAATTAGATTGAATATTTTATCTTTCATAAAACCTAGATAATATGCACTTTGTGATATTGAAGATTTCTGGGATTTCAACTTTAACCATCAAGCCATTTATTTATATTCATATATATATATATATATATATTTATTTATATATATAGATTTTTTCTTCCCTTAGTTTTCTTAGGCTTTCTAGTTCACCCATGTAGCGAGCCTATAACCGATGACTCACAGACCAGATGGTTTTAGGGCACCAGATGAGAAAACATCCCTCGGGTTTAAGGACTCGAGTAAACAAGGCCACAAAACTAAGGGGGATTATTTGTTTCTTTTGACCATCGTTAGGCGTGAATAATCATGCTTCTTGAGGCATAGTCATCCAGCTTAATAAGTGATTTTTTTAGTTATATTTTTTTCTTTTTATTTATGACATTTTAGATCTTTGTTTCCATCCCAAAAATGTGTAATTGTGATGTGCATACTATCTAAGGCAAAAAATTCAAGATAAAATTATCTCTCCAATTTATCTTACTTAGCCTATAATTTTAAACAAGATCCCTTATTTCAACTAGGTTTAAGATGTCATAATTAAGGTTTCCTTAATTTCTAAGATCATCTTAATTTTCTTGAAAATAGGTCAAAACTTTGTCTCTTATTTCAAAAAGTTTTTAAAGAAAGAGAAAATTACTATATAAAAAGCGAAGATTTCTAAAAGTATCCTAAAAGAAGTGTAAAAGAAAGAAAATCTAAAAACTCTCAGTTAGTAAACCCTCCCCCACACTTATCTCATGCATTGTCCTCAATGCATCGTGATGTATGTATGCATGAAACAAATAGAGAGGGAAGGAAAAATCACCTCAAGGTGGTGGTTCCGGTGGTGGTCTGATTGGTCCACGAAATGCGGCCCAATCCAAGTTGCGTGGAATCTTGAGGAACCCACCAGAGATCTCTAAAATACAACCCACTAGAATGATGTATATATGTATGATTTTTATTAAGAGTTTTACCCTATCTAATTTCCAAATTTTCAAAATAATTTCAGAGTCAAGTTTATCAAGACCCCTGTCCCAGAATGGAATGATTGATTTGGACTCAGGAAGTACAAGAACTAATACCGATCAGGAAAAAGACTTAAGTCAAGTAAAGGTTCAGGAGTCGAGATTGGTTCAGGAAGTGGGTCCAAATCAAGAAGTTGAAGCTCAAGTCTACATTCATTTCCCCATGATGGAATGTGACTATCTAAAATTGGTGATTCAAGTTCAAGAATGACAGGTATAGGAATCAAAACTGACTCTAAAATGTTGCTCAAATTGGGTAAAAAAATAGGAGTCAATATTGATTCAGGAATTTGAACTGGATCACAAATTTGAGGATCAAAGTCACATTCCTCATTGAGTTCAATTCCATAAAAATGAGAACTTGCCAATTTATCAATGGGACTTTCAAAAGTATGAAATTGGTCAAGTTCAATATGATCATCATAAAAGATTGGTGATTCAATTTCATAATGGATTGGTACAGGATCCAATACAGACTCGGAAAAAGGCCTGAATTCAGGTAAAATACCTCAGTCAATATTGAATCAGGAAGTAAAATTGAATTATCAAGTGAAAGTTCAGGATCATATTCATGCTCAAGTTCAATTTCAGGAAAAGGATAACTTGCCAAAATATCAATGGGATCTTTAACATTTGAAGTTTGGACAAGTTCAGATGGGTGTGCTGAAATTGAATCTTGATTTCCAAAACAACATGATTCTTTGGCTCTAACAGAATATTTAGTGACATCAGAAATGGTCAAGCGATGAGAAGGAAGACTTTTGACCATCATATCTATGTCATGATTACGAGCCATTTGAGCTTGAGTCATGATTTCAAGCATCTTTTCATAATAATTGGTTCATCATTTTGTTGCGACTGGGCCTGAAAAGATGATGATTTGTTTTGGAAATTATGGTGAAATCGTGAGTCCATCAGATTTGATTGTTGTTTGGACTCACGCAAGAATTCCTTACTCGTTCCCCAGCAGATGGTTGTTCATTATAAGGAGGTGGAACTGAGTAAGACTCTTGAAAATATTGTGAAATTGAAGAGGCCCTCCTTTTCTGAAGTAGTCGCTCGACCTCTTGTAAATTGGCTTCTATTCTCTTTTCTAACTCAGATTTTTCTTCAATGGTGGTTCTAGAAAAGGAGTATATGAAGCGAAATCGGGGAATGAGATTTGTGGACAAGGTGGATATGGTGGACAAGGAGGTTGAAAATTTAACTCGGGGGAGGTGAATCCCCTTTGACTTTGTGACGAGTGAAATTATTTTGGAAATTATAGTCATAAGAATGTGGGTATGAGTTGTATTGATTCGGATAAGTCCAACCCGGTGTATTTGGTTGGTGCATATTGTAAAAAGCCGGGTTGGAATTATCCGAATCGAATGGGGTCGGTGTGAAATATGGATTCATATTCAGATTCAAAGAATTGTTATTGTTGAATTCCATTTCACAAACAATCACAAACAAAAAAGAAAAATCAAACAACAAACAAAAAGAAAAGAAAAAATCAAAACCAAGCCTATAGTAGGGTTGACCTAGACCTAGACGACTCCAAACTGGTCGATTACCCGGGGGAGGTTGTTGCTTGAATCCGACCACAAGCTAATCGGCCAGGTAGGGACAAAATACGGTGGGAGGTATCCGTGCGTAAGCAACGGGCCTTAATTATGCCAAACCACGGTATCTTCGAGGCGTAACCTCTTAATCCCCCACCTTAGACACCGATTTCACAAGAGTAAGATTCAAAACAAGTACCACCCTCGGTCAATCTCTTAATGAGTCCGAGATGTCCCTAGGGGCCAACGTCTATCAATTTTTATTAGGGCTTGGGTTGTGTGAGTGGGGAGGTGATTTTTGGGCTAAGGAAGGGTGATGAAATCCCACCATATCTTGTATAGGTTTTGCCCTTAAGTTCAATTCGTGCAAGTGTTCAATATAGACAAGAATATAACACAAAGAGAATAAATCACCCACGTGTTTCTCCTATGCTATATGCAATGCCATATGTACACCTCAATCCAGATCACAACAACAGAACAAAATACAGTATATTGGAATTGAATTGACACGTGCCTAAATGCAAATATCTAAACCGTTTTAAAAGCGTCCAAATACCGTATTTTAGTTCTTTAGTTTATTATAGTGTGTAGGCAATCAAAGCAGGAAAGTAATAATACAGATCCACTAGCTATTACAATGAACACATCCCAGCACAACAAGATAAACAATGATCACAACATGGCCGCGTTTTCGCGGCAAAAGTCGCGTTTGCACGACGGTTCTTTAGAAGCTGGGTCCCTGCTTTCTAGAGCAGGGAGATGCAAAGCTAGTGTCTATTCTGCAATGTTAAGCACCTGTAAAGACCCCTAGGGCCTCTGTAATCAGGGAGGAGAGAAGAGTTTTGTATTTTGGAGGAAATTGTTAGGATTTTCTCTAGGTTTTTCTTTAGAGTCTATTGTAATTTTCTTTCTCCTTCTAGAATCCAGCAAAGAAAGAGAGAGAGAAAGTGAGAAATCTTGTAATTAGAGTAGGTGACAACTCAATGCAAGAATTGATCCTTCTTTCTTCCCATCTTTTCTCATTCTAGTGCATTGTTTTCTTCAAGCTTTTACTACTTTTGCATTACCTTCTACAATGGATTGTTGTTTGATTTTTACTTCAATGTCTAGCTAACTTCCTAACATGACTAACTAACCTCTAACTTTATTAACTACTAACTCTTGGGTGATTGCTAACTCATGTGAATTAATGGATGCTTTATTGTAGTCTTGCAAATTTCAAGTCTCTATTATCCCCAATGAAGATGAGTTACTTTTAATTCTTAGCAAATGCTTGTTTTCCTTCCATATGATTCATGTGAGCCTCATTTAGAGCCTTGTCTTTAGAACAAGTGCCTTGATGGAACATGAAGATGGAGCACTTAACTATGCTATTGATTAGTAGTACAATTTTCTTACTTCATGCTAGCATAAGTATAGCTTTGAAGGACTAATGAATCTTGTATTTTCTTTCTTAGCATATCTTTGAGTGACTATCCTTGATTCCATCACTGAAAATCTATCTCGGGAGCCAATGAATCAATGAGGCAACGAGTCAAGTCGAGAAGATAACTCATCCTCGACATGGGACAATACTTTGACCAAATAAGCAAGACAAATCTTTGCCGATGAATCAATATGATACATGCATCACCCTATGAGATTAGTAAGTTAGTAAATTAGAGTGTTAGTTAGTCATGATTTCTCTTCCTATAGTCTTTCAAAGTTTCTTTTCTTAAAAAAAGCTCTCTTTTCAAAATACAGCCATTTTCATCTTTCTTTCTATCCTTTCCCTTTTCCTTCTACAAAACCCACAACGAATTTTTCATTCACTTTCTCCATCATTTTATTTTTCAAACAAAGAAGGACTTTCATTTTTCTTCTTAAAAAAAAAATCTCAATATAAAACCATGAATGCTTCTATCGCCAACTCTCCCTATGGAATCGACCCGTAATAGCTTGTGCTACGACGGTGGTTCGGAAGGAGTATAATAAACCTACAAATACATTTGGAACTTTTGACATCAACACACGAACATCAAAGGTTTACTCTAAACCCTCTCTCTGAATACTAGTGAAACTCCCAACATCCGAACAAATTTTTGGCCAAAAATTTGATCGGGGCGAAACTATCACTCTAAAACGTGTAGTTTGTATAATCAATGAAAAAGCTCGTATGTGCTAATGTTCCCTCGATACTTCCGTTATAGCATTGGCTCAATGGGTCGAATCCATAGGGACGGGAGGCGATAGAAGCATTAACAGTTTTTATTCAGGTTTTATGTTAACAATTCTTCTTTGTTAAAGAATTACAAAAAGAAAAGGAAAAGAGAAGAAAAGGAAAACAAGCATGTGGTAGGCGGATAAGGCGATGAAAACGGCGAAGAAAACAAAAGAGAAGTGATTTGGAAAACAAAATAGAAAAGAAGAAGAAGCTTGTAGTAAAGAAGATGAAAGAAGGGTTAACAAAGAGGATGGTAAAAACACCGATGAAAAGATAAAAGAATTGCTTTTTAAAACAAGATAAAATAAAACTCATGGCTACTAACTGCCAATTGCTCCACTAACCATGCTAACCTCTCAGTGATAGCTGCCTCACATGGATCCTTGGCCATCACTAATCCTTGGCTTCAAGAGACGATAGAAAGCATGGCAAATAAGATGTTTCATCACATTCAAACTTGCATCAAGAGCAAGCTAATACAAACATTAGATCATCAAACCATTAGAAATAAGCATGAAATAAGAGAGAGCTAGCTTGGTTAGCAAGTTAGCAAGTTAGATGTTAGAACCCATCATCATGAGCCATCAATGGCTCTTGCAAGAGGAAGGCCTTATAGAGGCTACTAGATTCATGTGGATTATCAAGTAAGTGGTTAGATGGTTAGTGGTTAGTAGTTAGATTGCCATGAGAAGAAAAGTTAGCAATACATCATGTAGAATATGGAGAAGATTACATTGGAGAAGAAAGGAGGCACCTTTACATAGATTGTCACCATCTATTACATCAATCCCTCTCTATCTCTCTCTGAATCTCTCAGCCCTAATACATGATCTAAAAAGAAAGGAAAATACAAAAGAAATGAAATGAAGAACACCTACCTACACTATACTAAAACATAGAAAAAATCTGAAACTACTCCTAAAAACAAAAACTGCTTGCGTTTTGGTCAAATACAGGGGTTTATATAGGCATAGGAACTCTCTGGCAGACAAAACGGGGACACGCGTCAAAAATCGACGCGTGGCCCCACCAATGGGCCGCGGATTCGCGGCCAAACCAGGGAGATATCTCCCTGGTTTTGGTGCGGGGATCCGTCTTGACTCTGAAAGCTTCCTGGTATATCCTGTTTTGGGTAATTTCGTCCGAATATTCGTCTGACGTGATCAAGAGTCTAGATTAGACGTATCTTCTAGATGATCCCTTGCTTGGCCTCCAAGTAATACGGATTTAATTACCCTAAAAGGGGTTTAATTAAGCTCTTATTACTCCTTTGCCCTTAAACTCTTGATTTACCTGCAATAGAGACCAAAACACGGTTTAGACCGACAATTTATTCATAAGTCGGTGGGGAAATGCGATATAATAATGCATAATCATAGACTAATCAATTACCCTGAGGATGAGTGTTGTCTCGTGAGGGTTTTCAGTGGATTACACCCACAAAATTCATAAAAGAAAAAAAATGTTAGTAAAAAATTTTTTTATTTTGAAAAAGGAGAGAAATATTTGAAATATGTTCGAAGAAACTAAGCAATCCATAAGTTTTAGGATTATTATTTTTATTCATCCTTGAACTTAGTCTCTATACAATAATTTTTTATCAATTTTAGGTGAGGATTAAAATTGAATTTTTATATAGTCTCTTTTGTTACCCTAAGTCATATGCATCCTTGTGAATGTGAATTTTTACTAGGGATTCTTTAACTTGGACTCTCATGCCTTTTTATTATTATTATTATTATTTTTAATATGTATAACTCATCTAATTTTCTTTTGTATAAGTATCAAGGCTTCTTGAGGCCCTCATACCTAACTAATTGACTATTAGATGTGTTAGTACATATATCGATAATATTTCTTAGTTTTCTTAGCCTTTCTATTCCACCTATGTAGAAGCCTAAGGTCGGTGGCTCAACCGGTCAGTTTTAGGGCGCCGGGTAAGAACACCCCACGAACTTAAGGACTCGAGTGAATTAGGCCACAAAACTAAGGACTTTATTTATAAAATCACCTTTAGGCATGAATACTTATTCTTCTTGAGGCACATGTATCCAGTTTAATTAGTAAACTCTATTTTTTTATATTATTATATATATTTTTTATAAGCCACAAGAGTCTTTGTCTTAGAATCCTAGATGTGTAAGTGTATTAGGTATGCACATTTCATTAAGGTAAAAATCAAAACTAATTACTTATTCAATTTTCCTCCTATACCTAAAAATTTAACAATTTATTTTATTTTGACCAAGTATTTAGAAATCCTAATCAAGATTTTCCTAATTCTTAAGATTAACTTGGATTTCTTTCAAAAGATAAGTCAAAATATTGTTTCCTTTTTCAAATATATATTTTTAATTTTTTTAATTTTATTTTTATTCTTCAATTTATATTTTTGTTAAGTTAATAACCTAAGGTTAGTGAGTTATATTAACAACAACCTACAGTTTGTCAATAATCTATGTTAAAAGAAATATTTTTGTTTTTTATTTTTATTTTTATTATTTTTATTTTTTTTGAAATTAAGCGTTAGTACCCTCCACCGTACTTGTCTCATGCATTGTCCCTAATGTATGTATATATATGTATAAATGCATGAAATGAACTGGTAGAGAGATAGAGTTACCGATACATTGGGTCAAAAAAACCCATTGTTGTGTCTGCTTTCGATACTGATTCCAAAAACAGTTTTTGACATGGACAATTTACCTTGAATTCATTACCATTCTTAGGGTCGTATATCTCTATGGTTCCATGTGGGAACACAGCCTTAACAACGAAAGGCCCTGTCCATCTTGATTTCAACTTTCCTGAAAAAAGGTAAAGTCTAAAATTATAGAGTAAGACTTTTTGTCCTTAGACAAAAGTTTTTCTCATGATGAACTTATCATGAAAAACCTTAACCCTATCTTTTATAATCTTCACATTTTCATATGCCTCGTTCCTTAACTCCTCAAGTTCAGAAATTTACAATTTTCATAGTGCACCATCCTTATCTAGATCAAAATTCAGTTGCTTAATTGCCCATAAGGCTTGGTGCTCTAACTCAACAAGAAGGTGGCAAGCTTTTCCAAAGACTAACCTATAAGGAGACATTCCTAGAATCGTTTAAAGGCGGTCCTATATGCCCATAAGGCATCCACCAATTTGGTGGACCAGTCCTTCTTGTTTTGATTCACAGTTTTCTCTAAGATAAGCTTAACTTGCCTATTAGAGACTTCTACCTGCCCACTAGTTTGAGGACGGTAAGATATAGTTAACTTGTGTGTTATGACATATTTTCGCATAAGAGCTTCAAAAGTTCTATTGCAAAAATGTGTACCATTATCACTAATTATGAGTCGGGCCTTCGCATCCTTCTTGAGCATAAGGTATCGAATCGCTGAATGGTCGGTGAAGATAGTGGTCTTGGTTCCAAGTAGGTATGGGCGGAATTTCTCCAAAGCAAATACTACAGCTAAGAATTCCTTCTGAGCAGTAGTATAGATTACATGGGTTTCATTTAGTGTCCTACTTGAATATTCTTACCTTCGCGTTGTCCTAAGACAGTACCTATAGCAAAATGGGAAGCATCACACATGATCTCAAACGGTTTGGACCAGTTCGGAGGTGAGATGATAGGTGCAGAGATAAGTTCCAATTTTAGCTTCTCCCATGCGCTACTACACTTGTCATCAAAGATGAAGGGCACGTCTTTGGCTAAAAGGTTTGTAAGGGGTGTAGCAATTTTGCTAAAATTCTTACTGAACCTACGTTAAAACCCGGCATATTCTAAAAAAGAATGAATGTCTTTTACGCATCGTGGAATTGGGAGTTTAGCTATGATCTCCACCTTAGCCTTGTCCACTTTGATCCCTTTCCTAGATATCTCATGACCTAGGACAATCCCATGCTGCACCATAAAGTGGCACTTTTTCAAATTTAGGGTCAAGTTCTTTTTGGTGCACCTTTTTAGCACTAGTTCTAAGTGATGTAGACATTAGTCAAACGAATTTCCATAGACGGAGAAGTCGTCCATGAAGATCTCTAAGAAGCGCTCGACCTTGTCGGAGAAAAGGCTTAACATGCAACGTTGGAATGTCGAGGGGGCATTGCATAGGCCGAAAGGCATTCGGCGATAAGCAAACGTCCCAAATGGACATGTGAACGTTGTCTTTTCTTGGTCCTCCGGGGCTATTTGGATTGGTTATACCTGAGTAACCGTCAAAGAAACAGTAACACTAATGGCCCGCTAATCGTTCCAGCATTTGGTTGATAAATCGGAGGAAAAATGGTCTTTTCTAGTAGCGACATTCAACTTAAGATAGTCTATGCATACTCGAACGTTGGTTGGTAGTCATGTTTGCACTAACTCTTGCTTGTCGTTTTCCACCACAGTAAAACTAGACTTTTTAGGGACTACATGCACTGGGCTGACCCATTGGCTATCGAAAATGGGATAAATGCTCCCATTATCCAACAGTTTAATTATTTCAGCTTGTACAGCCTCTTGCATGAGAGGGTTTAGCCTACGCTATGGGTCCCTCTTTGGTTTAACACCTTCATTTAAATGGATTCTATGCTGGACTATTTTAGGGCTTAGTCCCTTGATATCGGCTATAGTCCAACCAATGGCTTCCCTATGTCTCCTAAGGGTTGCAAATAGGTCTTCCTCTTACCTATTAGTCAAAGTGGATGCAACTATGACTGGTAGCGTCTCTTGTTCACCAAGGTAGGCGTACTTAAGATGCTTAAGCAAGGTCTTTAACCCAAGGAAGGAGGTGGCTCGATGGGTGGACGTCTTAAGCTTAAATTCTCCATCTCAATAGAACTTGAACTTGCATATCTCGTTAAGATTGAGATCACTAGATTCTAACTCTTCATCATCCTTTGATTCTAGTGAGATCTCCTCTTTGTGCTCACTAGTCATATTTTCAATGAAGTTGATCTCAAAGTGTTAGTCGTTTATGTCGTAGGGGTGCTTACCTAAGTTGAAAACATTGACTTCCTTGATCATGTCTCCAAAAGTCAACCTCATCAATCCGTTTCTATAATTTATGATGCGTTAGCAGTTACTATGAACGGACGTCCTAAGATGATGGGAGTTTGGGACCTAGGATTAGACACAAGTTGTGTCTCTAAAACAATAAAATCTACTGGGTAAATAATTCTCCTATACGTATAAGGACATCGTTGATCTCTCCCTTTGGAACTTTAATTGATCGATCAACTAATTGGATCATAACTTGAGTTTAATTGAGTTCGCCTAATCCAAGTTGTTGATATACGGAGAAGGGAAACAGATTAATGCTTGCTCCTAAATTGAGACATGCTCTACTATTTCAGCTTGACCTATTGTGCAAGAAATGGTGGGGCAACCAGGGTCTTTGTACTTGACTGGGATCTTGTTGGACAATAGCTCACTAATATTAGTAGTTAGAAAAACCTTCTTGGGCACATTTATCTTTCTTTTCTTGGTGCACATGTCCTTAAGGAATTTGGCATAACTAGGGACCTGTTGGATTGCATCAAGAAGTGGTATATTAAGCCTAACTTGATTAAATACCTCGAGCAATTTCTCCATATGTGCATTATTATTATTCTGAAGCCTATTTGGAAATGGGGCTATAGGTTGGTGCACTTATTTTGCAGACTTATCAACTTCAGTTTCTTTAGAGTTTTGTGGAGATGGAGTGGAACTAGATAGAATAGATAATTTAGCTAGGTCCGATGACATGGATACATGATTATCAACTTGTTTCCCTGACCTCAATGTATGAACCAAGTAACACTGGTTTGGGTCCTGATTGCTAAAATAAAGAAACAACCAATGAGTTTAAGAATGTACCGTGTAGCTTGTGGCTAACGGGTCGTGTCCACAAGGAGGGATGCGATGGAAGCTTTTCGATGAGTTGCTTAAAAACAAGGAATTTGTGTTCGTTTTTTAGGAAAAAGAGAATGGAAAGAAAAGAGATGAAAAAGAGAAATTTCAACTTTCAGAAAAGGATTTGGAGAAGGTGATTTGTAAAAAGCTTTAAGAGTTGTGATGTTGTTTTATAATATGAAATCAAATCTGGGCTTACTATCTTCCTACTCAATTGTTCATTCTTCTCTTAAAGTATTAAGTCCCTCAAGTTATCATTTGCAAAACTTAAAGTTGCTTTTTTTTTAGAAAGCTTTAAGTAAAGCACATAAGATGCAGAAGGGTTGAGTCCTTTTTCTTCAAGAAAGAGTTGGAATCGGATATTAAAACATAAAGCGCGAAGAAGCAAGAATGAATTAAAAACGATTCACAAGAAGTTCAAGAGAGAATGGTGAATTCAACTATCCATACCCATCCTCATGTGCCTTCAAGAACACTTTCAAAAAGAAAGGCTTTTAAGGGAGGCATGCATATGAGTCATCGGGACCTTTTCTTTTAAAAACAGAAGAGAAGAAAACAAAAGAGAGTCGATAGCTAGCCCAGAAAACCTTTTAGTTATCCATGGAAAACGAAGAAAACAACGACATAATATAAAGCATACCGTACTGCAAGTGAAAGAGAAATCGGCCCGACTTTTGTATTGCTGTCACTTCAACCGTCAAGTACAAGCTCTCAGTCCTCTCTCTCACAAGTTTATGAAACTGGATTACAACTTAAAAAGCAAGATTACAACTTTCTTTCTAGCTAACAATGAACCTAGATTCTAAGAAAATAAGTGCAAAATTTAATCCTAGTCTTCGCCCTTTTCTCTTTGATGAAACCAGTATTTATAGGAAAAAACCTAAAAGAGAAGATCCTAGGAAGATTGGGGGAATCTCTTGGTCTGATGTATTTCCCGTATCTTCTTCTGATTTTCTTGTTTTTGCTTCAAAAGTTGACAAAACAGCCTTTGATTGTGCTTGATTCAGGGAGGATTCTTCTCAACCTTCCTTATATGCCAAGATTTTGCCCTGATTTCTTCATCTTGATTCAGGGAGGATTCTTCTCAATCTTCCTTATATGCTAAGATTTTTTCCTGATTTCTTCAGCTTGATTCAGGGAGGATTCTTCTCAATCTTCCTTATATGCTAAGATTTTTCCCTGATTTTTTTATTTCAAATTTATTCTGAATTAATCAGAATTGGGTGGGCTTTTGGGCTTTGTTTTTCTCTTTTCTTTCATTTAGCACTTGGGCCTACATTTAACAAAGAAAAAGAAGACTATTAATAGGATTTATTAGCTGAAAAGTATGGTAAGGTGACAATATAAATGCAATATATGTGACTAATCACACCCCCACACTTATCTTTTGCTCGCCCACGAGCAAAACAACTAAACTATGCTAAGGATTATTAGACCACTTTCGCAGGTCACTCGATTGCACTGAGCATGTGCAACAAGCCGTTAAACCTCTAGGTTTCCCCTAGAGGACGAGTTTTGTCTCGTGAGGGTTTTCAGCGGATTACACCCACAAAATCCGAAATGAAAGAGAAAAAAGTTAGTATTTTCGAAAAGCATTTTTTTTTTATAAAGGAGAAAATATTTGAAGTATATTTGTGAGAGCTTAAGTAATCTATAAGTTATAGGAATATCAAATCTTTCATTCCTAAACTTAGTCTCTATTCAAAAACATGTCATCAATTAAAGTGAGGAGTCAAATTGTACTTCTCATCTAGTCTATTAATTTACCCTGAGTCGTATGCACATCGTGATTGTGAAGTTTACTAAGGGTTCTTCAACATTAACTCCTATGCCTTATTTATTTATTATTATTATTTTTTTTTGTGAACTTTTATTCCTCAATTTCATTAGGCTTTCTAATCTGC
This sequence comes from Agave tequilana, assembly GCA_038442645.1. Classification (NCBI taxonomy): domain Eukaryota; kingdom Viridiplantae; phylum Streptophyta; class Magnoliopsida; order Asparagales; family Asparagaceae; genus Agave; species Agave tequilana. The sequence goes on from JAVJIF010030223.1 coordinate 490,810, forward strand.
CCATGTAACAAGCTTTCAGTCGGTGACACCCAAACCGGACGGTTTTAGGGCACCAGGTGAGAAAACACCCCTAAGGACCTAAACACCCGAGCAGATAAGGCCACGAAACCAAGGTTTTTATTTATACTATGTAACCCTTTTAGGCGTGAATACTTATGCTTCATGAGGCATAAATATCCAGCTTAATCAGAGGATACACATTATTTATACGAGGTACCCCTTTTAGGCGTGAATATTTATGCTTCATGAGGCATAAATACCCAGCTTAATCAGAGAATACCCCTTTTTTTTTTTAAACTTGTCTAATTATCTTTTGCATAAATACTAAGGCTTGCTTAGGCCAAAGCACCTAGCTACTCAACAATCAGACTTTTTTTTTTATAAGGCATAAGAGTCTCTGTTTTCAAACCCTAAGTGTGTAAGTGTATTTTGTGTGCATATGTCATTAAGGTAAATATCAAGACTAAATTACTTTCCCAAATTTCTCCTGACCCTAAAAATCAAACAAGTTATTTTACTTCGACCAAGTGTAAGAAATCCTAATTATGATTCTCCTATTCCTTAAAATTGACTTAAATTCTTACAAAAAATATATCAAAATATTGTCTACCCTTTTCAATTTTTTTTTAATATATATTTTTTTTCTTTTTCTTTTTTTTTTTTATCAGCTATGTTAGAACCCTCCCCCACACTTATCTCATGCATTGTCCCCAATGTATGAAAGAAATGTATAATAGCATGAAATAAAATGGAAAGGAGGAAAGTTACTGATACACTGGGTCAAAAAGACCCATTACCGTTTCATCTACCGGCACCGATTCCAAGAAAGGTTTAAGGCGTTGACCATTTACCTTAAAGTCATTTCCATTCTTGGGGTCACTGATCTCAACTGCACCGTGTGGAAACACGGTCTTTACAACGAATGGCCCAGTCCATCGTGATTTTAATTTTCCTGGGAAAAGATGAAGCCTAGAATTGTAGAGCAAGACTTTTTGACCAGGGACAAAGGTTTTTCTTATGATGTGCTTGTCATGAAAAATCTTCACTCTATCTTTAGTGATCCTAGCATTTTCATAGGCCTCATTTCTCAATTCCTCTAATTCGGAAATTTGTAATTTCCGAAGGTCACCGGCCTTAGTCAAATCGAAATTCAACTGCTTGATTGCCCATAAGGCTCGGTGCTCTAACTCAACGGGCAAGTGACAAGGTTTGCCATAGACTAACCTATAGGGAGACATTCCTAAAATCGTCTTGAAAGCGGTCCTGTAGGCCTATAGAGCATCTACAAGTTTTAAGGACCAATCTTTCCGGTTTTGGCTCACAGTTTTCTCCAATATAAGTTTGACTTGTCTATTTGAAACCTCAACTTGCCCACTGGTTTGAGGATGATATGGTGTGGACAACTTGTGAGTTATGACATACTTTCGCATAAGGGCTTCAAAAGATCTATTGCAAAAGTGGGTGCCATTATCACTGATGATAGCACGAGGGGTTCCGAAGCGGGAAAAAATGTTCTCTCTCAAAAACTTTATGACAACTTTGTTATCATTAGTTTTACAAGGAATGGCTTCTACCCACTTGGACACGTAGTCCACAGCAACCAATATGTATTGGTTCCCAAATGAGTTAGAAATGGACCCATAAAGTCGATGCCCCAAACATCAAAGAGTTCTATTTCTAGAATCGGGTTGAGGGGCATCATATTTCGATGTGAGATCCTACCTACCATTTGGCATCTAGGGCACGTCTTGCAATAATCATAGGCATCCTTGAACAGAGTGGGCCAATAAAACCCGCTTTGTAGCACCTTTTCAGCAGTCTTGCGGGAACCAAAGTGTCCACCGCATGCAAGTTCGTGACAGAAGGACAGAACACTCCTAACCTCCTCATCGGGAATGCATCTCCTAATAATTTGGTCGGAAACAGTACTTGAAAAGATACGGTTCCTCCCAAAAGAAATACCGGACTTGGGATAAGAACTGGTAAACTTCATTTTGGACCAATGAGACGGAGTTTGGTTTGTGACTAAGTAATTCACTATATCAGCAAACCAAGGTTCCCTAGAGATAGCTAAGATATGTTCATCAGGAAAATCCTCATTGATGGGTAATTCGTTGCATGGAGAATTGGGAATCCGTGAGAGATGGTCAGCAACGACATTTTCTACACCTTTCTTGTCTCGAATTTTGAGATCAAATTCTTGAAGAAGGAGGATCCAACGAATGAGTCGGGCCTTGGCATCCTTCTTCATCATGAGATACCTAAGTGCAGAATGATCGGTGAAGATGGTAGTTTTGGACCCTAGTAGGTAGGGACGAAACTTCTCTAAGGCAAACACTACTGCCAAGAATTCCTTCTCGGTCGTAGTATAGTTCAGTTGAGCGTCATTGAGAGTCCTACTAGAGTAGTAGATCACATGCTGCTTGTTATCAATACGTTGTCCTAGGACAGCGCCTATGGCAAAATCAGAAGCATCGCACATAATCTCAAACGGCTTAGACCAATCCGGAGCAGATATGATTGGTGCAGAAATCAGCTCTCTCTTAAGCTTCTCCCAAGAAGTGATGCAGTCAGCATCGATCGTGAAGGACACATCCTTAGCTAACAGATTAGTCAAGGGCATAGCAATTTTGCTAAAATCCTTGATAAATCTATGGTAGAAACCAGCGTGTCCTAGGAAGGATCTAATGTCCTTAACGCATTTGGGCATGGGAAGCTTAGCAATAACCTCGATTTTGGCTCTATCCACTTCTATTCCTTTCTTGGATATTTCATGACCCAAGACAATTCCATGTTTCACCATGAAGTGGCATTTCTCCCAGTTTAGTGTCAAATGTTTTTCATCACAGCGTTGGAGGACGAGTTCAAGATGGTGGAGACATTGAGTGAATGAATCTCCGTAGATGGAGAAATCATCCATGAAGATTTCTAAGAAGCGCTCTACCATATCAAAGAAAAGACTCAACATGCAACGTTGAAACGTTGTTGGGGCATTGCATAAGCTGAATGGCATTCGACGATAAGCAAACGTCCCAAATGGACATGTGAACGTAGTCTTCTATTGGTCCTCAGGAGCGATAGGGACCTGGTTATAGCCCGAGTAACCGTCCAAGAAGCAGTAGTACTCGTGACCCGCTAAACGTTCAAGCATCTGATCAATGAAGGGAAGTGGAAAATGGTCCTTACGAGTTGCAGCATTCAGTTTCCTATAGTCAATGCAAACTCGAATCTTCGTGGGAAGTCGAATTTGAACCAACTCTTTGTTCTCGTTTTCCACAACGGTGAAACCAGATTTCTTTGGGACCGCGTGGACAGGACTGACCCATTGGCTATCCGAAATGGGATAAATTATCCCATTGTCTAAGAGTTTTATGATTTCAGCATGAACAGCCTCTTGCATAACAGGGTTTAACCTACGCTACGGGTCTCTCTTGGGTGTGGCGTCTTCATTGAGATGGATGCGGTGTTGAACGATGGTTGGACTTAATCCCTTAATATCAGTCATAGTCCACCCGATGGCTTCCTTATGTTTCCTTAGAATATCTTTCAAATCTTTTTCTTCCCCGTCATTTAAATGAGAGGCAATGATGATGGGAAAGGTCTCTTGTTCGCCTAGATAGGCGTACTTGAGATGCGCAGGAAGGGCTTTCAATTCTAAGGAAGAGGCAGGCTCACTAGAAGGACTAGTCAAATCTGTTGGCTCCATTGTAGGTGAAATTGGGTTTGAAGCCCAATTTACGGCAGAGTCTACCACCTGATCGAGATTAAAGTCATCAGACTCTAACTTGAAGTCAATCTCCATTTCTGATTCCAATTCTTCTCCGTGTTCACTTGTCAAGTTCTCAATTTGGTTTACTTCAAAAGTTTGGTCCTCGATGTCACGGGGTTGTTTTCCTAGATGGAAGACATTGACTTCTCTAGTCATGTCTCCAAAGGTTAACCTCATAGACCCATTCCTGCAATTGATGATGGCATTAGCAGTGGCAAGGAATGGTCGACCTAGGATGACCGGAGTTTGAGCCCTACGATTGGAGTTGGACACAGGTTGTGTCTCCAAAACTATGAAATCGACAGGGTATATGAACTCTCCTACCCGAATCAGGACATCGTTAATTTCCCCTTTTGGAACTTTAACAGAACGGTCAGCCAGTTGGATGGTGACTCGAGTTGGACTAAGGACACCCAACCCGAGTTGTTGATAAACAGAGAATGGAAGCAAGTTGATACTTGCTCCCAAGTCAAGAAGTGCACGACTAATCTCGGCTTGTCCTATTGTGCAGGCAATGGTTGGGCTACCTGGATCTTTGTACTTGACAGGGATAGGACCCGAAAATAGCTCACTAATATTAGTGGCTAGGAAGACTTTCTTAGGAACATTAGTCTTTCTCTTCTTGGTGCACATGTCCTTAAGAAACTTAGCATAGGAAGGAACTTATTGGATGGCATCAAGAAGTGGCACATTTATCTTCACTTGGTTAAACATCTCGATTATCTTGTCCATGTGCGGGTTTTGCTTGTTGTTTTTCAGCCTATTCGGAAATGGTACTATAGGCTGGTGCACCTGGCTGGCTGACTTGACTTTTTCAGACTCGTCCGAATTAGAAGAAATTGGATTGGATGAGGTGGAAGCTTGATTGTGGTTGTGCTGAATAGGATTGGTGGGTGTTGACACTTGATTATCAAATTTCTTTCCTGACCTCAATGTATGCACAGCATTACATTGATTGAATGAAGGATCCTCAGCCAGATGAGCTTGTTGGGAGTTCCTCGGATTGGTGATTGGCTGACTAGGCAGGGTACCCTTTTGTCTCTCATTTTGTGAGTTGGCTAGTTGACTCATTTGAACTTCTAGCCTCTGAATGGTTTGCATGAGAGAGTCTTGATTTTTCATATATCTCTCCATGTTTCTCTCAAAGTCAGTCATTCTTCTTTCCAATTGAGGATTCTGGAAGGAGGATTGTGGAGCTTGGTTAGGAAAGTTCTGTTGATAATTTGGAAAGCTTGGTGGATGGTTGGGAGAATTATTATGGAAATTGGAGAAGTTGGGTTGATGATTGGAAGAATTGTTACCATGATGGAAGTGGTTAGCATGATTGAATCGTGAATTGTCATTGTTGTTCTGGCTCCATGAGAAATTAGGGTGATTTCTCCAGCCGAGATTGTACGTTGGTGCGTAAGGATTGTTGTTCGGCCTTGAAAAAGCCGCATTCATCGGTTCGTGATAGGATTGCTGAGCTTGAAACACTGGGCATTCCTCGAATACATGGTTCATGGCTTGACAGTAAGTGCAGCCCGGGGGTGGAAATTGGTTCGGGCTGACTTGATTGACTGGACTTGGTTCTTTCGTCTCTAGAGCTTCCAGTCTTCTAGCTAAATTAGCTAACTTAGCCTCATTAGCGATGGACGATTCTATAGAGTGGAGACCTCCTTTTGAAGAGATGGAGTTAGGATTCTTAGGGGTCTCACTCGCAAATTCCCATTGGATGGTTTTCTCAGCTAAATTTTCATACAAATCCCATCCCTCATCTTCATCTTTCTGCAAGAAACCCCCTTGGCACATACTTTCTAAGAGGGTTTTGGTGGAATAGTCTAAACCGTCATAGAGAATTGGCATTATCGCCATTTCTCTATTCCATGATGTGGACATTGGACAAGGAGGTCCTTAAAGCGTTCAAAGTACCTCCAGAACGGTTCACTAGGCTCTTGCTTGAATTGCATGATCGTCTTCCTAATGAGAGCGGTTTTATGGATAGGATAGAATTTCTTCAAGAAGACCTTGATGAAACTATCCCAAGATGTGATGGAACCGGCTGCTAAGCTGTAGAGCCACTTTTTTGCTAGGTCCTTAAGTGCAAACGGGATAAATCTCAACCTAATAGCATCGTCTACAAGGTGTGGATTTTCATCATAAGACATACTTCCTCAAATTCTCTTATGAAGAAGTAGGCATCTTCGGACTCTAGACCATGAAATTTGGGGAGTGTGTTGATGAATTGAGGCTTGAGCTCAAAATTGTAGTCACCAACCGATGGAAGTGAAATGCACGATGGAAGTGAGGTCCTAATGGGGTAGAACCTATCCTGCAGTGATGTGGATTGAGCCATTACCGGATCTGGTCTTGGTTCAAACTTAGGTGGTGATGTGTTCCTAGTCAACCTAGATGAATTGGGGTCTCTCGACCACACTTGCATACACAAACACAATCACAATCACAACAAGTTCAAACAGCAGTCAACAATAAAAATCAACCACGCCTACTCTAAGGTATCCTTGACCTAGACAACTCCTAACTGGTTGATTGTCCACAAGAGGTAGAATGTAGACCTTGACCACAAGCTAATCAGCCAGGTTAGGGCAAGATTGGTGGGAGGTTTTCCGTCAAAAGACGTTCCTTAATTAAGTAACCACCAATCTTCGGGCTTTCGGCCCTCAATCCCTTTCCTTGACACTGATTTTACAGGAGTCAATTTCCAACACTTTTCCTCTTTAAGATAATCTCCTATTGAGTTCGAGATGTCCCTAAGGCCAACGTCTATCAAATTTTAATTAGGCTTAGGTTGTGCGTGCTTGGAGATGGTTTGTGGGCTAAGGAAGGGTAATGACTTCCCCACCTTATCTTGATTTGGGTTTTGCCCTTAGAATTGATTCGTGCAAGTGTGCAAGATATAGGAAAGTAGCATTCAAAAGCAAAATCACCCAAGAATGTTTCCTAAACTTTACGCTATGCATACATACCTTGTCTCCAGCTCTCTTCAACAGTAAAGTAAAAGAATTGAAAAGACTTGTGCCTAGAATGCAAATGTCTAATCAATTTTTAACTTTCAACGAATATTTTACTGTTGACTTAAAAACAGGGATGTTGGATAGAAACACTAGCACAAATATGACATATAAAAACTAAAGTTTTTGCGAGCAATATGTCCTGCAAAATAAAGTTTTTAGTAGTCCCAAAAAAATTTCAGATTTGCAAAGCAATTTCTTGAAATTCTGTTTCCTACTTTCGAGAGTAGGGGCACAGAATTTTCAAGTCTTCTTGGCAAAGCTTGAATGCTAGATCTTGGTCTTCGAGTCCCTGAAACAAACACACAAAAGTTGTTAAAACAACTACACCGTTCCCTCCTCGGCAACGGCGCCAAAAATTGATTGCTAAAATAAAGAAACAACCAATGAGTTTAAGAATGTACCGTGTAGCTTGTGGCTAACGGGTCGTGTCCACAAGGAGGGATGCAATGGAAGTTTTTCGATGAGTTGCTTAAAAACAAGGAATTTGTGTTCGTTTTTTAGGAAAAGAGAATGGAAAGAAAAGAGATGAAAAAGAGAAATTTCAACTTTCAGAAAAGGATTTGGAGAAGGTGATTTGTAAAAAGCTTTAAGAGTTGTGATGTTGTTTTATAATATGAAATCAAATCTGGGCTTACTATCTTCCTACTCAATTGTTCATTCTTCTCTTAAAGTATTAAGTCCCTCAAGTTATCATTTGCAAAACTTAAAGTTGCTTTTTTTTTTAGAAAGCTTTAAGTAAAGCACATAAGATGCAGAAGGGTTGAGTCCTTTTTCTTCAAGAAAGAGTTGGAATCGGATATTAAAACATAAAGCGCGAAGAAGCAAGAATGAATTAAAAACGATTCACAAGAAGTTCAAGAGAGAATGGTGAATTCAACTATCCATACCCATCCTCATGTGCCTTCAAGAACACTTTCAAAAAGAAAGGCTTTTAAGGGAGGCATGCATATGAGTCATCGGGACTTTTTCTTTTAAAAACAGAAGAGAAGAAAACAAAAGAGAGTCGATAGCTAGCCCAGAAAACCTTTTAGTTATCCATGAAAAATGAAGAAAACAACGACATAATATAAAGCATACCGTACTGCAAGTGAAAGAGAAATCGACCCGACTTTTGTATTGCTGTCACTTCAACCGTCAAGTACAAGCTCTCAGTCCTCTCTCTCACAAGTTTATGAAACTGGACTACAACTTAAAAAGCAAGATTACAACTTTCTTTCTAGCTAACAATGAACCTAAATTCTAAGAAAATAAGTGCAAAATTTAATCCTAGTCTTCGCCCTTTTCTCTTTGTTGAAACCAATATTTATAGGCAAAAACCTAAAAGAGAAGATCCTGGGAAGATTGGGGGAATCTCTTGGTCTGATGTATTTCCCGTATCTTCTTCTGATTTTCTTGTTTTTGCTTCAAAAGTTGACAAAACAGCCTTTGATTGTGCTTGATTCAGGAGGATTCTTCTCAACCTTCCTTATATGCCAAGATTTTGCCCTGATTTCTTCATCTTGATTCAGGGAGGATTCTTCTCAATCTTCCTTATATGCTAAGATTTTTCCCTGATTTCTTCATTTCAAATTTATTCTGAATTAATCAGAATTGGGTGGGCTTTTGGGCTTTGTTTTTCTCTTTTCTTTCATTTAGCACTTGGGCCTACATTTAACAAAGAAAAAGAAGACTATTAATAGGATTTATTAGCTAAAAAGTATGGTAAAGTGACAATATAAATGCAATATATGTGACTAATCAGGTCCTGAGCCTCATTGGCTTGTCTAGGTTCCTAAGGTTTGGCAATGGTTGACTTGGTAGAGTTCCCTTTTGTCCTTGTTGATTCAGCTACATCTCTATCCTAGTCAAGACTTGAGCTAGTGTGTCTTGGCTTTTAACTAGAGTGTCACCTTTCTTTTCATATTGGAGAGTCTTGTTTCCATACATGAATTTTGAGAAGAGAGTGGAGGACTTTGGTTTGAAAAATTTTGTTGATAAGGAGATTGTTGAAAATTGTTGGAGAATTTTAGCCTTATTTGATCATTGTTGTTTGGGCCCATGAGAAATTGGTTGATTTCTCCAACCGGGATTATAGATGGATGAATATGGATTGTTAGCGGGCCTTGTGAAGGCTACATTCATATGCTCGGGCAACATTTGATGATATATAAAGATGGGACATTCCTCGAACACATGGTTCATGGATTGACAATAAGTACAGCCCACCGAAGGTGTTGGGCTGACTTGGGTCATTAGTCCTAAATTTTTTCAGAGTTGGTTCCCATTGTATGGTCTTATCAGCCAAATCTTCATATAATAACCATCCTTCATCTTCATTTTTTTCAAAAATCCTCCTTGGCACATGGATTCTGATAGGGTTTTTGTTTGATATTCTAACCCATCATAAAGAGCTTTGCAAATTCGCCATTTCTTTATCCCATGGTGAGGGCATTGGGCAAGGAGGTCCTTAAAACGTTCGGAGTACTTCCAAAAAGGTTCATTGGCTGTTTGCTTAAACTGCAAGATGCTTTTCCTAATTTGTGCCTTCTTGTGAACGGGATAGAACTTCTTTAAGAAGGCTTTGATGAAACTATCCCGAGATGATATGGAACTGACCTCTAGACTGTAGAGCCATTTCTTTGCTATGTCTTTCAAAGAGAATGGGACAAAACGTAATTTAATGGCATCTACTCCTAGGCTGTGTATTTTCATCATTAGATATACTTCTTTAAATTCACTTATGAAAAAGTATGCATCCTCGGATTCAAATCCATGAAATTTGGGAAGAGTGTTGATGTATTGTGGTTTTAGCTCAATTGGTCGTCCCCTTCATCGGGCAACAGAATGCAAGATGGAAGAGAGGTCCTAATAGGATAGAACCTATCTTGCAGTGATGGTGGTTGTGCCATGTGTGAATCGGGTTTTTGTTCGGGTGGTGAATTGGTCCTAGTTAGTCTAGCTATGATTGGGTCTCTTGACCAAGTTAACATGCACAGTTAACAAACAAGTTCACCCAAGAAAGAGAAAAAATAATAAAAATAAAAAATTTTAATCTAGGGTAAGCCTGGACCTAGACTACTCCTAACTTTAGACTGTCTTTAGGAGGTATATTGTCGACCTTAACCACAAGTTAATCGGCCAGGTAGGTGGCAATATCGGTGGGAGGTTATCCGTCAAAGACGTTCCTTAATTAAGTAACCACCAACCTCGGGCTTTCAGCCCTTAATCCCTTTCCTAGACACTGATTTGGAGAGAGTTAATTTCGAACAACTTTCTCCTTCAGCCAATCTCCTAATGAGTCTGAGTTAACCTAAGTCCAACGTCTAGTCAATTTTTATTTTAGGGTTAGGGTTGTGAGTGCAATGGAGATGATTTGTGGGCCAAGGATGGGTAATGACGTTCCCACCTTATCTTGTTTATAGGATTTACCCTTAAAGAGATTTAGTACACGTGTAAAGCAATTGACAAGTATTCACTCAAAAGCAGTAAATCAGCCAAGGGTGCTTCCTAGTTGATATGCAATGCAAATGTACCTTTTCGCCAACACTCTTTAACAAGAATTAAGAAAATTTAAATAGGCACATGCCTATGATGCTAGAGTCTAAATTTTTTTATTAGTCAACTAATATATTACTGTTAATTAATTAGCAGTATATAGGGTGATCATAGAGAAATAATATTAAAGCAGTAAAGAGGACTTTGCAATTTGCAGCGACCTGCAAAAAATCAGTCAGTAGTGAACTACTACTGTCGCGGAAACACTGCTATTGCCGCGTTTGCGCGGCTAGATAGTAGGCTCTATTGCTCTATCTTATAGGGCAGAGGCACAGAGTTGCTATATGTTGGTCCCCGAGATATTGATAAATGCGAAATTATCTCTGTTGGCAACTATAATCTAAAACACACAAGTCAACATAAACACTAAACAAGAAGGATTAATCGTTAGGCAAATAAATAACTTGCAAGTAAAGGAAAACAAATCTCAGAAAAGTTGACAAACGCAAACAAAGAGATTTATCCTGGTTTGGTCCTTGTGACCTACATCCAGTCCCCAAGCCACCCGCTTGAGATTTTCCTTTAACCTTGATTTTGCAACCCAAAATCAATACACCATGTACACCACTTGACAAATCCCCTTCGCCAAATGTGTACACCTTCTCTTCCACCAAGAGAACTCCTTCTCTTCCACCAAGAGAATACCTTTCACCTTGTACAACTGCCTCTACAACCAAGAAGCCTCCCATGTACAATGATTTGCTTTGAGAATTACAATACGTTTCCTATAGCCTTGATACTGAATGTGTATGTGGACAAGGTTCAGTATAGGAAACAAGAACTTCAGAGAATCTTCACAATGGAAATGTCTTTTGGTGAAGAACTGAAGTGGGAATAACAGTTTTCAGGTTTGCAGATTTTTAGCTTTGGAAAACTGATAAAATCTCTTGATAATTGGCCTTTGGTATAACTTCCCTATTTATAGCTGAAGACTAGGGTTAGTTAGGGAGTTATAGGTGCAATTCAAACAAAAGAAACGTTGGAAAACGTTGCACAAAAGACCAACAGTCAGAAACTATCCAACAGTCAGAACTACCTATTAGTCGACTTGCCCATAGAGTTAGTAAACTAACCTAGGCAAAATTCCTTCTATTAGTCGACTATGTTTAGCTATTAGTCGACTAGGTCAGTGGCCGTTGGAAGAATAGTTTCAGAATAACTACTTCAAGTCGACTGCAACTACCAACTAGTCGACTTGACCAGGGATTAGTCGACTTGGAATAGGGTTAGTCGACTACATATTGCTATTAGTCGACTATAAAACACTGTCAGTCGACTAATGCAGAAAAAGAGAGTTGGTCTGTTTCAGGATACAAAACTTAGTCGACTTGGGCTATAGGATAGTCGACTACACATGGGATTAGTCGACTTGCAAGATCAATAAGTCGACTAATGGATCTATGAAAAGTATGTTTGTGTCAAGGCTTTTACTTGCTATTTCAACTTTACAAACCACACTCTATCAACTCTCCTTGGCACATCTTGATCATGTAGGACTCTTGATTCTTCATGTGTTAGAGCTCCAAATGAATTTGATCTTCACAAACGTCTTCATCGAAATATGTTCCAATATTCTCCCCCTTTTTGATGATGACGCTTTGTGTGCACAAGTCCTCCCCCTGCAGAAGATATGTTATATTTTCCTCCCCCTGCAGAAATTGGGTTATAACAAATAGAGAAATACTTTGTTCTCCCCCTGCAACAAATATATTAGTACATATATATATAATTGTTCTTTATCAATTTTTATATGGTACCTGCAAGATAAACGTTAGATGGTACCAAACATAAAAGAATATATTTAACCTTTAGGAGTCTAAATCCATTTAGAATTTGGTTTCCACCTGTTAGTATACACATAATTGCAAGAATCACAAATATCATGAATATATGATGCAATATATGTATTTTTATCATGAAAACTTAAATTTTTAGGAATCCATATAAACTTATTTTTCTTACACTTTATTTTTACAAAAGAACTATATGGATTACTATAACATGAAGATTTTGCAATAAATCCAATACCATGATTATCATGTGACAATTTCTGAAAAGATAATAAAGCATTCAAATTTTCTTTTCCTTTATTAAACTTAGTCACATTTTACAAAAGATCTTCATATTTATTTTTGAAAACTAACATGTCTTTATCCAATATAGAAATCCTTTCATTCAAAGACTTAGTTTCCTTTTTCAGAAAAATGTTCTCTTTTATAAATTTCTCATTTTCAATTTTCAAAGATGATATGACTTTTTCAAACTCATCTTGTTGTTGAGAATTTATAGATGAACATTGTAATGCATAACATGAATTTTCCTTTAAAAGTTTCTCATTTTCTTTTGACAAAACTTTGTTTTTCAGTTTTTCATTTTTCAGATCAAGAAATAATTCATGAAAAGCATCAGAGAGTTCAGAATATGATACCTCATCATCTTCAAGTACCATGTAACATAGGTTGACACGTTCAGTGGATTCTTCTTCATCAGATGAAGATGAATCACTGTATTCTGATGACGTTTCGTAGTTCTTCTTCTTTCTGAACTACTTACTCTTGTACTTATCTTTCTTCTTAAGCAAAGGACAATCCATCTTCATATGACCTGGTTTATCACAATTAAAGCATTTGAATTTACCTTGCTTTAGAAATTTCCTGAATTTCTTTGAGAGCATTGCCATCTCCTCTTCGTCATCATTGTCCGTGTCGGAAGATGCATGGAAGGCGAGTTTCTTTCTTCTTTGAATGGTGTTATCGTTCGTCCTTCTTCCTTTCTTCTAACTGCACTTCATATGCCATTAGATTACCGATTAGGTTTTCTAATGTCATAGTTGAGAGATCATTCGCCTCTTCAATGGCGGTTGTCTTTTTCTCCCATTCTGGTGTGAGTGCACGAAGGATCTTTCGAACTCTTTCAACTTGGGTGTAGTCCTTTCCAAGGGATGCTAATGTATTGGTGGTGTCGGTGAATCTTGTAACCATCTCGGATATGGTTTCATTCTCCTCCATTTTGAATAACTCAAACCTGTGGACAAGAACAGATATTTTAGATTCCTTACTTTATTAGTGCCTTCGTGTGTTACCTGAAGAGTATGTCATATTTGATGTGCAGAAGTTGCTGTTGAAAACACGGTTGAACTCTTCTTTGGTTAGGGCACAGAACAAGACATTCATCGCTTTGGCGTCAAGGTTCGCGTTCTTCTTTTGATCTTCACTCCAAGCGTTGTAGTTGGTTGTGGGCTTGGTGTACGATGCTTCTACGTTGTTCCAAAGGTCGTAGTTGAGTGACTGCAAGTATATTGATTGGTAGTGAAAAGTGCATTTTTATCATCATATTTACCGTCACATTTTCATATTTATTTATATAATTCTGCACATTTATTAATATTTTGTGATTTATTGTGTGCAGGCCTCGAAATAATAAAAAGAAAGAATTAAAGCTTAAAAAGAGCCCAAAAGCCCATATTTGAAGCCCAAGAGTCAAAGTGCAAATAGCAGATTGTCAAAGTGCAAATATCAGATTGTCAAAGTGCAAATATACAAGGGCTAAAATTGCAATTATTAAAGATGAGGGAAGGATAGAATTCTACCCAACCCTAAACTCTTGCAGGATGAGCATAAAAGCCAAAGATAAGAAGGAAATTCGTGATAAAAGATTTGGGATAATTGAGATCAAGGTAACTTGATTACTAAGTTATCTCGAAATCCCAATATGGAGAGCCAGGATCATACTTCCAGAAGCAAGCGCCCAGATGAACGGACCAGGAGAAGCCACGCGCCAAAGCGCGTGGCAATCTGCCACCAGACTGCCGCGGAAACGCGGCAAAAGCCGCAATTCCGCGGCAAAGTGGATGAGTTCGAATCCCAGATTTCGTGGGCAAGTTCATCCAGGACTCCTCGGCCTTCTGCACCTATAAATACCCCCTGCAGTGCAACGTACAGAGGGTCCAGCGTCCAGCAAAGGGCCAAAGTTAGGATTTTTAGGGTTTCTCTTCTTTCTTCTAGTTTTGTAATTAGGGTTTCTTTTTATTTTCAAGAGAGGGAGATGGCTATGTTGAGGGTGACATTGATGTATGCTTCTCTTCTCCATTGTTTCAAGTAATGAAGGTAATTTTTATTTTTATTTATGTCATTGCTTTACTTTTCTTTTTGTTCTCTTTTTCTTTTCTACTTTCTTTCTGTTGATCTTGATGAGCATGCAAGCGATTACCGAACCACAAGTATAACAAATCTTGGTGGTGCCAACGATATTCCATGGAGATGTTCTCCTCATCGAGGCGTATCGATTCATACTTGCCCAAGGCTTGATGATCTAATGCGAACAGCGGACTGAGATCGATCCCATGATTTATGCGTTCAACGCCTCCGAAATAAGGTAGAAAGTGTTAGGTTTTCACATATTTTCTCCAACCAAGGTTAGTTTTCTTTTCTTTTCTTTTATTTTATTTTTGTAGATTAAATCACTATCTCCCAATTCTTTCTTTTCCGATTCATTGTAAATACCACTTCCTTTCTAACTTAACTAATAAAAATAAAAACTTTAGAGAAACTTGCTTAACGCTTCCATCGCAGTCCCTCCCTGAGGATCACGACCCGCATAGCCCTCCTACCGCGGATTAGAATTGAGACTTGCACATCATATTCTTAAAACTAAAATATTATATTTTGTGTGCAGGAAATCTCAGTCAACAAATTGGCGCCGTTGCCGGGGAGGGACGGTAAGTTATTCTCTAATAAAAAAAAAATTTAATTCTTTATTCTTTTCTGTTGCAGGTACAGAGAACAGGAAACAAAAACAGAGCAGCAGCAAGGACATACAGCAATCCAGTGCCTCTGCCCTCGAAGGCAGAGCACCTGGACCTACTAATTTGCCGCGGATCCGCGGCAAAAGCGGCGATTCCGTGGCAATAGTAGTGAACTACTAACCTGCTTTTCTGCAGGTTGCTCTGCATTGCAAAACTCTGATTTCTGCTGTGATTATATTTCTCTGTGATCACTCTGCAACTGCTAATTAATTTAACAGTAAACTATTCGTTGTTTATTAAAAATTGATTAGACATTTGCATATTAGGCACGTGTCTTTTTAATTATTTTTATTTACTGTTGAAGAGTGCTGGCGACAAGGTACGTTTGCATAGCATATAGATTAGGAAACACTCTTGGTTGTTTACTGCTTTCTTGAGTGATTACTTTTCTACATCTTTACACATACACTAATTCATCTTAAGGGCATAACCCATAAATAAGATAAGGTGGGGATTTCATCACCCTTCCTTAGCCCAAAAATCATATCCCAAGCACTCACTAACCCAAGCCTAACATAAAAATTAGTAGACGTTGGCCCTAGGGACATCTCGGACTCAATAGGAGATTATCCTAAGGGGGAACAGTGCTGGAAGTTGACTCTTGTCAAATCAGTGTCTAGGAAAGGGATTGAGGGCCGAAAGCCCGAAAATTGGTGGTTATTTAATTAAGGAACGTCTTTGACGGAAAACCTCCCACCACTCTTGCCCTGACCTGGCTGATTAACTTGTGGTCAAAGTCTGCACCCAACCTCCTGTGGACGGTCTAACCAGTTAGGAGTCGTCTAGGTCATAGGTCTACCCTAACTTAGGTTAGAATTTTCTTTTTTTTTTGTTGTGTTTGTGTTGGTGTGATATGGCATATAAGAATAATTCCAATTTTAATCCATATTACACCTCTAACTATTATTCGGATATTACCAACCCGGCATACCCTAACTTTGACCAATCTAGTGTGCCGGAATGGTCTTATCCGAATGAATATAACCCACACCCCCATCTTATGACTATAATTTCCATAATAATTTCAACTCGTCACAGAGTTCATGGGGTTTCGAGTCCCCCGAGTCTAATTCTCAACCAAATTGTCCTCCATATCCATCTAGTCCACATTCTTCCCAAGATTCATACTCAGATCCACCCATTCAGAATAGAAAACCATCTATCGGGGAAATGATGAGTATGCACGAGTCCAATCAACAACCACCATCAATCTTAGACATGATGATGCGTGAGTCCACCGATTCACAACTTCATCACGATCTCACTTCCTCTTTCCAAATCCAATTCCAAAAGAGGCTTGAAGCCATGACTCAGGCTAGATTAGCTCGCGAGCATGATTTAGATATGATGGTTCAATCTTTGCGTTCTTACAGTTCGGCAAATTCTGATATCGCTGACCACTCTCTTAGAGCCGACGAACCAAGTTGCTTTGGACAACAAGATTCTATTTCAGTGCCGTCATCTGAACTTGCCGAAACTCCAATTCTTGATAATTTGGCAAGTTTTTCCTTTCCTGAAATAGAACTTGAGCATGAATATGATCATGATCTCCCACTTGATGATTCAATTTTATTTCCTGATCCAATAATGACTCCAGTGTCTCCACCTGATTTCACTTCTCCCGAGTCAACATTGGATCCTATTCCAATTCATTATGAAATTGAATCACCCATTTTAGATGATCATATTGAACTTGACCTAGATTCTCACAATCTCTTTACTTCTGAAACTGATTGTACAATTCTGACGGAAGATGTTGACCTTAGTTTTGAAGAATTGTATGGCGATGAGCTAGAATTCCTTAATATTGGAAGTAAAGAGATATCACACATATTAGGTCACATTCCATTGTGGGAAGAAGATTGTGGACTTGAGTTTCAATTTCTTGACTTGGACCCAATTCTTGAACCTAGCCCGACTCCTGAGCCCTTACTTGATTTGAGCATTTTCCCTGAGTCGGTATTCGTTCCCGCACCTATATTGTCCAAGTCAATAATTCCATCTTTTCATACTCCATTTTGGGACAAGGAGGTTGAGACAATTAACTCTGAAATTATTATGAAATTTGGAAATTTGATGGGGTGGAAATACTAAAAAATGATTATATATATATTTTAGTGGGTTATGTAAGGAAAATTCTGGTGGGTTCCACCAAATTATTTGTTATCTTGATTGGGCCGCACTTCGTGGACCAATTAGACCACCTCCGGAACCACCACCCTAAGGTAACTTCCGCCTTCCCTTGTTCTGTTTCATGCATATATGCATTCATTCATACATTGAGGACAATGCATGAAATAAGTATGGGGGTGGGCTTTACTAACATACTAACATAAGTAGACACTAACAAAATTTGCTATAAAAAAAAAAATTAAAATTAAAAAAAAAAATTTATAAAAAGGATAATACTTTGACTTATTTTTGAAAGAAATCTAAGTTAGTTTAAGGATTAGGAAAATCATGATTAGGATTTCTAAAAACTTGGTCAAAATAAATAAATTGTTTAAATTTTAGGTATATGAGGAGAAATTGAATAATTAGTTAGTCTTAATTTTTACCTTAATGAAATATGCATACCAAATGCATATCTAGGATTCTAAGACAAAGACCTTGTGCCTCATAAAAAAAAAAAAAAGAAAGAAAAAAAAATCACCAATTAAGCTGATACATGTGCCTCAAGGAGCATAAGTATTCATGCCTAAAGGTGAGTAAATAAAATAAAGTCCTTAGTTTTGGGGCCTAGTTCACTCGAATTTGAGTCCGCAGGGTGTTTTCTCACCTGGTGCCCTAAAGCCAACCGGTTTGGGAGTCATCGACTTTAAGTTCGTTACATGGGTGGATTAGAAAGCCTAAGAAGACTAAGAAATATAATATATGTATTAACACATCTAATAATCAATTAGTTAGGTATGAGGGCCTCAAGAAGCCTTGATGCTTACACGAAAGAAAATTAGATGCGTTATACATATTAATAAAAAAAAATATATATATATATAAAGAGGCATGAGAGTCCAAGTTAAGGAATTCCTAGTAAAAACATAAGGATGCATATGATTTTTGGTAACGAAAAAGACTATATTAGAAATTCAATTTTAATTCTTACCTAAAATGGAAAACAATTAACTTTATTAAGACTAAGTTTAAAGAATGAATAAAAATGAGGATCCTATAACTTATAGACTACTTAGTCTCTTCAAATATAATTCAAATATTTACCTTTTTATGGATTTTGTGGGTGTAATCCGCTGAAAACCCTCACGAGACAACACTCGTCCTCTAGGGTAACCTAGAGGTTTAACGGCTTGTTGCACGTGCTAAGTGCAATTGTGATTCCTACGAAAGTGAGTTAGGTTAGATTAATTTTTTCTTTTTCTTTGTTTTTACTCGAGGACGAGCAAAAAGATAAGTGTGGGGGTGTGATTGGTAGTGAAAAGTGCATTTTTATCATCATATTTACCGTCACATTTTCATATTTATTTATATAATTCTGCACATTTATTAATATTTTGTGATTTATTGTGTGCAGGCCTCGAAATAATAAAAAGAAAGAATTAAAGATTAAAAAGAGCCCAAAAGCCTATATTTGAAGCCCAAGAGTCAAAGTGCAAATAGCAGATTGTCAAAGTGCAAATATCAGATTGTCAAAGTGCAAATATACAAGGGCTAAAATTGCAATTATTAAAGATGAGGGAAGGATAGAATTCTACCCAACCCTAAACTCTTGCAGGATGAGCATAAAGCCAAAGATAAGAAGGAAATTTGTGATAAAAGATTTGGGATAATTGAGATCAAGGTAACTTGATTACTAAGTTATCTCGAAATCCCAATATGGAGAGCCAGGATCATACTTCCAGAAGCAAGCGCCCAGATGAACGGACCAGGAGAAGCCACGCGCCAAAGCGCGTGGCAATCTGCCACCAGACTGCCGCGGAAACGCAAAAGCCGCAATTCCGCGGCAAAGTGGATGAGTTCGAATCCCAGATTTCGTGGGCAAGTTCATCCAGGACTCCTCGGCCTTCTGCACCTATAAATACCCCCTGCAGTGCAACGTACAGAGGGTCCAGCGTCCAGCAAACGGCCAAAGTTAGGATTTTTAGGGTTTCTCTTCTTTCTTCTAGTTTTGTAATTAGGGTTTCTTTTTATTTTCAAGAGAGGGAGATGGCTATGTTGAGGGTGACACTGATGTATGCTTCTCTTCTCCATTGTTTCAAGTAATGAAGGTAATTTTTATTTTTATTTATGTCATTGCTTTACTTTTCTTTTTGTTCTCTTTTTCTTTTCTACTTTCTTTCTGTTGATCTTTGATGAGCATGCAAGCGATTACCGAACCACAAGTATAACAAATCTTGGTGGTGCCAACGATATTCCATGGAGATGTTCTCCTCCTCGAGGCGTATCAATTCATACTTGCCCAAGGCTTGATGATCTAATGCGAACAGCGGACTGAGATCGATCCATGATTTATGCGTTCAACGCCTCCGAAATAAGGTAGAAAGTGTTAGGTTTTCACATGTTTTCTCCAACCAAGGTTAGTTTTCTTTTATTTTATTTTATTTTATTTTTGTAGATTAAATCACTATCTCCCAATTCTTTCTTTTCCGATTCATTGTAAATACCACTTCCTTTCTAACTTAACTAATAAAAATAAAACTTTAGAGAAATTTGCTTAACGCTTCCATCGCAGTCCCTCCCTGAGGATCACGACCCGCATAGCCCTGCTACCGCGGATTAGAATTGAGACTTGCACATCATATTCTTAAAACTAAAATATTATATTTTGTGTGCAGGAAATCTCAGTCAACATATATCTTCATTCTACACTTCCAATAGTTGTAGTTGGTTCCGTCAAATAGCGGTGGACGTTGTGTAGAATGTCCTTCTTTGAATTGGAATGATGAGAACTCCGTTGCCATCCTTATTGTTGACGAGGTATGCAGGGCTCTGATACCAAATGTTGGTCCCCGAGATATTGATAAATGCGGAATTATCTCTGTTGGCAACTATAATCTAAAACACACAAGTCAACATAAACACTAAACAAGAAGGATTAATCGTTAGGCAAAATTATAACTTGCAAGTAAAGGAAAACAAATCTCAGAAAAGTTGACAAACGCAAACAAAGAGATTTATCCTGGTTCGGTCCTTGTGACCTACATCCAGTCCCCAAGCCACCCGCTTGAGATTTTCCTTAACCTTGATTTTGCAACCCAAAATCAATACACCATGTACACCACTTGACAAATCCCCTTCGCCAAATGTGTACACCTTCTTTTCCACCAAGAGAACACCTTCTCTTCAACCAAGAGAATACCTTTCACCTTGTACAGCTGCCTCTACAACCAAGAAGCCTCCCGTGTATAATGATTTGCTTTGAGAATTACAATACTTTTCCTATAGCCTTGATACTGAATGTGTATGTGGACAAGGTTCAGTATAGGAAACAAGAACTTCAGAGAATCTTCACAATGGAAATGTCTTTTGGTGAAGAACTGAAGTAGGAAAAATAGTTTTCAGGTTTGTAGATTTTTGGCTTTGGAAAACTGATAAAATCTCTTGATAATTGGCCTTTGGTATAACTTCCCTATTTATAGCTGAAGACTAGGGTTAGTTAGGGAGTTATAGGTGCAATTCAAACAAAAGAAATGTTGGAAAACGTTGCACAAAAGACCAACAGTCAGAAACTGTCCAACAGTCAGAACTGCCTATTAGTCGACTTGCCCATAGAGTTAGTCGACTAACCTAGGCAAAATTCCTTCTATTAGTCGACTATGTTTAGCTATTAGTCGACTAGGTCAGTGGCCGTTGGAAGAACAGTTTCAGAATAACTACTTCAAGTCGACTGCAACTACCAACTAGTCGACTTGACCAGGGATTAGTCGACTTGGGAACAGGGTTAGTCGACTACATATTGCTATTAGTCGACTATAAAACACTGTCAGTCGACTAATGCAGAAACAGAGAGTTGGTCTGTTTCAGGACACAAAACTTAGTCGACTTGGGCTATGGGATAGTCGACTACACATGGGATTAGTCGACTTGCAAGATCAATAAGTCGACTAATGGATCTATGAAAAGTATGTTTGTGTTAAGGCTTTTACATGCTATTTCAACTTTACAAACCACACTCTATCAACTCTCCTTGGCACATCTTGATCATGTAGGACTCTTGATTCTTCATGTGTTAGAGCTCCAAATGAATTTGATCTTCACAAACGTCTTCATCGAAATAAGTTCCAACACTATATGTCCTTAGCTGCAGTTATAGTTCCTATTCCCAGATCCTGCAAATAGAAAGAAGAAAAAGAATAATTAGTTTTTGAGAATATCGTACTGTTCCCTTCCCGGCCACGGCGCCAAAATTTGATTGAAATGGAAAAATAATAAAGAAAGAGTTTAGAAAATCTTTGTCTCATTTCAATATAATCGTGTAGCAAGGGCTAGACGGGTCAATCCACAGGGAAGGATGTGATGAAAGCTTTTCAGAACGATCTTCTCTGTAATTGGCTTGGAAAAGAAAAAGAGAGATTGATTGTGAGAATTAAATTTAATCAAGCGAAAGAATTATAGTTTACTAAACATGTACCACAACCAAAGTATTAGTCTAAAAGATGAACACCATATAGAGTGAAGAACGATCTACCCTAGGGTATTGATTGAGAATCAAGTAAGATGAATAAAAATATTGAAACCCTAATTAGTATGCACTAAGAAAAGTTAAACTATAGTTCATCTTAATTTCAAAGCATCGCATAAGAAAGTCTACTTAAAATTATGCTATCAAAGTATTTAAATATGAACTATGAGTAACCATTTAAAAAGTGCAATCTTAATTAGTTAAACTAAATTATTGATTCATTATCAAGAACACCAATTTAATCCTAGAGTTTCTAACAAGTATAGATGTCAATCAGTTCATCTTTTAAACTAAACTAGGGTTGATCGAGAGATTAACAAACTATAGGTTTAATTAGTTATGCATATTTTATTTTTATTTTCAATTTTTATTTGAACAAGAAAAATTGCATAAAAATTAAAAGAAGAAAAAAACCAAATAATCTAAGCAGAAAACTAAATTGAATTGCAAAGAATAAAAAGAATGAAGAACCTTTTTATTGGATGTCACTGACCAATTACAAAGCTTCTTTGCTTCTTCAACAATCTTCTTCTCCAAATAAAAAAACGAAAAATACATGAAAATTTGGAAAGAAGAAACGATCTAAAGAAAATCCTAAGCTTCAGCTCTCCGATCCCCTCCTCTATTGCTTTGCAGGGGTATTTATAGGAGATTTAAGATGTAGAGTCCCAGTACAACTCTTTCACGAAACCGCGTTGCCAATTAATCCAAACGGCCGCGGAAACGCGGCTATAGCCGCATTTTCACGGCAATACGCTTTCTCGCGTGCCTTCTCTGATCCGTTCATCTGGGCGCCTTCTTCTGGATTCTGCATTCAGACCATCTATCTTGAGAACTCGGGATAACTTGGGAAGCAAGTTTCAAAAATCTGAATTTGAAAAGGATTTGTTCCCTTTATCTTTATCTTTAAGCCTTTCTCCCTTTATCTTTATCTTTGTATTGCAAGCAACCTGGTTTAAGCAGAAGTCCATCTCTGTTTTAGGATAAGGATCCATCTTATCCTTTTCCTCCTCTTTATTTGAATAGCAATTAGGAGTTCTACTTTATCCTTCCTCTTCCCCCCCAAGATTTTAAATTATTAATTTAAAATCTAAGTTAAGATTAGGTTAGATAAGATAGAAGCTTCTAAATTAGTAAAATAAATTATGCATGTGGGCCTGAGGGATTTTTGGGCTTTTGAGCTTCACTTATGCTTTATTTCATTATTCTTTAATTACTCAAGGCTTGAATAACATTAAACAATAAAACATTACATAGCAGTGCTTAATAATAGAATAAGTACGAAAATGTGATGATAAATATGCACTTTTGACTACCTATCTCCATCCAACAAGTCCAATCCTATGCTAAGTTTCTTAAGGACATGTGCACCAAGAAGAGAAAGACTAATGTACCCAAAAAGGTCTTCTTAGCTACTAACATTAGTGAGCTACTATCGGGTCCGATCTCTATCAAGTACAACAATGCAGGTTGTCCCACTATTGCCTGCACCATAAAACTGTTTTCCATTGATTTGCAAAGGGGAAAACTTACAATAAAAAGTTGAGGAGCTAAATTACAAGTATTCTAAAAGATTACAAGTAGATCTCCTCAGAGATTCTGGAGAAGTGTGCCGATAGGAGTCTGGTCAGTACGCGACCACTTTGTCCCTTTGACGATGCGAGCAATGAGATTCCTTCTCGCCTGGTTCGGGGAATCAGAGGACAGAAGGTTGGTAGAACCCTCTTGCTACTTCTCAAAACCGTCTTCAATTAGGAATTCTTTCTTGCCTGGTTCCGGAGATTCCTTGATAAGAAGGTATTAGGGTATCAACACCCTGATTAGAGAAGCAATTCTCTAAAAGGTCTCTGAATTCAAGAGAATAGATCTCTGTTTGTGCATGGTGCATCCTCTCGAGAAGTCTGCCGTCTCTCTGGAGTATATCGCCTGTGCCTCTCTTCTCCTTGTGCCCCTGGTGGGCTATTTATAGGGAGAACAAGGGTATAATCGTCCCTTGAAAATATAGAAACAGATTGTATCAAATCTGTTTAAATCTGAAAAGTAGCCTTGCTGTGAGGCTAGGATCGGCTTCCGCGAAGATAGAAGTGACAGGTCGGTCGATCCTCTTGATCTGTTTTGATCCTTTCCATATCGTTGGAGGATTTCCCCGATCCTCTTACTCGTTTTAGAAGAGTCAAGAGATTATGGCAATCAACTTCTAAATTTGATCTCAGATTTGATCTTGACTGCATTTGATCTTGATCCCGATTAGATCTGATCTCATCTGGAGATTTGATTGGTCAAAGGTTGACCATAGCAGACCAGTAGCGGCGCTGCCCGCTTTACACTCACAGTGGAGTTGGGGGCAATATCTAGCGAAGTCAGAAGAAGGCTCTTCGGCGGAGCTAGATGTCGTCTGTGGCGAAGCTACCACATACCCTTTCTGCGCAGTTGCGTGTGGCTTCAGGCGGAGCTAACTTTCTCTGCGGAGTTGCGCTTCAACAGTTCAGACGAAGCTATAAGTTAGCTTCCTGGCGGAGCTTTGAATGGCTTCAAGGCGAAGTTGGATGATCTTAGCCTCTCAGGCGAGGCTATCCCTTTGGGCTCATGTGATGCTAAGTGCTAGCATCTTAGACCTGCTGAGATCTGTTCAGAGACAATCCGGGCTCACTGTCTGCTTGACTGGATCAGTGGAGTCCAATTGCTTCTTTATCCCTCGGAGATGGATGAAAACTGGTCGTCTGCTTATCTGTCGCTTGTCTTTTATAAATGTCAACAAGTACAGAACTGGTCGTCAGCTTGTCTATAGCTTGTCTTTTGTAAATGTCAACAAGTTTAGACATTGTTCAGACCAATCAGCCTTTCTTTCACTTGTCTTTTGTAAATGTCAACAAGTGTAGACATTGTTCGGACCAATAAGAATCTTGTCTTTTTTTAAGTGTCAACAAGACCCCCTTCAAAGTTTTTGAAAGTCTGCAATGGCTCAGACTTTGAAATAATTTGAACTTCTTTGATCGGTGATATGTGAAGTTCAAACGTCGCCATGGTGGTTGAGTTTAGCTTCGCTTTTAATCCTGCTTTGGGATAAATTCGCCGAAGAATCATGTAGATTCGCGTCTGGGTAGCTTCGCGTCTGGGCTTCCCGGAATAAGTTTGCTCTGGAACATCTGTTTCTTTCCGAGGCCAACTGCTATGGGCCAGTTACGAGAAAGATTACTCCTTCTCTCGCATTGATCGAGGGAGATTTTCTCCCCTTGTGCATTTCTGAGGGAGGATATTCCCTTTTTCAAGGCGCCATAAATGCCTTTATGAGGGAGACGCTTCTTCCTTTGCATGGTTCCAAGAGAAACCGTTCCTTTTCTCAAGGCATAATAAATGCCTTAAATGTGCTCGTGCTTTTACGCTTGAGGCGGTAATGCTCAGGCCATGAGGCCTATAAATAGGACACCTGAGGTCCTCTGAAGAGAAGTGATCTTCTCTTCTTCTCTTCTCTTGGTTGAGAGAGATTCTCAGATCTCTGAATTAGTGGGGATGCCCACTCTGGTTATTACCCGGCCAAGGACCGGTAAGTCTCGATCATTCAGAGACTTTACCAATGAACTTTTAGGGAGTTCATTTCCCTTAGTTTAACTTTAACAGCTGCCTCAGGGATTGATTTCTCTTACGTCTGACTGATTTACAGAGAAGGGCTTCAGCCCAGCTTCCAACGAAGCTATCATTTTGACCTGATCAAAGAAAGATCATAGCATGCCTGATTTCTAAGTTCGCCACACAGGCAAAACTTGGGGCTTAGTATCTTCAAAGTTGAGCCAGTCTTGCCATATAGCTGGGGTCAAGACTGCGTCCCTCAGGATCAGTCTTGCTTAGCCATATAGGCGAGGCTAGGACTTGGCTTATGCTGAGCTAGCCCATCATCTCTATGCAAGCGAGGCTATCCTCTGCTTAACTGAATCTGAAATCGATTCTGCATCTGAATCGGATATAAATTTCTTCGCCCAAAAAAATTTGACTTAGCATTTCCTTTGACTTACTGCTAACTTGTTTCAGTTTGCATTGCAGTGAGCTATGTTCGCCATTCTCTTGACTCGATGAAAGGGATCAAGAAGTTGTCTCTTGCTTTTCCAGTTGAAACTTTAATTCTAAGCAGGAGGAACAAACTGGGGCAACTGATGTGTGTTCCCAGAAGAGGGTGGCAGTCGCTTATCCGAGATGATCCACTTCGAGGTGAGGCTGGTAGCCTCTTATCCGAGATGATCTACTTTGGGAAAGCGGACGTCACCTGTAAGGTCGCGAATCTTCCCATTGCCAATTTTCATCAAAGAAGATCCAACCTGCTGGTGGCGATCAGTCCTTTGCCAATTTTAATCAAAGACGATCCGGCTTCCTGGTGGCACCATCTGTCCTGGTGGCACAATCTGTTCTTGTGCGAAGGCTTACGGCCTTGTCCTGGTGGCACCATCTGTCCTGGTGGCACCATCTGCCATTATGTGAAGGATTACGGCCTTGTGCAGGAGGAAGGCCTTTCGTGTCCAGTTGGTTTCGCTTGTAGATAAGACCACTTGTATGCCTTTGAGCAAATGACTCTGTTGTATGAAACACAACCTTGATATAGTAGTATCAATGTACCTTCCCTTTTAAATCAATAAAAGTTCAGTTTCTGCTCGTCTGATTGCTATGCCTTCTTTTTGATTTGAGAACGCTTGAATTGGTCCGGCGGAGCTAGACTTCACGCGAAGTTAAAGATAGAATCCTTTCTGAATCAGGAACGCGCTTCCAGCGAGACTAACATTTCCGCAAAGTTCGGACTGTGCTCTTGGCGGAGCTAAGGCAAGCTTTCGGCAAAGTTAACGATACGTCGCGCGAAGTCAGCACTTGACTTGTGGCGAAGTTAGCCCTTAGTGGAATTGAATCAGTGCTTCTCGGGAAGGCGCTTTAGGCGCCGTTTCAAATTAATTTGAAATGACAGTCTGTACTATTTTTGAGGCGTTGTTTCAGGCGATCATCAGCCTATAAAAGCCCCATCGGGCTGAGAGAGAAGACATTACTTCTCTTTGAATTTTCCAGAGTACTTGACTCTTTTTCTTCTTCTTCTTCCTCTTCATTCAAGAGTTTAAGAACTTCCACGGTTCTTCAATGGCTCCCAAGAGACGAGCGGGAAAAGAAGTGGCAACTTCTGCAGCGGAGGGTCCTTCTCCTCCTCCGATCATCGAACGACCAATCGCCGGTAGGGAACTTTCCCTTTTGATTAGAGACTGCCGTCTCTCTCTTAAAGCCGATGTCTGGCTGTCTTTGGATGAACCCAAGAAATGATCAATTACGATCTGTTGTTCTTAGGGAATTCAGTTCCTTGAATTTCCCTTGCTTTCTTGAACGGGAACCCAAGAACTGAAGAGTTCCTCTTTAAGCTTCCAGGCGAAGCTATCCCTTAGAATGTTTTCATCTTGTTGAATAACAGAATGCGAAGCTGTCCTTTCAAACGTGACTGAAAAGGATCTTAATGCCCTTAAAATGAAGTTAGTCCTCAGGGTTGTATCGCATTCTGTTTAAGCTTCTAAAGCAAAGCTAACACTTGGATATTTCCTTGTATCCGGCTTTTGTTGCGAAGTACGGAATTAACTGCAACTGCGAGGCTAAACTTCAGGCGAAGCTATCGTCATGCTAGCTTTGCTCGGAGAGCGAGGCTATGCCTTAAACGGAAATTGAGTTTTTATTTAGGCCTCTACTTGGCTGATGAACTAATCATAGTTTCTTTGTTCCTGCAGTACACTACACTCCTGGTCCTTTGAACAGTCTATTTGGGATGACCAGAGGATTGGACGGCAATGTCAGCCTGTAATTTCAAGGGCAGGCTTCTATGTTTAGTGAGCGGAGCTCTCTCATTCGAGACAAGCTTATTTATGGTGGGGATCAACGCACCACGAGGATCATTCTGACTACGGCTCCACTTGAAGATTTTGACCGTCGAACCTATAGGAAGCCCGACTTCATGTTCGGGGACGCCGCGCCAGACCCTGATTGCCAGCTGCTGGCCAGGGAGGGGCAATGGATTTTCCAGTTGGATGGCGAGAAGTTCTATCTTCCGTCTAACAAGCGGCATTTTTCTTTGTCTTTCTTCGAGTGCGTGACGCAGGCTCGGAAGATGTCATGGGAAGTGAGCCGGAGTACCGACTCCGTCCATGTAGGGAAATTGATGCTTCAGTCTCCTGGTTACGCAAGAGCAGGGCCTCCTCGTTGCATTATGGGTCTACATCCTGGGAACGTATCGCGAGAGATCCCAGTGGGAGAAAATCCTGCGGTGGCACCGACCTTTGGCAATCAATTCTTTAAAGTTAATGAGAACTATCCGGCCACTGATTTCAAGACTCCCGGCTGGATTCACCCTCCGAAGGCATGGTGGAGGGATTTAACTATATACGTCCTTGCTCATTTCAAGGAGGACCTGGAGAGGCTGAACTTTCATGAGGCCGTCAGGGCGACCTGCTACGGCATTCAGATGAGCGTAGCGTGCTTCTATGCCATCTTCGAGTTGTACTGCCCGGCTACAGGGACTTTCTTCACCCCTGTTGGCGAACTGGGTATGGCTCTGTATGAGATGTGGGAAGTCTCTGCCCTGCCCATGGGATCTTTCCCATATGAAGAATACTTCCCGAGTGAGGCGGAATTGGCACTTCTGGAGAAGCAGGAGCCCGCCTTGTTTGAGACCTACCGGGAGTTAATGTGCCATTTATACATTTGCTTCAGCATGCATGGGGCAGTAAGGGAACTTCATGCAGCTTGAAGAGCTGGGGAGATTATTTGTTCCCAGATATGGGGAACACTCCAGAAGCGGCTCATTGTAGAGTTGCTGACGAGGACATCTTTAGTCGGATGCAAAAGCATTCTCAAGGGGATCTAATTGTAGAAGAAGATGACGGCCCCTATGAAAAAGGCGATGTTCTTTGAAGTTTCCATCACCAGGCTCGTCGGCCGATGTCCTGGAAGGCACTGCTGGCTGGTTTCTTGACAGTCTGGCTGAAGAGGTGCGTGGTGCCGTCTTCTTCGGGTGACGTCATTCATCCGAATGTCCTACTGCCTGCTGTTCGTCTAGTCCATGGTCGTTCTCTGGGACTTCTTCCGGCCATGGTGTGCTGTATTCAGAGAGGCCTTCGTGCATTAACAGAGGCTTTCTGTAGGCCGCCCATGACGAAGCGTGGAAAGGGGACCATTTCGCCCCGCGACGGACCCAATCCCAGGATAAGTCTGCCGTACACTTATTTAATGGCGTGGTTTGCCCTGCACTGTCCCTCTTTGATTGAAGCTGGAGAGGACCCGCCCGAAGGTGTTCGAATGGCGCTTCTCCGCCGATTCGAATGATGTTCCTGGTAGAAGACTTACGTGGCTGAGGCCCGTAAATTGGTGCGTCGCTATGACGTCTATAGTCTTTTTCGCTGCTTCCCCCATATTCGGGGTGCAGGCTATGATGAGGAGTTCAAAGACGCAGGGGAAGGGCTGACGTCATTGAGCCGGGGAATTTTTGAGTGGATGGTCAGCATTCGGCCCTCACAATTATTATACCGAAGCGGGGACACCTGCTACTTGGAGCCTTATTTCAAAGTCGGTTTGCTCGACAGTTTGGATATGACCAACTGTACGTGGGTAACCCAAATCTCAATCTGGCTTTCATGGGGAGCCTCATTGATGGAGCCCGTGCCTGGTGATTCTTCATTGCCGGCCGCACCGAGGCGCGGCTGTGTATGCCGTTGAGAACTCCTAACCTTCTAACGACCCTGAGTTTCTGCCAGTGATATGCAACTTCCAACTCCACACCCTCGTATTCACTGTTAACAATTCTGGTGTGAAGTTAATTTCTCAGCGGCTGAAGCGGAAGGTCTCTGAGAAAAGGGAAGGTAATAGGGTTCGCGTCCCGGGCATAGAAGAATTCATTGCTGTCGATGACAACGAAGCCTCGGATGCGGAAAGTCCTCGCTTCGAAGCGGAGACAGGTGCCGAGACTCCTGCAGCTAGTTCTGGCGTGATGGGGACAGCTCCCCCAAGACATGTAGAAGAGGCGGAGGAGGAGGATCCCGACGTTCCTCTCAAGCGCAAACGGACAGGTGGGTCTCGTAGGAAGCAGCTGGTGAAGAAGCCCCGTCGCCAAACTCCTACGGTTGTTGTAGAGGGCGAACCATCTGCGGCGCTTCCTCCTCTTGCCCCATTAGTAGTTGAACTGTCAGTTGCTGAACTGGCGACTGGCGAAGTTGCTCAGATCTGGGTAAAATCAGCTTCATCCGTGTAATATACCTTTTATGTGTTCTAGATAGCTCATTATTTGTTTTGCGATGCAGGAACTGAGGCGGTGACAAGCCCGAGAGCTGAGGCCGTCAAAGAACAAGGGGAACATTATGATCCCCTGTTCACCTATAAAGAGGGTGACGAGGCTGGCTATTTTGCCGTCTCAGAAGAATCCGGAGGTGATGCGGCTGACGTTGGTCCTTCGGGCGTCAGGACTTCGAAGGGAAGTTCTGAAGCTTCTAGCTCCTTTTGGTGGACCACGGAGGGTTGGCGAGCGAGGGTGAGCCGGCTGTCCGTGTTGACTACGCCAAAGATTTTCCAATGGAGCCTATAGAGACTGATATGGCCGCCAAGACGATTGAGGAGACATTGTCCTTTGGTATTGCTGTGACCTTTTGACCTCTACTATTTGTTGTGTCCTACCGAAACACAGTCTTGCTGCAGGTGTTCTGCCTCTGGGTGCGTCAACTTCAAGGGAGCCAACCGATCTTCCTGAGGGACCCAGGGGTGACATGAGTACTTTGACCGCGGCGGATGCTGCTGTGTTGGATGCTTTGTATGGTGACTTGCCCCCTTATCAGCTTGAACCAGCCAGAGGAACAGAGATTGAAGGGACGATAGTCGCGGAGGCAACTTCACTCCCAACTATATCAACGAGTGAGGTGCCATCAGTTTTACCAGGTGCAGAGCTGAGGGTGATTACAAGTCCTACTTCCCCAACGCTGGTGGTTGAGCCTGCTGTCCAGGAAATAGTCACTAGTCCTACCTCGGTTGTGGCTAGTGTACTGGTTTCGATGAAGACTCCTCCGAGATCACCGATGACCTCTCATGTTGCTGAAGCCAGTGCTTCTACTATTCCTTCCACAGTAATGTCAATAAAGCTGGTGAAATCTTCAGAGGCTGCCCGTCTGCCAGGAGCGATTGTGGCCGAGAATGAATTCATGGCTGAGCTAGTCGATAGCTTATATAAGGGCTTGAAGCGATCCATCAATTTGATTTTGAAAGGCTCGACTACCTCATTCTCTGCTCTAAAGGTAGTCCTTTCCCAAAATATTGAGAGTATCTGGGACTTTGGAGGGGATAACCAGGCCGCTGCATCAGAACTTCTGGTAGACCAATTTGAGAGGGACGTAGAAGAATGGCGCCGTCTCAGTCGTTCGGACCTGGAGTCTTCGGTTGATGAGCAGCTTGCGCACCTTATCGCTCAAATGCATGAAGCCCATCTTGCCGCTCAGGAAGCCGCTAAGGCCATTTCTTCGGACTTGAAATCCTTGGAGACAAGGAAGATAGAGCTCGGGGACGCTATAGATGCTTCTAGCAGTGCTCTTCTTGACGCTGAAGATAAAATTGAAAAGGCCAAGGAGATGATCAGGAAGGCAAATCTTCTCTTATCCAAGGCTGAACCAGTGTGTTTTGAAGAAACTACGCAGCTTGAGCAGCTTAAAGCTTAGAGTGACGAACTCTCGCGACAGGGGTTAGCTCAGAGGGCAACCTTGGCCAAGGTCGAGGCTCGCTTGGCCCAGACGGCGAATTTTAATGAAGCTGAGCTAAGGTTGCAGGCTCTTGTCAGGGCTGCCGATGATAGGGGGCAAGGCTGGCCTTTCTTGAAGAACGGATCAGATCTTATGACGTACGCTCGTAGCTTGTAATATATGTGCCTCCATGTATCCCTTCTTTTCAGAATTAATAAAAGTAATTTTGTCTTGACCTTCCTATCATGTTTCCAACTTGTTCTACTTTCTGAATTGTCGCTTCCAAGTTGTATTGCAGCCACTTGAGAAAATAATCCTTGCTAGATTGAATAATGAGACTTGGCTATCTGCCGGTTCAGAGGTCGCAATGACGTAACCAATTGAGAAGCCACCAAGCTCAAGATTAGCCCTTATGGGACTAAAAGGGTAATACTTGTCTTTTGTAAATGTCAACAAGTATGGGTAAAACCTGTCTTTTGTAAATGTCAATAGGCTTGAAATTGAGACTTGGCTATCTACCAGTTCAGAGGTCGCAATGACATAACTGGTTGAGAAATCACCAAGCTCAAAGTTGGTGATACTTGTCTTTTATAAATGTTAACAAGTATCGAGACCTGTCTTTTATAAATGTCAACAGGCTCAAGGTTGAGACTTGTCTTTTGTAAATGTCAACAAGCTCGAAATTGAGACTTGGCTGTCTGCCGGTTCAGAGGTCGCAATGACATAACCGATTGAGACGCCATCAAGCTCAAGGTAGTCCTTGTCGGACTGAAAGAGTGATACTTGTCTTTTGTAAATGTCAACAAGTATGGGTGAAACCTATCTTTTGTAAATGTCAACAAGCTTGAAATTGAGACTTGGCTATCTACCAGTTCAGAGGTCACTGATTGAAGCTTTACCTGCACACAAAATAAAGAATTTCAGATTTAAGAATAAACATGTGCAAGTGCTCAATTCTTACCGCTATAGCAAGTGGCTATGCGGGTCGTGATCCACAAGGAGGGTTTTGCGATAGAAGCGTTCAAGGTTCTTTATTAAAATCGTTATGAGCACAAGATGAAAGTTCTTCTTTGTTTTTAAGAAATAAAAATGAAATAGAGTTATGTTAAAGTTAGAAAGAAAACGGTAGAATGAGAAGGTGGAGAAAATCAGAAAATGACTATGTACAAATGAATTGAAAAAGAAGGAAAAAGATTAGGAAGATGTGGTGATCTATACTAAAGAAGTAAAAGAAAAGAAAGAAGGTTAAAGAAATACTTACCTAGTTTGGTTGATGACTTACCTGGAACCCTTGCATGTTCTACCTTACTTTGGAGGCGTTCAACGCATAGGTTATAGGATCGAGCTCAGTCCCAGTTCGCATTATATCATCAAGCCTAGCAAGAATGAAGTGATACGGATCTTGAGGAGGAGAACGTCTTCATGAACTATCGTTGGCACTCACATAACATCGTTATACTTATGCTTCTGGATTCACTTGCAAGCTCATCAAAAACAAAAGAGGTAAAGTAGAAAGAGGAATAAGGAAACAAAAGGAAATATGAACATAAAACAAAAACATTTACCTTTATTACTTGCAGAAACAATGGAAGAAAGGAGGAGGGTACATCGGTGTCACTCTC
This sequence comes from Agave tequilana, assembly GCA_038442645.1. Taxonomy (NCBI): domain Eukaryota; kingdom Viridiplantae; phylum Streptophyta; class Magnoliopsida; order Asparagales; family Asparagaceae; genus Agave; species Agave tequilana. The sequence continues at coordinate 523,909 of JAVJIF010030223.1, forward strand.
AACATCAGCCTCTCTCTCTTACTTACATGAATCTTCATCTAACCTAAGCTTACATACAAATTATATAAAAAGAAAAGAAAAACCTAAACTACAAAGAATGAAAACTAGGCTAAATCTTATCTCTGCATGGTCGTCCCATTTTGCTCAGCTGAAACCTGTATTTATAGGCAAAACCCACAAGAGGCGAATCCCGGGAAGATTGGGGGAGCAAACGCTCCCCCTAAATCTTTAACTAAGCCGCAAAAACGCGATTTTGGCCGCGTTTCCGCGGCCAGGGTGTGGCCAGGTGGCCACACCCTGTTGGTGGGTCTTCCTGGTTTTGCCTTCTGCTTTTATCTTCAGTTGATTTTCTCGTTTGAGTCCGGGATTGTGACGAAATGGCCTTTGATTCTTGTCTTTAACCGATCGATTCTGAGAGGATTCTTCTCAACCAGTTTTCAACCTCTTGATTTTGCCCTGATTTACTGAGTGCGAATTAATTCTGATTTAATTCAGAATTTGGTGGGCTTTGGGCTCATTTCTCTTCATCTCCTTAAGGAATGGGCCTGCAAATAAATTAAACAATTAATTAGGACAATGCAGATTTTATTCTCTAATAAGTATGAAAATATAATACTAAATGTGCAACATTAGTGACTAATCACACCCCGTTCCTATCTTTTTCTCGTCCTCGAGCAAAACAATTAAATTATACTAAGGATTATTAGACCACTTTCGCAGGTCACGCGATTGCACTGAGCATGTGCAACAAGCCGTTAAATCTCTAGGTTTCCCCTAGAGGACGAATTTTGTCTCGTGAGGGTTTTCAACGGATTACACCCACAAAATCCATAAAGAAAGAGAAACAAAGAGTTAGTATTTTTGAAAAGCATTTTGAAAGAGAAAAATATTTGAAATATAGTTGTAAGATTTAAGTAATCTATAAGTTATAGGAAAATTGAATTTTTCATTCCTAAACTTAGTCTCTATTCAAAAAATTTGTTATCAATCAAAGTAAGGAGTCAAATTGTACTTCTCATCTAGTCTATTACTTTACCCTAAGTCATATGCACCTTGTGACTGTGAAAATTTTGACTAAGGGTTCATTAACTCTAACTCTTATGCCTTATTTATTTATATATACTTTTTTTTGTGGTATTATTCCTTAGTTCTATTAGGCTTTCTAATCTGCTCATGTAACGAGACTCTAATCGATGACTCCCAAACCAAACGGTCTTAGGGCACTGGTGAGAAAACACCCCAAGGACTTAAGGACTCGAGCAAACAAGGCCACAAAACTAAGGATTTTATTATATGAACCCCTTTTAGGCGTGAATACTTATGCTTTATTAGGCACAAATACCCAGCTTAATCAGAGGATTTTTATATATATTTTTTTCTTTTCAAACTTATCTAATCATCTTTCTCATAAATACTAAGGCTTGCTTAGGCCAAAGCACCTAGCTAATCAATAATTAGATTTGTTTGTATTTTTTTCTTTTTCTTTTTCTTTTTATTTCTTTTATAAGGCATAAGAATATTTGTTTTTGAACCCTAAGTGTGTAAGTGTATGAAGTGTGCATATTTCATTAAGGTAAAGATCAAGACTAAATTACTTTGACAAATTATCTTCCTAACTCTAAAAATTAAACAAATAATCTTATTTTGACCAAGTATAAGAAATCCTAATTAGGATTTTCCTATTCCTTAAAATTAACTTAATTTCTTACAAAAAATATGTTAAAATATTGTTTCTATTTTCCAAAAAGTTTTTAAAAGTAAAGAAAATGTTAATTTTTTTTTAATTAAGAGATAAACCTAAGTTATGTTAGAACCCTCCCCCACACCTATCTCATGTATTGTCCTCAATGTATGAATTAATGCATAGATGCATGAAAAAGACGAAAGGGAAGGAAATGTTACCTTAAGGTGGTGGTTCTTGTGGTGGTCTGATTGGTCCACGAAATGCGGCCCAATCAACTTTTTGTGGAGTTCGGAGGAACCCACCAGAAATATCTCTAATATAACCCACTAAAATGATTAATCCATAAAGGCATTTTATTAAGTATTTGACCCCATCTAATTTCCAAATTCCATAATTAATTTCGGAGTCAAATTCGTCAACCACCTTGTCCCAAAATGGAGTATGAAATGATATAATGATTGATTTGGACTCAGGAAGTATAGGAACTAATACCGACTCAGGAAGGTGACTTAAGTCAAGTAAAGGTTCAGGAGTCGAGATTGGTTCAAGAAGTGTGTCCAAGTCAAGAAGTTAAAACCCTAGTCCACATTTATTTTCTGACAATGGAATGTGACTTAATATTGGTGATTTAAGTTCAGGAATGATAGGTGTGGGAATCAAAACTGACTCTAAAATATTACCTAAGTCGGGTAAAAAAACAGGAGTCAATATTGATTCGGGAATTTGAACTTGATCACAGATTTGAGAATCTAGGTCACATTTCTTGTAACACCCCGCTCCCCGGATACATACTTAGTTGCGTATTCATATTTGCTGATCGTATTTTTTTAATTTACTTCATGTATTTGTTTTGTATTATGAGTTATTTATATGATCGTTTTGCCTTGGATCTGGATTCGTGAACACGGAGTCAGCCCTAGTCTGAACCGGGAGTCCGATCCTAAAGTATTGCTCGATTTGGTATTTCGGCTATTCTGATTTGACCGGTTTCAGTTTTAAACATCGTTTTCTAATATTTTGGATTTTCTATGATTTTCTGGAATTTTCCTGAATTAAATCGGAATTCTTCAAAACCGGTGTCGGCTAGTGCCGCTGACCGATTCTCAGATTTTTAATTTACAAACAGAGTTGAAATTCTAAAAACAGCTTTCCTATAACTTCTTAAAATTACATTTTCTATCTAAATACTTTTTCTGAGAATTTTCTAAATTTATCGAAATTCCACTGGATTTGGTGTCGGCCAGTGCCACAAGTTGATTCTAAGAATTTTAGTTTACAACTGGAATCAAATTTCTTGATTCCGCTTTCATATTACTTCTTAGAATTATATTTTCTCCTTTCTGGCATTTTCTGAGATTTTTCAGAATTTATCAAAATCCGGCTAACCCGGTGTAGACCGATATTGCCGATTGACTTTAGGATTTTTATTTTGAAAATGGGATTGAATTTATGAAAACCGATTTCACCAAAAATCTTTATATAATATTTATTATTTTTGAGAATTTTTGGGAAGCTTTTCAAGCTACTTTAATTTTTGGACTTTTCCGGAGATTTCGGTGTTTTCCCAGATACCGAAATTTTATCCAGATATTCTACTTTTCTCTTTTTCTCTCTCCTCGCTAGACGCGAGTTTCACCAACCTGGATTCAACATTTAATGCAGAGATCCTCTTCATGCTGCATTTAATGCTTGTCCTGCAAGATCAACTCCAAATCTTATCACCATGTCTTTTTATCTTTTCTAGCAAACGCATATCTCGCGTCTATACTCCTGGACGCGGCTTTTATTTCCGCGTCTGGCTCCCTTTTTCCTAGACGTGGATTCTACTTTTGGGGACGCAGCAATTTTAATTGGCAAGAGACGCAAAGTTTCTTTCATAAGCAAAGGCAACATTATAATATTCATTTCCATTCCTTTATATAAACCCCACTTTCTTCTCTCTCTTTCATTAACTTTTCTTTCCTCCTTCCTTAACAGCCAACAGGCCACGAATGGCAGCTATGGGCCTTGCCTTGGCCGGCCATTTCTCCACCCACCATCTCCACTTTTTCCACCACCAATTCCTCCACCTCTTTCTCCTCCATCTCCTCCTCCATTCCAACAACAACAACCACAACAACAACACCTCCACCATCTTCTTCTTCTCTCTTTCCACCAAAGTAACCCATTTCCACCACCACCTTCTCCTCCTTCTCCACCACTACCTACACAATCTTGGCCACCACGAATCACGCCATCTTTCTCTCCTCGGAACACTCTTTCTAACAAGGTATAGCTTCGTTCTCCGAAGCCTCGTTTCCAAAACTCCATTTTCACCAAATGAACTATACTTGCACCCCACAATTGGTTTGGATTTGGAGCCTTGGCCGCCTTCTCCAGCCAACTCCGGCCGCCGCCGGTGACCGCCGGCCATCGCCGGCTACCACCCTTCCCTTCTCTTCTTTCCTTTCCTTCTTTCTTTCTTTCCACACTTTCTTTCTTTTCTTTTTCTTTCTTTTCCTTTCCTTCTTCTTTCCTTCACTGATTTTCTCCCAAAACTTGGGGACACCAAAAACTTGCGTTTCCTCTTTTTCTCCCAAAACCAGCGTCCCACTCTCCCTCTTTCCCTGTCTTTCTCTTTCACTCTATTGATTGCTAGACGCGGATTTTAACCCCCGCGTCTAAGTAAATCTTTAACGCGACCTTCGCGTTCTTGTATCGACGCAACGCGGAGCCATGCCCGCGTCTGTGTTCTTCTCGTGTTGACGCGACACGGAACCCACGTCCGTGCCCGCGTTCTTCTCGTGTTATAACTTGAATGCGGGTCTCGAATCTTGCGTCTACGCGACGCGACTCCTGCGTCTGCGACCCCTGCGTCTCACTCTCAACCCGCGTCCCCCAGTACACACTCTCTCTCCCTGTGCTCTCTCTCCATGGACTTCTCTCTCTAGCTCTCACTTTCTCTCTCTTCTCTCTCATTCTCTTCCTCTCTCTTGATTTTCTCCTCTCTCTATCACTTTCCCTTTAAACGCGTTAACGCGTTGATTTTCTGGATTCCGGAGATCGGGGATTTCACTGTAGTTTCTAAAGACTTAGGCGAGTGTTCTCGCTTTCCTCTTGGCTTTCCCGCTTCGTCGGATCGATTTGATTGTCTTATGTATTTGTATCTGGAACTAACACTTTCTCTGCAGGTACCCTAACCTCTGGGTATAACCTTTGAGGTTTGAAGTCCTCTGGACCTTCTCTATGCTACGCCTGGTAGGTGGATCTAGCGTCAACACTTTACCGCTTGCTCCATTCGAGTATAGTTACCCCGTGAGCATGGCTTCCCCGTGAGCGGTAGTATGGCGTTCATACGCTTGCTGCGACACGTGTGTCTAGCTACGCTGCGAGTGGTAACCACGCCGAGCGTGATAGCATTTAGTGTTATACATTAACTTCGCTCCAGCTTGCTCAGCTCTGTTTGATTGTGCTCAGCTATTACTTTAGCACTTGCCAAGTACTTGCTTGTTATGTTAACACTTGATATGCTCTTACTTGATACCTATCATCTTCATGCTAATACCTGACACCTGTCTATATCACTTGTCAACCGTTGTGTCATCACCTGACACTCGACTTGCTACTTAACACTTACTTCTGATTATACATGACTTATCACTTGCCTCTTGAAAATACTAATACTTGACCTGTGATTATCACATTTACGGGAATACTATACTTGTTGTTCTGTAATACATACAGTGACTTGAATCTTGTACTTGTTATCCTGTATTATATATACAGTGACCTGAATCTATAGTACTCATGTACTCCTGAACTCCTGATCATGTCTTGCACCTGTTATTCCCGTAAATTGATAACTACATAATAAATCATAAAAAGGAACAACTTGCATCGAGTCGGGGGAAACTGGCGGCTATCAATATATGTTTGTGTTTACAGTGGCACTAGGCATGTTGTGCAACTAAAACTTCCGGTCTGACCTGTGGGCCTCCAGGCGACCGAGGGGAGTGCTGGCTCTCTCCTTCCTAGTACCATCTTGATAAGGGCATTCTATAAGACCCTCCTGATCGCCTTGTGGCAGGTTCCGTCCACCAAGCAACGGAACAATCCTGGGCCGTGGTCCCAGGTATGTTCGGGACCCACTGTAAACATTGTTCGTTGATACCCCCGTTGGTTTCCAATAACAACCTTGCTTTACTCAGATGTGGATATATGTGCGCTGGGACGCTAGTTCACATATCTAGACATCGGGGTAAGATGAGTAATAATAATAATAATAAAAGATGCCAGTTATGAATCTGTAGTATGCCTTGCCATGTTTTCTTATATCGGATTTTACTTCGGATTTTTGGTTTTATGATTATTATACTATACCTGTTCATATCCTGCTTTCTACTTGTATTCTATCCCGCCTGTCTCCTGCTCTTATCTGCTCATATTATGAGTCTTCCCTGCTTGATATCATATGTTGTATATCACTTGCTCCTGTATGCTTGTGCCTACGACTCGGTTTTCATGTTTATGATCCAGATTTATCGATACACATGTGCATATTCATACTCGCCATCTGGCTTTCGCATCACCACTCGCGGGGAGTTCTGACTCCTCTGGATCCTCATGTCCAGGTCATGGAGCTTGGAGCGTGTGGATTCTTCCAGTTGTTGATCAGAGTGGCGCAGCGGTAGCGTGGATCTCCAGCAGACCGTCCTGAGCCCCATCCTTCCAGGCCCTCCTGTTCGGCTCTTGAGTTTTTCTGTTATGACTCTGAGCCTTCTTTTGTACTGTTCACACATGTACATCTCCTTGTATTCTCACATTTGCGCCTGTTGGTGATGTAATATTCTTGTAATATTTATCACTTCCTGTGATAACTTTGTAATTGTACTCTTATGTTGGAATGTATAATGCACCACTTGCTTCCGTACTCTGATTCTTGCCTGTACTGATGCTTAGCGTATATACGTGAGGGTATTTCTAACCTGCGTATATACGTTGCAGTAACGTCTCCGTACCCGCCGGATCGGGGCGTTACAGGGTGGTATCAGAGCCTAGGCTCTCACATCCTCAGTACAACCAGTCGGCAAATTAATGGTAAAGAATTTGCAACTGGAATGCATGAGTCGTGGTTATACAATCCAACTGCAAGTACAAAGTTATCTATTCCCTCTTGATCGTCCTTTCCTTAATTCTTGGAATCTCTTCCGTCCTTTTTAATTTCCAGTTCCTGTCATCCTTATACCAACTCAAGATATGGATAAACTGGTAGGGTAGCAGCAAGACAGATGTGGTCGCTATCATTATATCCTGGTATTCTTTGACTCTGGTGCATCACCTGGTCTTATATTGGATGGTTCTTCGGCCTCGCATCTTATTCTAGTGCATGTGGATACATCACGGGGAAATCAGCACAGCAAGTGGGATAGTCATCACTTATATAATCAGACAGACTGTATCATTACATGAGGAACATCGGTATGAAACAGTATTTCAGATTCAGGGCTTCTTCGGGACTCGTTTCGGTTATTGTGATTCTTGATCGTGTTCTCAAAGCCACCAACTTCTGGCGGTTTTATTGATTTGGTGGACCATAGGCTCCACTAGCCTCGCCAAGCGAGGGTCGTGTTCTAATCACCCGCAAACCTAACCGGGTGTGAGCTTCGCTGCACCTTGGTACTTAGCATTTAGCGTTGTATTATGCGCTGGCTTCGCCGCGTGAGCTTCGCCATATGCGAGCCTCGCAGAGCGTTAGCTTCGCTACACCCTAATGCTTAACACCTGAGCTGTGCTACGCGATAGCCTCACCTAGGCTTGCTTTGCCCGTGGCTAGTCCCTTTAGTGCTTAGCACTCTAGCCCGTTCCTCGGATTTCTTCTGCCTGGCGTGCTTTCATGGATCCGCTGAACAGAGTTTCATCACTGTATCTGAGCTATCGCCATGATCCTTATCAATGATCCACTCGGCCAATCTTGCAAGGCCCAGATATCTTAAACATGTTTCATCTGCAGTTGGGTTATCATTCAGAAGTCAGTATTCAGAATTCTTCACAGTTATTCTATATTCTTGACTACGTCTTTCAGAATTAGCAACGCCCAGTTTGCGAAAATTCTTAATTATTGGTCTTCTTGATTTATACTCAGCATTATCAAGGTTTTCTTTATCTTGGGTATTCTGGTTTATTCCCGGGGAATTAATATATATGTGGAACATTAGTAATTCTATTGCGGACTCTTTATCAAGGACAACATCATGCCATACAGGATTTTATATTTATGGATTTCAGCACTACGGATTTCTATGGATTTCATCAGCTTTGGTTCACAGTCTGATTGAAGTATTATTGATTATCTCACCAAGTTATCTAACTTTATATTATTCAGAATGGGTTAATCTTTTGAAGTTATGACAGTGTTCTTTTATAAGCAGACAGCAGATCAGTGTTAATATCGCACCGTTAGAGGATGTATATATATACGGCAGAATGGCAGAGATGTCTCAGTCCTGAGTTTACCGTCCAGTCGATGCGGGAAAACATCTCACAGTTATTCATATCTTGATTGGCATAATCCTCATTCCTATCCCTTCTGTGTCCATCTTCCCCTTATCGAAATTGCGAGGACGCAATTTTTTATAAGGTGGATGGAGTCTAACACCCCGCTCCCCGAATACGTACTTAGTTGCGTATTAATATTTGCTGATCGTATTTTTTTGATTTACTTCCTGTATTTGTTTTGTATTATAAGTTATTTATATGATCGTTTTGCCTTGGATCTGGATTCGAGAACTCGGAGTCAGCCCTAGTCTGAACCGGGAGTCCGATCCTAGAGTATTGCTCGATTTGGTATTTCGGCTATTCTGATTTGACCGATTTCAGTTTTAAACATCGTTTTCCAATATTTTGGATTTTTTATGATTTTCTGGAATTTTCTGAATTAAATCGAAATTCTTCAAAACGGTGTCGGCTAGTGCCGCTGACCGATTCTCAGATTTTTAATTTGTAAACGGAGTTGAAATTCTAAAAATGGCTTTCCTGTAACTTCTTAAAATTACATTTTCTATCTAAATACTTTTTCTGAGAATTTTCTAAATTTATCGAAATTCCACTGGATTTGGTGTCGGTCAGTGCCACTGATTGATTCCAGGAATTTAGTTTACAATTTGAATCAAATTTCTGAATTCCGCTTTCATATTACTTCTTACAATTACATTTTCTCCTTTCTGGCATTTTCTGAGATTTTTCAGAATTTATCAAAATCCGGCCAACCGGTATAGACCGATATTGCCGGTTGACTTTAGGATTTTTATTTTGAAAATGGGATTGAATTTATGAAAACTGATTTCACAAAAAATCTTTATATAATATTTATTATGTTTGAGAATTTTTGGGAAGCTTTTCAAGCTACTTTAATTTTTGGACTTTTCCGGAGTTTTCGGTGTTTTCCCAGATACAGGAATTTTATCCAGATATTCTATTTTTTTTTTTTCTCTCTCCTCGCTAGACGCAATTTTCACCAACCTGGATTCAACATTTAATGCAAAGATTCTCTCCATGCTGCATTTAATGCTTGTCCTGCAAGATCCAACTCCGAATCTTATCACCATGCCTTTTTGTCTTTTCTGGCAAACGCATATCTCGCGTCTTTACTCCTGGACGCGGCTTTTATTTCCGCGTCTGGCTCCCTTTTGCCTAGACGCGGATTCTACTTTTGGGGACGCAGAAATTTTAATTGGCAAGAGACGCAAAGTTTCTTTCATAAGCAAAGGCAACATTATAATATTCATTTCCATTCCTTTATATAAACCCCACTTTCTTTCTCTCTTTCATTAACTTTTCTTTCCTCCTTCCTTTAACAGCCAACAGGCCACGAATGGCAGCCATGGGCCTTGCCTTGGCCGGCCATTTCTCCACCCACCATCTCCACTTTTTCCACCACCAGTTCCTCCACCTCTTTCTCCTCCATCTCCTCCTTCATTCCAACAACAACAACCACAACAACACCACCTCCACCATCTTCTTCTTCCTCGCTTTCCACCAAAGTAACCCATTTCCACCACCACCTTCTCCTCCTTCTCCACCACTACCTACACCACCTTGGCCACGACGAATCACGCCATCTTTCTCTCCTCGGAACACTCTTTCTAACAAGGTATAGCTTCGTTCTCCGAAGCCTCGTTTTCAAAACTCCATTTTCACCAAATGAACTATACTTGCACCCTACAATTGGTTTGGATTTGGAGCCTTGGCCGCCTTCTCCGGCCAACTCCGGCCGCCGCCGGTGACCGCCGGCCATCGCCAGCTACCACCCCTTCCCTTCTCTTCTTTCCTTTCCTTCTTTCTTTCTTTCCATTCTTTCTTTCTTTACTTTTTCTTTCTTTTCATTTCCTTCTTCTTTCCTTCACTGATTTTCTCCCAAAACTTGGGGAGACCAAAAACTTGCGTTTCCTCTTTTTCTCCAAAAACCTGCGTCCCACTCTCCCTCTTTCCCTGTCTCTCTCTTTCTCTCTGTTGATTGCTAGATGCGGATTTTACCCCCCGCGTCTAAGTAAATCTTTAACGCGGCCTTCGCGTTCTTATATCGACGCAACGCGGAGCCATGCCCGCGTCTGTGTTCTTCTCGTGTTGACGTGACGCGGAACCCACGTCCGCGCCCGCGTTCTTCTCGTGTTATAACTTGAAAGCGGGTCTCGAACCTTGCGTCTACGCGACGCGACCCCCGCGTCTGCGACCCCCGCGTCTCACTCTCAAACCCGCGTCCCCCTGTACACACTCTCTCTCCCTGTGCTCTCTCTCTCCATGGACTTCTCTCTCTAGCTCTCACTTTCTCTCTCTTCTCTCTCATTCTCTTCCTCTCTCTTGATTTTCTCTTCTCTCTATCACTTTCCCTTTAAACGCGTTAACGCGTTGATTTCCTGGATTCCGGAGATCGGGGATTTCACTGTAGTTTCTAAAGACTTAGGCGAGTGTTCTCGCTTTCCTCTTGGCTTTCCCGCTTCGTCGGATCGATTTGATTGTCTTATGTATTTGTATCTGGAACTAACACTTTCTCTGCAGGTACCCTAACCTCTGGGTACAACCTTTGAGGTTTGAAGTCCTCTGGACCTTCTCTATGCTATGCCTGGTAGGTGGATCTAGCGTCAACACTTTACCGCTTGCTCCATTCGAGTATAGTTACCCCGTGAGCATGGCTTCCCGTGAGCGGTAGTATGGCGTTCATACGCTTGCTGCGACACGTGTGTCTAGTTACGCTGTGAGTGGTAACCACGCCGAGCGTGATAGCATTTAGTGTTGTACATTAGCTTCGCTCCAGCTTGCTCAGCTCTGCTTGATTTTGCTCAGCTATTACTTTAGCACTTGCCAAGTACTTGCTTGTTATGTTAACACTTGATATGCTCTTACTTGATACCTACCATCTTCATGCTAATACCTGACACCTGTCTATATCACTTGTCGACCGTTGTGTCATCACCTGACACTCGACTTGCTACTTAAACACTTCTTCTGATTATGACATGACTTATCACTTGCCTTTTGAAAATACTAATACTTGACCTGTGATTATCACATTTACGGGAATACTATACTTGTTGTCCTGTATTACATACAGTGACTTGAATCTTATACTTGTTATCCTGTATTATATATACAGTGACCTGAATCTATAGTACTCATATACTCATGAACTCCTGATCATGTCTTGCACCTGTTATTCCCGTAAATTGATAACTACATAATAAATCATAAAAAGGAACAACTTGCATCGGGTCGGGGGAAACTTGCGGCTATCAATATATGTTCGTGTTTACAGTGGCACTAGGCATGTTGTGCAACTAAAACTTCCGGTCTGACCTGTGGGCCTCCAGGCGACCGAGGGGAGTGCTGGCTCCCTCCTTCCTGGTACCATCTTGATAAGGGCATTCTATAAGACCCTCCTGATCGCCTTGCGGCAGGTTCGTCCACCAAGCAACGGAACAAGCCCGGCCGTGGTCCCGGGTATGTACGGGACCCACTGTAAACATTGTTAATTGATACCCCCGTTGGTTTCCAATAACAACCATGCTTTACTCAGATGTGGATATATGTGCGCTGGGATGCTAGTTCACATATCTAGACATCGGGGTAAGACGAGTAATAATAATAATAAAAGATGCCAGTTATGAATCTGTAGTATGCCTTGCCATGTTTTCTTATATCGGATTTTACTTCGGATTTTCGGTTTTATGATTATTATACTATACCTGTTCATATCCTGCTTTCTACTTGTATTCTATCCCGCCTGTCTCCTGCTCTTATCTGATCATACTATGAGTCTTCACTGCTTGATATCATATGTTGTATATCTACTTGCTCCTGTATGCTTGTGCCTACGACTAGGTTTTCATGTTTATGATCCAGATTTATCGATACACATGTGCTTATTCATACTCGCCATCTGGCTTTCGCATCACCACTCGCCGGGGAGTTCTGACTCCTCTGGATCCTCATGTCCAGGTCATGGATCTTGGAGCGTGTGGATTCTCCCAGTTGTTGATCAGAGTGGCGCAGCGGTAGCGTGGATCTCTAGCAGACCGTCCTGAGCCCCATCCTTCCAGGCCCTCCTGTTCGGCTCTTGAGTTTTCCTGTTATGACTATGAGCCTTCTTTTGTACTATTCACACATGTACATCTCCTTGTATTCTCGCATTTGCACCTGTTGGTGTGTAATATTTATCACTTCCTGTGATAACTTTGTAATTGTACTCTTATGTTGGAATGTATAATGCACCACTTGCTTCCGTACTCTGATTCTTGCCTGTACTGATGCTTAGCGTATATACGTGAGGGTATTTGTGACCTGCGTATATACGTCACAGTAACGTCTCCGTACCCGCCGGATCGGGGCGTTACATTTCTCATTGAGTTCAATGTCATAAAAATGAGAAATTGCCAATTTGTCAATAGGATTTTCAAAAGTGTAAAATTGGTCAAGTTCAATATGATCATCAAAAATGGGTGATTCAATTTCATGATGAATTGGTACAGGATTCAATGTTGACTCGGAAAAAAGATTGAAATCAGGTGACGACACCGGAGTCATTATTGAATCAGGAAGTAAAATTGAATCACTAAGTTGAGATTCATGATCATATTCATTTTCAAGTTCGATTTCAGGCAAGGGATAACTTGCCAAACTATCAATATCATTTGGAGTTTGGGCAAGTTCAAATGATTGTTCTAAAATGGAACCTTGATTTCCAAAATTATATGACTCTTCGGCTCTAACAGAATGGTTAGTGACATCAGAACTGGTCAAATGGTGATAACGTAGAGATTCGACCATCATATCTATGTCACGATTACGAGCGTTTTGAGCCTGAGTCATGGCTTCAAGCATCTTTTCATAGTTGATGGGTTCATAGTCTTGTTGAAAAGATGAAGTGTTGTTTTGGAATTGGTGGTGAAATTGTGAGTCCATCAGATTTTGGGATTTTTGTTTGGACTCACGCATACTCATTTCCAAAATTGATGGTCTTCTATTTTGGACTGGTGGAACTGAGTATGAATCTTGGACATATTGTGGATTAGGTGGTGAAGGAGGACAAGTTGGTTGAAAATTGGACTCGGGGGAGGTGAATCCCCACTGACTCTGTGAAGAGTTGAAATTATTATGGAAATTATGGTTATAAGACTGGGGACATGGGTTATATTGATTCGGATAAGACCAATCCGGCACACTAGGTTGGTTAAAGTTATGATATGCCGGGTGGTAATATCCGAAAATGAAGTCGGTGTGTAATATGGATTACTATTGAAGTTGAAAAAATTGTTATTATAAGCCATATCACACAATAGAATACAAACAAAAAGAAAGAAAAAACAAACAAATAAGCAAACAAATAAAAGGAAAAAATTCTAAACTAAGTTAGGGTGACCTATGACCTAGATGACTCCTAACTGATTAGACTGTCCATGGGAGGTCTAATACAGACTTTGACCACAAGCGAATCAGCCAGGTCAGGGCAAGGTTGGTGGGAGGTTTTCCGTCAAAGACGTTCCTTAATTAAATAACCACCAACCTTCGGGCTTTCGGCCCTTAATCCCTTTCCTAGACACTAATTTGGCAGGAGTCAAATTCCAACACCTTTCCCCTTAGGATAATCTTCTAATTGAGTCCGAGATGTCCCTAGGGCCAACGTCTACTCATTTTTAGTTAGGCTTGGGTTAGTGAGTGCTTGGAACTGATTTTTGGGTTAAGGAAGGGTGATTAAATCCCCACCTTATCTTGTTAATGGGTGGTGCCCTTAAAATAAATTTGTTCAAGTGTACAAGATATGTAAATAAGATTCACTCAAAGAGATGTAAATCAACCAAGAGATGAGTCCTATTCTAGATGCAATGCGAACGTACCTTGCTCCAGCACTCTTCAACAGTAAAATAAATGAATTGAAAAGACACGTGCCTAAAAATGCAAACGTCTAATCAATTTTTTATCTTTTTCAACAAGTATTTTACTGTTGGTTTATTAGCAGGCTTATGTGATGGCATATAAGAATTAAGAATTGCAGCAGCTATGTTTTTGCAAAGAAAGCAACCCTGCATAAAACCTATTTAGTAGTCAACTCCTTTTTTGCCGCGGATCCGCAGCTTTGGCCGAGAAAACGCTGCAAATCAGAGGGCACTTGGTCTCTGCTTTCTAGAGCAGAGGCCCAAGACCACTTATATGTTACTGCAATCTTCTTTCCTGCTTTTCTTGCCCTATAACCTGCAACAGAGAAGAAAATTCGTTTTAGTTCTAAAAATTTTCAATAAAAATAAGATTTCAATAAAAACCGTTACACTCCCCGGCAACAGCGCCAAAATTTTGATTGAGGTAAAACCTGCACAAAAAATACGGAATTTCAGAACTTTTAATAAAAATGTGCAAGTGCTCAATTCTTACCGCTATAGCAAGTGGCTATGCGGGTCGTGATCCACAAGGAGGGTTTGCGATGGAAGCGTTCAAGGTTCTTTATTGAAATCTTTATGAAGACAAAACGAAAGTTCTTCTTTGTTTTAAGTTAAGAAAATAAGAAAGAGTTATGTTAAAGTTAGAAAGAAAACGGTAGAATGAGAAGGTGGAGAAAATCAGAAAATGACTTTGTACAAATGAATTGAAAAAGAAGGAAAAAGATTTGGAAGATTTGGTGATCTATACTAAAGAAGTAAAAGAAAAGAAAGAAGGTTAAAGAAATACTTACCTAGTTTGGTTGATGACTTACCTGGAACCCTTGCATGTTCTACCTTGCTTTGGAGGCGTTCAACGCATAGGTCATAGAATCGAGCTCAGTCCCAGTTCGCATTATATCATCAAGCCTAGCAAGAATGAAGTGATACAGATCTTGAGGAGGAGAACGTCTTCATGAACTATCGTTGGCACTCACATAACATCGTTATACTTATGCTTCTGGATTCACTTGCAAGCTCATCAAAAACAAAAGAGGAAAAGTAAAAAGAGGAATAAGGAAACAAAAGGAAATATGAACATAAAACAAAAACATTTACCTTTATTACTTGCAGAAAGAATGGAAGAAAGGAGGAGGGTACATCGGTGTCACTCTCAACATCAGCCTCTCTCTCTTACTTACATGAATCTTCATCTAACCTAAGCTTACATGCAAATTATATAAAAAGAAAAGAAAAATCTAAACTACAAAGAATGAAAACTAGGCTAAATCCTATCTCTACATGGTCGTCCCATTTTGCTCAGCTGAAACCTGTATTTATAGGCAAAACCCACAAGAGGCGAATCCCGGGAAGATTGGGGGAGCAAACGCTCCCCCTAACTCTTTAACTAAGCCGCGAAAACGCGATTTTGGCCGCGTTTTCGCGGCCAGGGTGTGGCCAGGTGGCCACACCCTGTTGGTGGGTCTTCCTGTTTTGCCTTCTGCTTTTATCTTTAGTTGATTTTCTCGTTTGAGTCCGGGATTGTGACGAAATGGCCTTTGATTCTTGGCTTTAACGATCGATTCTGAGAGGATTCTTCTCAACCGGTTTTCAACCTCTTGATTTTGCCCTGATTTACTGAGTGCGAATTAATTCAGATTTAATTCAGAATTTGGTGGGCTTTGGGCTCATTTCTCTTCATCTCCTTAAGGAATGTGCCTGCAAATAAATTAAACAATTAATTAGGACAATGCAGATTTTATTCTCTAATAAGTATGGAAATATGATAATAAATGTGCAACATTAGTGACTAATCAGTCACAATGACATAAATGGTTGAGAAACCACCAAGCTCGAAATTGGTGATACTTGTCTTTTGTAAATGTCAACAAGTATCGAGACCTGTCTTTTGTAAATGTCAACAGGCTCAAGGTTGAGACTTGTCTTTTGTAAATGTCAACAAGCTCGAAGTTGAGACTTGGCTGTCTGCCGGTTCAGAGGTCGCAATGACATAACTGTTGAGAAGCCATCAAGCTCAAAGTTGGTGATACTTGTCTTTTGTAAATGTCAACAAGTATCGAGACCTGTCTTTTGTAAATGTCAACAGGCTCAAGGTTGAGACTTGTCTTTTGTAATGTCAACAAGCTCGAAGTTGAGACTTGGCTATCTGCCGGTTCAGAGGTCGCAATGACATAACTGGTTGAGAAGTCACCAAGCTCAAAGTTGGTGATACTTGTCTTTTGTAAATGTCTACAAGTATCGAGACCTGTCTTTTGTAAATGTCAACAGGCTCAAGGTTTTGATGGAATTTGTGAAAAGGTCTCGTTTTCACGGGGAGAAACGAGAAAATTACTGTCATAGGTTTAATGTTAACGTGACAGCGAAACATATATATATATGTGATCTTACCATTCTATGGATGAGAATTGGTAAGTGATTTTAGAGAGGGAATCAAATGGGAACAGGTCCCTTGGGATTTTTAGCAAATCCTCAGTTGTCAACGGGTTTGATATGCCTTTACCAACTACCGTTTGAGTCGGGCTAGGCATGCTATTCCCCTCAGCATGATGAGTTGTCGAGGACTTATGTTGGCTTAAAGGCCAACATTTTCCTCTATCCTTAATCGTTAAGGATATTGGATCATTTGGTTAGCGCATGCGTAAGCTTGATTTCCTTTGGGAGAACCAGTGTATGACCAGGTTCCCACTGGTTTATGGTTGTATGATCTCGCTTGGAGGAAGAGAAAGGCTCTCTTTGCATATACCTTGGATATGAAGGTCTTGATCAGAGGTATAGTGTTAACTTGATCGTGAGAAGGATCCTTAATCAAGGATAATACTTCTTTAGAAACTTGCCATTGATCGGCATCATGAGTAAATTACCATCTGGAGTCATAAGGCGGTATGCTCCGTTTGAATAGACTGTTTCTATTACAAACGGCCCTTCCAATTTAGGCTGAAATTTGCCTTTGGTCTTGTGCGTCATAATCATCGGTCGTCTGACGGCTAAAACCAGATCTCCTTTCTGGAAGACTCTTTGTTTGACCTTCTTATTGAAGGCTTTTGAGATTCGAGCTTGATACAGCTCGATGTGTTGCTGAGCTTGTAGTCGCTTCTCGTCTAAGGCTTCAAGCTCTTGAAGACGCAACCTATCATTGTCCTCTGATGTGATCTTAGCCATTAAAGCGACTCACAATGACGGCATCTGAATTTCCAACGGGATGACTGCTTCGCACCCGTACACCAGAGAAAAAGGCGTATTACCTGTTGGGGTCCGAACCGTGGTTCAGTAGGCCCAAAGACATTCACCAAGCTTTTCGTCCCAATCTCACTTATTCGAGGAGACGAACTTCTTGAGTAACTTGATGATCGTTTCATTGAATGCTTCTGCCAAGCCATTAGCGGCGGTATTATAGGAGTTGAAGCCACATTCTGAATTCAGTATTTATCGCAGAATCGATAGAATACCTGGCTTATGAATTGGGGACCATTATCATAGATGATCCGCCTAGGGACACCAAATCGATGGATGACATGATGTTTGATGAAATTCACTATGTTAGAAGTTTTGACTTCTACCAGTGGTATGGCTTCTGCCCACTTTGAAAAGTAATCGGTTGTTGCCAGGATAAACCGATGACCTCTTGTCGAAGAGGGGCTGATTGGCCCTACGACATCGATTCTCCATGCTTCGAATGGCCATGAAGCGACAGTTGGGTGGAGCAACTCCAGGGGCTGGTGTATGAAATCGCATGAATCTGGCACGCTTTACACCTCCGTGCATATTGGATGGCATCGGCTATCGGTTGGCCAATAGTATCCAAGCCTATGCAATCTGTCTTTGAGTTTTGGACCTGGCTGATGAGCTCCACAAATGCCCTCGTGTGCTTCTT
This sequence comes from Agave tequilana, assembly GCA_038442645.1. NCBI lineage: Eukaryota > Viridiplantae > Streptophyta > Magnoliopsida > Asparagales > Asparagaceae > Agave > Agave tequilana. The sequence goes on from JAVJIF010030223.1 coordinate 541,865, forward strand.
TAAGCACTTCCTGCGCCTCTGAATTGGAAAGGCAACGGAGGAGGATACCGTCATATGAACGACGGTAAAGTGTTTTCAGAATTGGATCGTAGTAGAAACGGAGGAGAGACCTCGTCTGATGGATGCCGCTTCTTTAGGATCGTCTGGCAGCAGACCATGTAAGGCATAATCGATGAGAGAAAATCGCCAATCTCTCGGCTCAAAATCATCGAGACATTATAGACTTCTCGGGTTCTTAACATATGCTTAGAGCATACAAGGTGTCGAGTTGCCACTGTGAGGTGATACTCGGTGTCGACTGGCAAGGCTAGTGTTGTTGCTAATGCAGCAAGAGCGTCCGCCTTGGTGTTTTGAGATCGAGACACGTGCCCGATGTAGAAGCCTTCAAACAGATTAGCCAATTCGATGACCGTGTGATAATACGGCACCAAATCTTCGTGGCGGACCTCATATTCGCCTTTAACCTGATTGATGATCAGTTTTGAATCGCCGTAAGCTTCAAGGTAGCGTACCCCCATTCCGTGGGCGAGCTGAAGACCAATGAGTAGGGCATTATATTCCGCTATATTGTTGGAGCATGATTCTGTCAGAGAAAATGCTCTAGGAAGGACGTAATTTTGTGGAGAGATAAACACAATCCCCACGCCGGCGATGATCCTGTCCTTAGGACCTATTCATGATGCTCCATTGAAGAACATCTGCCACACTTCATCCTCTGAGGTTATATTGGACTCGAAGACTTCATCCGGAATATCTTCGTAAAGTTTTGAATTCTCTGGGACTGGATGAGCAGCCAAGAACTCTGCGAGGGCCTGGCCTTTAATCGCCTTCTGAGGGATAAAGATCATGTCGTATTGAGACAAAAGGAGTGCCCATTTAGCTAATCTTGAATTCAATGATCCTGGCTTCGTTATGAGAAGACGCAAAGGATTTACTCTGGGGATGACATGTATGGTTTGCCGACCAAATAATGTCGTGTCTTCTGAACGGCAAAGACAAGGGCTAAGCACTCCTTCTCGATAGGATTATAGCGAGATTCCGCTCCTATCAGAGTCCTGCTCATATAATAAATGGCCTGTTCGTGACCATTGTCGTCCTTTTGAGCAAGGAGGGCACCAAGAGAATGGTCCATAGCTTTCACATAAAGCAAGAATGGTTTCCCTGATGTGGGAGCCACTAAGACTGAAGGTTTTGCGAGATATCTCTTGATGTCTTCATAAGCTTCCTGACAAGCTTGATTCCATATGAAGGGAGTACCCTTTTGCATGAGTCGGGTGAACAGTTGGCAGCGGCCTGAGAGATTTGCGATGAATCTTCTAATATAAGCCAGTCTACCTTGCAAGCCTCTGAGCTCTTTAAGATTCCTCGGTGGATGCATGCTCTGAATGGTTTTGACCTCGTCTGGGTCAAGATGAATTACTTTTGATGTAACGATAAACCCAAGGAACTTGCCACTCGAAACTCCCAAGAAGAATTTTGTCAGATTCATTTTCAGTTGATTCGCCCGCATTATGTCGAAATTGTTCTCAAGTCACGAAGATGGTCATTCTTACTGCGGCTTTTGACAGCAATGTCGTCAACGTAGCACTCTACCGTTTTTTGGAGGTGATCGCGGAAGATTGTACTCATTGCCTGCTGATAGGTTGCTCTGGCGTTCTTTAGCCCGAAGGGCATCACGGTGTAGCAGTATACCCCTAAGAGTGTTCGAAACGAAGTATGCTTCTCATCGTCGGGGTACATTTTAATCTGATTGTACCCTGAAAAGCCGTCCATGAAAGACATTCTTTCGAATCCACAGGTGTTGTCAATCATGACATCGGTGATGGGCAGTGGGAATTCGTCTTTAGGACAAGCCGTATTAAGATCACGGTAGTCGATGCAGATCTGTATCTTCCCATTCTTCTTGAGGACGGGGACGATATTAGCAACCCAATCTAGATGTTGTTCCTCCCGTATGAAGCCACATGCAATGAGCTTATGGACTTCAACTCAATAGCCTCTATAATGTTTGGGCGAAACCGACGTTGTTGCTGCTTGACTGGCTTGGCGTCGGGCTTGATATTAAGACGGTGCATGGCTACTTGCAGATCAAGTCCGGGCATGTCTCGTAGTTCCATGCGAAGACGTCTATATACTCCTTTACGAGTATTATCAGTTCTTCCTTTTCTGTAAGTGATAAGCTTTCACTTATGAAGATGGGCTTAGGGTGATCTTGACTACCCAAGTTGACCTGCATCACCTTGTCTTCAGTGGTGGTTCGCGCAATTCGAATCACTTTTCCCATGGAGATCTGATTGCTAAGCCCATAGTTCCTCATCAGTAGCTTCCGCAGGCTCCGATTGACTGCTTGAGGTTATATTAATGGTGAGAATTCTTGAACATCATTCCCACACTGACATCTGAGTCCCACTCGGAGGATGAGCGGAATGCGATGGAATTAGTTCGTCATCTTTGAATTGAACCGTTGCTGGCGATGTGGGTGTAACGTATCCCAACCCCCTGCGTGTATTATCATAGTAATTTGCAGGCTTCCTTTTGGCACAAAGTTACGCAGCAAACTACGCCTTCCTTTTTCGAAATTCAGGCCTTCTCCATGCTTTAGGTTGTACCCCATTCTCTTCATAATATGGCGTGCTGGTCGCGCATAATGAAGAATTGTGGGATGTCTGAGTCTGAACTTGAATCTGCGATTGTGGACCCTCGTTGTTGGGCTTTACTGAAAATTATCGGTACTGACCTTCTTTAGATGGAGGAATTACCAAAATGGCCTCTTCTGCAGGTTCCATGGGCGTGCTGGACGTACTTGGTTTACGTAAAGGCATGTGCAGAGAGCTATCCGTAATGGATTCAAAACAACCCAACACTCGCAGGATAATCAAAAGAAATATTATCATTAATTACCCATTCACCTTCATCTTCAGAAGGAGTATTACATTGGGGGTTATTAAGACATTCTATAATTGGTTCACCAATCAAAATGGCTGGCATGCCTGCTTCGGATTCTGAATCCGCCTCATTGCCACTTTCATCATCATCTGGCAATGGTTCTTTAGATGCTTCATCAGTCTCTGATACAGGAGAGCGTCAGTAAAGTAATTTTCCACCCCTTTAAATGGTTGCTTTTCAGCAAAGACAGTTCGTACTATCGCGTCATCTTCAACATATTTGAAGCACTGGTGTAGAGTGGAGGGAACGATCCAGTTGGCGTGGATCCATGGTCGTCCAAGCAACAAGTTGTACGACGTGTCGGCATTAATGACATAACACGTCACTTCTGACTTCAGGCTCCCAATTCGGTAACGGAGTCGAATTTTTCCAAGTGGATGACTACTCCCGGCATTGAAACCGTATATTGTAGTAGTGGTTGCGGACAACCTGTACAGGGTATACCGAGGAAATAGAGAAGCCTTTTTGGGATGATGCTGAGTGCGGACCCCGGATTAACTTGTACCCTTTCGATGCATGTTGAACCGATGTACCCGGTGTAGTACAGAGGTCGATCGTGCTTGTTGTCTTTGAGAAGCATATCTTCCATTGTGAAGGTAATAGCGGGGACCTTTGATTGTACATGATGACATTCAGGGCAAGAAGACTGAGCGTCCTCGTTAGGGATTTCTGGCATGTACGTCAGGAATGACTCTGAATTGGCCAGTGCATCTCTAAGTACTTCTCTTGTTTCTTTTGATAGACGAAGGAGCTCGTGTATGGTAATACGAGCTGGGATGTTAGTGTTGGCCCAAAAGGTTACACTCTCCATTTGTTTAGAGTTTTTGATGATAACAAAACAAATAAGAGCAATTTTGTATAATTTGTTTGTTTAAGATAAGTTTCAGGTTAGTACCATATTTGGAGGCCATTGCTTAGCTATTATTGCAAGAATTCTAGGTTCATGAAGTAAAGAAGGCTTTTTGCACATCAAGGAAGGAACATAGAAAAGAAGGCTCTAGCAAGGCATCACATGGCTCAAGACTTCAAGATTGCTCAAGATAATTTATTAGATTTGTTTTTAGTTTAGAATTTTGTTAAAGAATAGTGAATAGGTTTGAAGCTCTATCACACACGTTTTTGCGCACATTTTGTTTCCTAACATAAATAGTTTGTCTACAATCTTCAACCTACAAAACTTACTTTGATATACATAATCATGTATTTTAAGTTTTTGTTTATCAAAACTTATTTTGTATGGGAATTTATGACAAAAACTATGATATACATATGTTTCATGTATATAGGATTATGCTTCAAAATGTTTAAATTTCATGTTTTTGTATTTGGAGGAGTTTTGGACAAAACGTATTTTTCATTCAAAATCCAAGTTTTAGAAATACAGTTTTTGGTTTTTGGTAAAATGATAAGAGGCAAAAATAGTTCATATTGATTGATATTTGAGCTAAACTTTTTACCACATGTTTATATATCAATGCAAAAATGATAAACTATTTTTGGTGATTTTTAGGAGTGTTAAAAGATTTTTTAAAATATTTTTAAAACTATTTTTCTGACCATTCCAGACTTCATCCAGTCGACTAGTCTTCTGACAAGTCGACTTGGCTAGAAAGTCGGTCGACCGGGTCGGTCGACCGGCGTGCACAAATCTGTGCACGTTTGGCAGACTTTGGACGGTCGACCGGCTGAGAGCAGAGCTCTCTGTGTTTGGGTCGACCGGGCTGGTCGACGTAGCCTGCAACGGCTATTTTCTTTGAACTAGCGGTCGACCGGGCCGGTCGACCGAGCTAGCCGTTTGAACAGTAACGGCTAGTTCTCTGAGCTGGTTTATTTTTGTCCTTTTCTCACTTAATTATGTTTAAGTGATGTGTTTTGCTTCTAATACTTTCTGATTAGCCTTAAATATGTTTTATCTCCTAACCCTAGCCCTCTCCAATAAATAGGGGTGTTTAGGGAGAGGTAAATACCAGAAAATTCTCAAAATTTTCAAAAGTTTAAGGCATTCAAAAGATTTGGTTTCTTGTTTTTGTGCTGAATTCTCTCTCATTTTCTAAAGTGTTTTCAAGAACTCTCTGGTTTCCTTTTCTTTTCTCCTACACACAAGAGCTTCATTCCTACTCATTATTCTCTAAGGACCTTTGTGAGGGAAGAGAATTTTGCAAGAGAGAGTTTGTGGTCTTTTGACTACTCAGAGATTGCTTGTACTTGAGATTGTGGAGTTGGGTACTCCGGTGTATTTGTGACATCTTTGTGATAGTGGAAGTGGTTGGAATCCTTCTAGGGAAGGCGGGGAAGTAGAGCTGGGTGCTCGAACCTCGATAACAAATCTCCGTGTTTGCGTTTGGTTTACTTGCTCTTATTTCTTGCTCTATTTTCATTGCTCTTATTACTTGCTCTCTACATTCATTGCTATATTCACTTGCTTTGTGTGATTGTTGCTTCATATTTTTAAATTGTGCATTGATTAGCATTATCACCTATCACCCCCTCTAGGTGATTTTCAATTGGTATCAGAGCTTGGACTCTAGGTTTTGGCTTAACATTCATAGAGAGATCCTTAAAATTTGCTAATCAACATTTGCATTCCATTTGTCATTCACTAGTAAATATGGCTGATAACATCAAAAAACCCTCCTAAATTTGATGGACTCAACTTCTCTATTGGAAGGTTAGGATGACTATCTTTTTGCAATCCTTAGGTAGCTTAGTGGCTAAATCATTGACCAAACCCTATGTGCACCCGATAGTGATGAGAGCACATGGACCGGCTTCAACTTTAGAGAATATGAGGCTAACTCAAGGCCCAAAATTTCCTCTTAACCGCTTTGAATGAGGATGACTTACACGGGTAATTCATTGCCAATCCGCCTATGAGATTTGGCAACATTTATTGGTCACACACGAAGGGACTTCACAAGTCAAGAGAGCTAAGATAGATCTCTGAGGTCCCAATATGAGTCTTTAAAATGATTGATGATGAATCTATTGATTGGATTACTCGATTTACTAAAATCACCAATGGTCTTTCTTCTTTAGGTGATGATATTCCAATGATCAAAAGGTGCGGAAAGTGATTCGCGCTCTCCTACATAATGGAAGATAAAGGCCACCACCATGAAGAAATTAAACGACAAGGACGAGATGGACCTCATTAGTCTCATTGGGAACTTAAAGACCCATGAGATGGAAAAGAAAGCATAGAAGAGGCCGCTCCACTAAAGAAGAAATCCATAGCCTTCAAGTCTTCATCCACCTTGAACACGATGAAGAAGATAAAGAAGAAGATGAGGAGCTATCACTACTTGTTCGCAATGTGAAGAGAATGTACCGGAGGAACAAGTCAACTTTCGAAGGAAATTTTAAGGCAAAGAGGAGAGGAGAATCATATGCTACAATTGCGAAAAGCCCGGACACATCATGGCGGATTGCCCGGAGTTCAAGAAAAGATGACCTCTCCTTCAAGCCAAAGAAGTCGGAAGAAAAAGTCAGAAGAAAAGAAAGCATACAAGGCAACTTGGGATCAGAAAGCGAGTCCGAGGAAGAGGCGGATGTTAGCGAATATGTGGTTTCATGGCAACACACCAAAGGTAAACCCCTCAACCTCTTGATGATGAAGATGATGAATTAAGTAAGAAGTTCTTGTTCATGCCTTTGTTGAACTTTCCGAAACTTATGATAATAAGAAGATTGAATGTTTTAAATTGCAAAAAGAAGTTGCTTTTCTCAAAAATCAACTGCTATGATTTCTAAAGAAAAGGATGATATTTCTTCTAATCTTATTTCTATTCAAAATGAGTTTAATGCTACAAGGTTTCTTGTAAAGGAAAATCTCCTATTGTTGATGAAAAAGAAATTTCCTCTCTAAAAACTAAAATGGTTGATTTTGAAAAAGTTTTGAAAGATTGTGCTTTTAACACTAAGAAACTTGAAGAAAAGTTTTCCAAAAAGCATACCTCTCATGCTAAAAATTCACATGCTCACACTACACATAACACTTCTCATGCTAAATCTTTTCATGCTCAAACTCTCATGTTCACAAATCACACACTCACTATGCTTTTAAATATGACAGAGTATATAGATGCACATATTTGGTAAGAATGAACATTTAGCTAAATTTTGCTATGACCAAGTTAATAGATCAAATAATTGTTTGGGTTATGAAACTAACCCTCTAGGACCCAAGAAAATGTGGGTACCAAAATTAAGTCCTAAATTATTTGATGTAGGTACACACCAAGGCTCTAAGACGTAGGGAGCGGTGGTACCTTGATAGTGGTTGTTCAAGACATATGACGTGGGATATCAATAACTTTACAACCCTATCAAGGTACGAGGAAGGTGGCTCCGTCACTTCGGGGATGACTCCAAAGGCACTATCATCGGTATAGGTAACATTCAAATTGGTGCTCTCCCATTATAGAAAATGTTGTACTTGTTGATGGTTTGAAACATAATTTGCTTAGTATTAGTCAATTTTGTGATCGTGGACTTAAGTTGTTTTGATGATACTTCTAGCAAGATTTTTGATATTAAATCCAATGATTGTATTCTTACCGGTTTTTCGTGATGATAATGTTTATATTATTGACATGCTTAATGTGGAATTCTACTAAATGCTTAAATGCTTTTGATGAAAATTCTTGGCTTTGGCATAGAAGATTAGGACATGCATCTTTTGACCATTTCTAGGATTAATTCTAAGGATTAGTGAAGGGTATACCTTGCTTGAAGTTTGAGAAAGACCGCATTTGTGGTACGTGCCACTTGGGAAACAAACCAAGTCTTCTTCAAACCAATCAAGGATATCATGTCAACTAGGCCTTTAGAATTAATTCATATGGATCTTTTTGGACCTACTAAAACTAAGAGCTTAAATGGTAGTAGATTTGCATTTGTTTAGTTGATGATTTTTTCCGTTTCACTTGGGTTTTCTTCTTGGAACACAAAGATCAAACTTTTCTCGTTTTAGATTTTCGAAAAAGAGTTGAAAAAGAAAAAGGTTTTTCGATTTTGAAAATAGGAGTGATAGAGTGGTGAGTTTGTTAACCAACTCTTCATGACTTATTGTGATGAAAAGGGAATTAAGCATGAAATGTCTTGTCTAGAACTCCACACAAATGGAGTTGTAGAAAGGAAAATAGAACACTTCAAGAGATGGCTAGGACAATGATAAGGAGTATGACCTCACTCAATATCTATGGGCCGAGGCCGTAAACACCGCATGCTATATATCAAATCGTATTTATTATATAAAAATTCTTCCAAAACATCTTTTGAAATGTATCATTCTAGAAAACCTAATGTTTCATATTTCAAAGTTTTTGGATGCAAGTGTTTTGTTTTGAACACTAAAGATAACTTGGGTAAATTGATGCTAAGGCTTATGAAGCAATCTTGATGGATATTCTGCAACTAGTAAAGCTTATAGAGTATTCAATAGATTTCACTTACCATTGAAGAATCCATGCATGTTAAATTGAAGAATCTAAGTGTTGTTGAGAATGTTGTAGAGATTGAACCATTAGTGAAGACATGGAGAGACTATCCTTGAAGACTCACCCGCTCAAGATGATAAGCAAGAACCAATTGGTGACGTTCAAGAGGATAAAGAGGAAAGCTCTCAACCGCTTCCTAAAGCTGGAGATATGCCACAAATCATCCCAAGGAGCTCTCTTAGGTGATGCATCTAAAGGGGTAACAACTCGCTCCAAACTCCAGGACCTATGTGGTAATTTTGCTTTCATTTCATTTTGAACCAAAAGCATCCCGAAGACGAGGCGGACTCATATTGGTTGCAGCCATGCAAGAGGAACTCAATCAATTTGAGCGCAATCAAGTTTGGCACCTTGTTCCTAGACCCCACGATAGACCAATAATGGTACTAAGTGGATCTTTAGAAACAAGAGGATGAGTCCGGGAAATGTGATTAGGAATAAGGCTAGGTTAGTGGCCAAGGTTACACTCAAGTGAGGGAATTGACTTTGAGGAGACCTTTGCACCGTAGCACGGCTGAAGCCATACGGATGACACTAGCTTTTGCATCTTTCAAAAATTTTAAACTTTTCAAATGGATGTGAAAAGTGCATTTTTGAATGGTTTATAAATGAAGAAAGTTTATGTTGCTAACCTCCCGGTTTTGTGATCATGTATCCCGATTTTGTTTTTAAACTTGATAAAGCTTTGTATTGATTGAAACAAGCTCCAAGAGCTTGTATGAAAGGCTTTAGTTTTCTCATTTCAAATGATTTTATTAAAGGCAAAGTAGATACACACTATTCACTAAGCATGTTGATAATGACATTTTAATTGTGCAAATTTATGTTGAGATATAATTTTGGTTCTACTAATGAGTTTTTATGCAAGGAATTTGAAAAGGTTATGCAATGTGAATTTGAAATGTCTTCATGGGTGAGCTTAATTTCTTCTTGGACTCCAAATCAAGCAATTGCAAGATGGAACTTCTATGTCAAGCCAAATACGCAAAGGAACTCGTAAAGAAGTTTGGACTTGAAGACTCAAAGGTTTGCAACACTCCCATGGCAACTACCACCAAGCTTGATAAGGATGACCAAGGTAAAAATGTTGACATTAAATTGTATAGAAGCATGATAGGTAGTCTTTTGTATTTGACGGCAAGT